>JAQFVV010006521.1:546572-984393 GCA_028023455.1 Epiperipatus broadwayi
GCTTAAATATGGCTGAAATTATAATTCAATTTTACTAATATAAGAAATTAACCAGTATATTTGAGAATTTTCAATAGGAATAACTAATCATCACTTTTTAAAGTATGATAAATATTTCTATATATGTAAATAAATATAAAAACAAATAAACAAGTAAACTAACCTTGGAACATTTGGGGATAATGGTGATATCTCCAACTCCGTTTTACTTCCATTTAAGGCTTAAAATTATAAATATATTTGACAGTTTTTATATACAGCTATTAATGTATGGAAGAAAATTCTGGTCTATCTATTGTAAAATTCTTCTTCCATTATGGTCTCTTTCTGTCACATATCAATTCTTAATTTTAGATTAACATATGTGGCAGAGGGTGGTCTGATCTTCATTTTGAGTAGATATCTGAACTGGAAGAAAAAAAGAGAAATTGTTTGATAAAGTAGTTAGAATACACAAATTAGATTTTCTTAAAAAATACAATTCATCCGGTTGAAGAAGATTGAGGCTTTTAAAAATGTTGAGATGACAAAAGAAATTGTTTCGTTTTATTACATAACATTTAAAATATTTTCACAGATTTATTTTTTAAAATTTGATAAATTAGATAATTACTATGTAAAGTCTACAAACACATATACAGTAACTGTAATCTTAAGAAATATTTATATGTTATAATAATTATTTTATACCTTAAATGATCCTAATGAGCTTTGATTGCATATACGTATGGAGATGATAATCTGGACCAATTGACGAGTGCTGGTTTAGCACGAAATACAACTATTGGTGATTATTTATCTTTTCAACGTGTGTGATCAAGTGTGTCAGCGGTATGAGATAGCATGGATGGTTGACGGTCTTGTGAAAGTCTGAGTTCAACCCCCTATATATTTCATATAGAAGTGCAGGTATGAAAAAGCCTGTACTTTAGAAAGAAATACATATTTCTTAATAAATAAAGTAAATCCTATGAAATACAAGAACACATTTTTTTAAAAAATATAAATATTAGCAAATAAAAATTAATGGCAATAATGACCAAAAAAAAAATACATTTTAAGTTAAATAATCAGATTTTGCAAGTGATACTTTCACACAAAAACATTCATCATATACGCACACACAAATGTAAATATTAAATCTAGAAATGTATTGATATGCAGTATGACAATTTTGTAATTAAAATAACTCTAATAATATATCTTTGTTTACCCTGGATAACTTGGTTTTGAACTTTGAAAACTATAAACAAAAATCTTTTATAAATGGGAGGGGGCTTGAACATAGGATTTTCAGTCTATATCCATCCTTCACTCCATCTCAAACAACTGATACACATGACTACACACATGTAAAAAGATAAATGATCTCCAATCTACACATTTCCTGCAGAACCAGCACTTATCAGCTGGACCAGATCATCATCGCCCATGCATATATAATCAGTGCTTGACTTATATTAAGATAAAAATCCTTAAAGTTTAATGGATAGCATTTAATCTTCACACTCTTACACAATCTAGGCCAACTGATAAGTGCTAATTCTGTATGAAATAGGTATATCAGGGGTCATATATCTTTTCCACATGTGTGTGATCATGTGTATTAGTTGTTTTAAATGGAACGGAGGATGAATATAGACTGAAAATTCTAAATTCAAATCCCTCTATTTATTATAATAAACACTCAGCATACTGAATGAATGGGTTAATTACAAAAACCTTTTATTTTTTTAAATAACAAAAATATTAATTATATAAATAAAATGTTTTTTATCTATATTTTTAAACATAAATAATAAACAGCTTTTTTTAAAAATAAATAATTATTTTTAATAGTTATTTTCTAGCAATGACCATGCCCCTGTATGTAAATACACTGATATATGAATAATATATAAAAGTGGTGACACTTAAAATTTCACCGAAAATTGCTAAGTTTATCTTTTAAGTCATAGAGATAGTTTTAATTGTTTTCACTGCAATAAGCTTTAAATTTTAAACTTAATATTAAACCATTATTATTTATCAGAATCTAATAAATTTGACTTTATTTGATAGATATTTTTGTTTATAAATATAAAAAAAATCACATTTGATTTTTTTTTAATATTAATACAATTATATCATGACAAAAGCATTATTTCATCATTCAATTGTCAGAGAGAATCAGATTTTTTCCAAAAACAAATGAAATCTTTTTTATTTGACATTTCTTTTTAAAATGTGAATGGATAAATATATTTGATAAATCTATCAATTTATAATTTAAAAGTTTAAACAAATTTAATATTTTTTACAATATGATTATGTGTTAGAAAACATCTTGTAACCACTTTCCTTGCAATCTAATTTGTTCAAAAATATGTTCTATTTTTAAAAAACTTAAGAGATTGCAAAAAACAATATAAACCAATCAAAGCAGGATTTTAAAAGTGATTCAAGTTGCTAAATTTTTAGATATCCTGACATCTATAAAAAAACTGAGAATTAAAATATTATGAATAAAATATATATAAAATTATCGATACTTTAAAAAAAAGTTTGCAATTTTTCCCAATAAGTGATGATTTGACATTCATATAAATTATTTTTGGGAAAAAATTAAAATGGTTAATGAAATTTCACTAAAAAACAATTAATTAGTTAATTTCAACAGTTCGTATCATTAATTACTTAAATCTCTATTTACTAAAATTTTAGCAAAAGTTCAAAACAAAAACATTGAAAGTTAAAAGAATTTTTCCCTGTTAAATTTCATTTCATTTAAGAAATTTTAGATAATTGATTTAGATCCTATATAGCTATTGTAGGATAACGTTGTTGATTTCTATGAGCATGATAATTTTTAGATAATAATTTCCCAGGTGTTAATGGTAAAGTAAATGGCTTGAGAGGCCATCATCCCATTTAAGAATCATTTGTATTTACAGATGACTAAAAGAAAGAAGACTATTTTCAAGAAAATTTGTCTGATTTATAACCTTCAGTTTACTTCAACATATCCAAGTAATAAAGTAAACAAACAAAACATTATTTAAATATAAAAAAATACATGTACAAAAAATTTTAAATGATACATTACTTTATATTACATCTAGATAAATCTTAATGCATTTAAAATAAAGCAATTTGGATAATATTCTTCCTCCCTTTTTTCTCATTTATAAAATACTATTATTTTTAAAAAGAAAATTTAGTTAAAAATAAAATTAAACCTTTAAGAACATAACAATGTGTACATCAAACTTTTTATTACTATTTTGGTATATTTAAAATTTCAATCTAAATATATGTTTACTTAATTAAGTGTTCTTATGCATACTTTCTCATTTATGCATGCAAATATATCCAAACTCTAATATAATTCTCAGATTTATTTTTTATTGCAGTAAAATATTGATATATCATTTGAAAATTACCTAAAAGTCATTAACAGAATAAAATCATATGGTTATAGAGTATAGCTTATAAATGCATTCCAAATATTGTTTCTAAGGTAAAAAGTTATATATAGTAATCCATAATTTTTTTAGGTTAAACAATTTTTATATATAAATACAGATAGTCAAAACTAAATTTACAATATACAACCCATGAACAAACAAATTGAGAAATACACAAGATTTTCCCTTCCTCACCTAGAAAATATCTTCATTGATGATGTCCTAATAATCTTCAGAGGCCTTCAGACATTTCTTTTGTTCTGTATACTTTGAATCGATTCCATACAAGTTTGTAAGTTATTTTCTTCAAGAAGTATAATAACTACTTTTTCTTATTGCATTTCCAAATATATACCATATAATACTAAATCATCCATGCACTTTACTACTGTTACACAATGCTATATCTACCATCTCTTTTACAGTTTACACTTTCTGAAGAAGATTTCTGGAGCAGTTGAAACTGTAAACTGTAAAAGAGAGTGGTAAATAAAGCATTGTGTATCAGTAGTAAAGTGCATGGATGATTTAATATTATATTGTAAGTTATTCACAGTTTATAAAACTACCATTATTCTTTGAAGGAACTTATTCATCATTTGTTGGAATTGCAATCATTTTATCTACTATATGATTAAGTTGCCATTTGAACTACTTCAATGTCAGCTTGTTTGGTACAAAAGTAAAACCTTCTACTCAAAAACACTTTATCCCATAATAAGAAATTACTGTTGTTAATACTGTTCTTGATGGAAAATTGTTTTCTATAGCTCATAGATGCATCTTTTAAAAACTTCTTTTAGAAGTCTCCATCTACAGACCATCTTCACATTTTCTATCAATTGCAACTGCTTGTTTTTCTATTTGTAAAGAGAGTTTTGATTTAATATACCATCAATCTATTGTCATCTATGTTACAGCTAAATATACATAGCAATCTTACTTAGTCCAAACCTAAAAGCCATTCCTCCAACTATATCATTGCTTTTTTCACTTCCAGAGCTCATTCCTTTTTCATAGATCATGCTATAGAGCAAGCAGATCTATTGGATAAATATAACATCAAATCTTTAGTTGGTGTCCCAAAGATTTAAAAATAATATATCCTAATGGTCAACCTTATATGGTATTCCTAGGTCACTGTAAAAATTTCTGTTTAACTTATTACTAAGTGCAATTCCTATCAAAACTTTTTACATTAACCAATTTAAATTAAATCTTAAATACACTTCTGCTCTATGTAAAAATTATTCAAAAATATGCTACATATCTCTCATCATTATACCTTTTTTTCATTTTACAAGTGTACAATTTATCTTAAACACTTGCCTAAGAAAAATATGAACTTGTTTTATTCCTATAATGCCACTGTAAGCATTCATACTCTTAGAACTATGCCCTGTATGCTGTTCTATCATTTTTGACAAGAAATATAATGTTCTTAAAAATAAAAATAATAATAATAATAATAATAATAGTAGTAGTAGTAGTAGTAGTAGTAGTAGTAGTAGTAGTAGTAGTAGTAGGAGTAGGAGTAGGAGTAGGAGTAGTAGTAGTAGTAGTAGGAGGAGGAGGAGGAGGAGGAGGAAGAAGAAGAAGAAAAAGAAGAAAGAAGAAGCACTCTAATGCATATTTATATGCTCTTAAAGTCTTATGTTATGTATGAACTAATTGGGCAATATATTTTTTTTCTGAATTTTATATTGTTTTAGCTTTAATTCACAATGTTACTAATGTCCAAAGCAAGCTTCTCTTTTGATGTGGGTATATAAAAGGCATATAATTTGAAAATAAACAACATAGCCACTTACATTTTACTGTCTTCAAATTTGAAACATTCTTCATCTGCCTTTACGTACCAATTCTATTTCTTGTGCTTTTGCAAATTGTTTCATATGTTGTATTTCATATGTATTTTCTTGTATATATATATTAATATTTGTATATAATTCATTATTAATAAAATTTATTTTATATATACATATTATCAGTCGTTCTGTATTTTAGCAGAGTCTTGTCTGCTTTTATAAACTTATTCTACTCACCTTCATACTTTCAAAATAAACATTCTAATCAATTTACTCTTTTCCACTCTTTTCATCTTGGCACTTTCTATTTATTCAAACTTTTTTTTCAAACTATTTGTATATAAAGTGCCTCATATAACAATCTCTTTTTAATATAATAGTTTTTTTTTTTCAAAATCATGTCAATAAATTAATGAATGACAAGTAATGGACATTATTATTTAATATTGGGTTAAGAAATTATGTATTTCTTAATCCAAATTTATTTGTATACGTATATTGATAAAACAAATTCTCATATCTAACTCACTACTAATTCAAATTATATTGTGTATTTATCTCACTACTAAAATTTTGTGGCATTCTATTTTCATTGAGTAGATAAAAAAGAAAATAAGATTGGATTTATCACAATACTTTCCAAGATCAAGGATTCCAATTGTTTTAATTTGAGCTTGCTATAAGTACGTAATATTGTATTTGCTTAAATCAGTAACATCTATGATAATTTTTCTCTCTAAACTAGGTATATTATTTTGAATAAATCTTTTTGAGAATTGACTCTATGATTAAAAATTTCTCAATGTTATCTGTTAATCATATTGCATTCAAAGTTAATTGTTGATTAACTATATTCTGGATTTTAGTCATCTGGCAATGTAAATAATGTTTATTATTAAGTATTGTTTTTTTTTTAAATCAATACATAATGAAATATTTCAGTATTTCCGATTTGATAGAAAAAAAGATACTAATTCATTACAAATATCATTTAATGTATTATTTATGAGCATTAATAAAAGTTTTATTCAAAAGTAAATAAATTATTAATAATGAAAAGTAAATAACTAACTATAATCTGAATTTATAATTAGTTTTGAAAAATAAATAACAAAAATAATAACTTTTAAATAATGACTTTTTATTTTAAAAAAATATGCTAGAAAAGGTCTTTTTTTTTAATTGAAAATATATACAAACTATTTGAAATACAATTTAAAACGAAATATATATGTGCATATATTAATTTAAAATAAAAAATAAAATTTACAAACGTAGTTAAGATTAATCAATCTTTGATAACAATATACATACAAAATAACAAAAGCGAATTAAAACATTTAAAAAAATGACTTATTCACATAAATAAAAGAAGCCTATAAACATCACATGACCACCTCCTTTTATCTTTGTGTATAACTGTTGTTAAAACAGGCAAATCTCATTATATATATTGCCACACACAGCAAGCTAGACTAAACAATGGATGCCAGAAGGCTTGGACATAAAATCCCCATCTAGTGCCTACTCATCCAATATCCTCACTGGCGAAGGCCATAAGCCAGAAACTAGTCTGGGGATATTCTATGAGTAGGCACTAGGTGGGGATTTTATGCACAACTCTTCTGGCATCCATTGTTTACTCTAGCTTGCTGTGTGTGGCAATATATATATATATAGTGAGATTTGTCTGTTTTAATAAATAAAAGAACCTAAAAACAATTAAAAATTATTTAACAACATAATAATAAATATTAAAACAGTGACAAATTCTACATACAATAGGGTTAACCAGTGCAAGCCATAATAATCACTGAAGCAAAAAGGTTTGTGCATAATATCCATATCTATTGCCTATTTATCCATTATCCTCAGACTAATTTCTAGCTTGTAGCTTTCATCAGTGGGCCATCTTGAATCTGAGAACATTGAACCTACATCTTTGTATTTAATGCCTAGCACCCATCTTTTACATTTTTAGTTAACTATAAAGCTGTGAGTTCAAAATAAAAACACAATGTTTTCCATTATACAAATCTGAACTCAGTTCGGTATTTATACAGTTTGGTATCTTTAGTTCTTTAATAACTATAGTCACCATCTTCCCATGGTCAGGAATGGTGCTAAACCATTAAACATCAACATAATCATCATTTTCTATGCTTACTCAAGCTGTTAAAACAGAAGCAAACTCTCCACACAGCAATGCCACCTAGTGCAAGCCATAGTAATTGATTGATGCATGAAAATTTGTGAATACCTAATGCCTACTCATCCAATATTCTCAAACTAATTTTGAACTTGTGGTTTTCATCAGTGAGGAGCCTTGAATCTGAGAGCACTATACATAGACCTTAAAATCTAAAGGAACTCTCCAGCAGCCTTCTTTCACTTTTTTAGTTTCACCCTAGTTAATTATAAACTCATTTGCAAGGTATAGTTATACAGATTTGAAACCGATTCAGTATCTATATATTTTGGTGACTTTGGTTCTTTAATAACTATAGTCTTCATAATCCCATTGGAAAGAAGTATGGATTCTGAACTAGGCTCAAATCTGCATAACTGTGCAAGTGAATAAGCTTATATTGAAAATATTATTGTGTCTCTATTTTGGACTCACAGTTTTATACTTAACTAAAAAGGTAAAAGGTGGCTTCTGGAGAATTTCTTTAGATCCTAAGATCTAAGTGCAGTGTTCTCTGATCCAAGGTTCCTCACTGATAAAAGCCACAAGCTAGAAGATAATCTGGAGATATTGGATGAGTAGATACTAAATAGGTATATTATGTGCAAATCTTCTTGCATCTTGTTGCACTGGTTCCACTACTGTATGGGGTGTTTGGCTCCATTTTAACAGCTTAGGTAATCACATAAAATGATGATCAGGTGATGTTCAATGATTTAATAATAAATATTGTAATGGTATCAATCCACATCACAAATACATTGTTTAAATCTCAATGAGATTTAAGAGAGGGAATGTTAAAATGATAATCAGAGATGTTATGCCTTAAAAAGGATTTTTAAATAAAATTAAATTTGTTATGACTGATAAAAATGTTCACATGGAAAGCAAATAAAAATAATAATTCTAAGCTGCAGCATAATAATGTAAATATCTCAGTCTTGGCACTTTCTAAATAGAGGCTGTAACTTCTATAGTTTAAATTAAAAAAGACAGGTGTGATTATTGTAGGATATATGTAGTGGTGTGTAGCAGTTGTATTGTGTTTGAATCCAAAATATAATACAGTCAGTTGGTGTAAAATTATAAATTTACTCTATAAAGATGCATATATATATATTTGGATTAGGGATAATCTCTAGTTTACTACATGATTAGGAATAATCATTAATATATTCACATAAAATGATTTGTGTCAAAGTTGAGAGTGCAGAGAGAGATTGAAACTTGTAAAATAAACCATAGTAATTTGCTTTCTATAAATACTAAACAAGTAATGAAGATATGTGTGAGTCTGTAATTTAGATTAACTAATGAGAATGTATATCTTGAGGATCATTTATGTTTGTCCCAATTCTTTTGTCACATGTTTCAAAAATGTATAATGAAATAGAAGTTTGAAATATATCTAAATGCACGCACACACACATATATATGTAGTTTAAGTATGTCTAAAAATGTGCATATTAAGTTAAATTATAGTATTGTTATATACGTCATATTCCTTTGAAAAAATGGGATGTTTCAAAATGTATCCATAATTAGAAGAGTTGCTCTGATTTCTGCTCTAATTGATAATTGCGATATGATTGAGCTAAAATGACTGTTAAGAACAAAAAAACTTTAATATATATTTAATTAGAAATTGCGGTTTTGAAATGGTCCCCGTCTATCACCATTTTTGGATTAGAGCATGAGGTCAGATTGTGACTGTAAATTTTATATCTTTTTTTAAAGAAAAAAAAATGATGCGTTCAAAATTGTCAAAGTTAAAGATAATAAAAAAAAACTTAAAAAAAGATCTGACTGTATTTTAAATTAATTATAAAAATGTTAAGCTGTCTGGAATTTCTAAAACTGAAACGTAATTTCTTTTTTATTTGTGAAATAAATAAAACTGTAAATCTGAAAACAGTTAATTAACCCCAATTAATATTGGACAAGGTAATTAAGTTTATGCATTAAAAGAAAATATATAAATATGAAAGGAATATAAAAGCAACTTGTAATTATAAGATTATGTAAACAATGTGTTAATAGCAGGTGCACGGATTTTAAGTCTTGGTAATAATCCCTAATAATGGTCAAACGTAGTAATAAATAAATGTATCCATAATGTTGTTTCCAAAATATTAAAAACTATTTCAAATCAATTGAGATACAGCAACTAATTAAAAATAATAAGCAAATATTTTACTTAACCGGTTTTCGCCCTATATTGGGGCCATTATTTTTAATTAATTGATTTGAGATAGTTTTTAGCCCTTGGTAAATATATTTTCCGTTATGTACTGACATAGATATATTAGAATTATTGAGCGATAGTTTTACGAGTAGAATATTTTTTTAGAGATATAAAGATGAGAAGATAATGTGGATTTGTACAGAAATAGAGTTAATGGAAACCCTACCTGTGTTATTCATGGTTTATGCTCCAGTGCTATAGTTGTAATTAATACTTATCAAAATTATCTCTTCTACTCTGGAAGAAGCATCAATGGATTTGCTAAGTGCTTGCTAAAAGTGTGATATTTGGCCTATTAGTCATGTAGTCATCAGAAGCCTGTTGAAGTTAAGTTTCATGATTAAAAACAATGTGCATTATAGCTACTACTGCCAATGCCTTGAGTACATTAATCTTGCTTGAAGTTCAGCTCATTTTGAAAAACAAAATTATGAGTTACATTTATAAGTAGCTAATGAAGTGTTTTAGTCTCAAAACATTGAAAATATTGAAAATAAAATAAAATTAGTTGCCTGCAAGTTGTCGACATAATAAATCATAAGAAAAAAGAATCGAAGTTAGTATTTATCAGATGACTAAAGTATAATTTTAAAATGTATACCTAAAGTGTTATGATACCTAATTTAAAACTTAGCAGATGAGATTTTATTATATATTTTAGGTTTTATAAAATTAATTTAAAATTTTTTTGTATGTATAAATGAATTATTTGCCTTAGTCAGACATATAAATTGCATATATGTTTATATGCAATCTGTATTTTACAAAGATTCAAGAGTTATAGTTGTTATTCTTTTAGTGAAATTTAGATGAATAGAGTTCTCATCTTGGATTAAATAAATGCGTATATAATTTGTATTTATTTAATATTTTCATTAGTATAAAACTGAATTGTCTTTAATTAGTAAATAATATACTAATACTCTTTGAAAATAAAAGAAATATTGATTAATATATCTTTGCATCAGTTCAGTGAGTATTATATATCCATTTTTAATGTATAAATAAGGAATCACGTGAAATCCTTATTAAATAATTTCATTTAATGAACCTTCATTTTTTAAAAGTAATTTTCCAAATCCATTGCCTTTCTTCTTAATCTAGCATTGTTTGTCCTAATATTTAATTAAGGTTATTATCAAATCATCTAAACACATGACTAAACTACTGCCTGTGATATTATATGGAAAAGGAGAACTATATTAATTAATGCTTAATCGCTAATTATAACCTTGGGTAATATCCTAATTATGTTTTCTATAAATTAAACTGAAAAGTTTTAATGATTCTTAAGCTGTTCATAAGAATAGTGATTTATGCAATTAAATTGCAACCAGGAAATATAATTATATCTTATATAGAAGTCCATTATGGAATCATGGATAAAAGTTTAGATGCATGATTCAATCATCACCAGTTGCATGTAAATTATACATTTCTTTTGATGAATTTGTGTCAATGCTAAATTAAATCTGGCATGTTTAATTTTATACATTTGTAATTTAAACAATTAATAGTCTCACATATGATTTGATCATTACTTGAATTCAAGTCAAATTCTCACTTTCATATAACTGTCAATTTATTATGTGACTAGACAAATATATATATATATATTATGTCTATTCACATTATGTGACTAGACAAATATATATATATATATTAAAGAATCAGAAAATGCTTTAACATCCCATAAATAATGCACCAATGTATTGCTTACTAATCATTATATGTTGTGATGATGATTACTAACAGGGAATATTTTATTATTTGGCATATTTATTTATATTTACTCTATATTATAACGGGACGGCCTTAATCATCCCAGTTGGTGTATTAAATGTAATATAATCAATTATATTTAATGTTTAGAAGTCATTAACTTAATGCTTCATAGTTAGGTTCGCCAAATATAACAGAATGGATTATATTTAAAATCTAAGTTAGTCTTGTTAAATATAAAGGGATGATTAAATTCCTTAGAAAGAGGATACGCATTTCACTACAATCGAACTTTGGGTCTTCAAGTAGAATGCTAGAAATGAATCGATGAAATACCAAGTCCATGATTATATATACCTTTATTATGCTAGCTCATTACAATTTAGACCAGGTCATCCATCTTTCATCCCTCTTTCAGTCACCATTATGCCACGATATTTAAACTCACGGAGAATTTGCAATCAGCTCATTTCAGGAATAATTTCAAAACAAGTTATTTCATATGCCTTTATATAAGCATTAATTATAACTATTATTCATATGATATTTATAATACTAGCATATATATAATATAATTCAATAATGATTAGACAAAGAGATCACGTTAACAAATCAATATTTAATAAACAATAAAAAATATAATAGAATAGATAATAAAATATTAATAAATAAATACGGATGAATTTTATCATTTTAAAAGAATATTAATAAATGATATTTTTTTTATTTAATACCCCATGATAAAACTCAATACTATAATAAACTTTCAAAAATTAAAGAAAATAGCTTAAATTAATAGATATATGAAAACAATATCTGGGTTCAAAAATTAATAATTTATGTAACTTATTAACTTATTTACCGTTCTTATTTATATGCTTCACAATTACCCATATATAGGTATTATTTACCATTGTATAACTTATATATTATATGTATTTTTAATACATAAAAATACATTAAACGTTTACAATATTACGTAGTAAACACAATATAATCCTGTTTAAGATATCTGTCAAATAATAACTATTTTTTTATATCCCTCATCTAATTTGATGAATTATGTTAAGCTTTCAATTAATTATATTTAATAATAAATATAATTTTCCTATCAAGATATAAAATGATGCGATGCCAAATTTGAAATAAAGATAATAATAATAATAATAAACATATTAAAATAATATAAGCATTATTATAATATATATAAATATATAATAAAGGAAACTTATTTATAAGAGAGTTGAGAGTAGGTATTGAAGTCTATAGTTCATCATCCTAATGAAGATCTTTTATGAAGTATATTATTAATCCATTGGTATAATGATGATTTTATTTATCCATAGACGATAAACTGTTAACAATATCCAATGATTTGATTAATGTGAAATAAAATAAATATTCTTCGAATGTAGATGTTCTTAATCTTCATTTTTGTATTATCCTTAGACGTTCTATATATCTAATATTTCAAAATATTTTAAAATAGCATGCAAGGTTGGTTTCGAAACCTTTTACGATATAATAAGTGTACTACTCAGTGCACATTGTTTTATCCTTAATATATATAATTATCTTAAATTTATATATATCCGAAGAATAATGGAAGAGTTAAAACAACGTAGTTTCAAAACTTAAACAGACGTTCTTTTCTTTTATATTGCTATTCCTTTAAGATTGAGTAGAAAATTAAATATATTTTCCTTGCAAACTTTGAATCCACAAATTATTTTAATTTGGAAAAGTTAATATTTAAATTCGAATCGTTAAATAGTAGTATTGATAAAAGAAAAATAATATTTTTTTAAAGAGAAATGATTTTCTTTTTTCCTTCGTTTTTTTATATCCAGAGCACGAACGAATCTGCTCGTGTGTTATATAAGTTCATGCTTAATTCAACTATCAATTGTTCCACTGACATTAAGATTTAATAATAAAATAAAAAAATATATAAGTATTTATTCTTAACTTCAAATCTGGCATTTTACTCAAAAGCTTAAGGTATATATTATTTAAAACTTAAATGTATATATAAATAGTACATATATGTTACATAATAAAATAGTCAACTATAAATTTATATTTATAAATAATTTCACAAGAGATAAAACACGCTAGACCAATAATAATAATTGTAAGTTACTATTATAATATTATTAGTGATCTCCTTTCTTTTATACATTAAATACATACTAGGGGCATTGTCTCCCTCTCACATTTAGTGCCCAATCCCTGGAGTTCACTTCACTCAACTCCAGCCTTTACTAGAGCTTAGAGAAATTGTTTATTTCTAAGACTTCTTTCTTTACAATATATTGCAATATTGTATGCAGTCACCAATTCTGGCCATGCCAATACTACAAGCTTTTCAAATTTAATTAATCAGGAAATAATATTTAATTTTTCAATATATTTTTCATAATACTAATTAAAGAGGAATTTCAAAACTATAGTTAGAGTTTTTTTAATAATAAAAAAATGAGGGCAATATCTAAACAATGTTTTGTGTAAAAATAGATTTAATTTGTCAGTGTTAAATCTTGTCATGTAGAAGACTGGATTGAGATTGTTGAAACAGGGTTGAACCAAAATTAGGGATATAGATCAATCAGAAGACCTAAATGTCTGGTAAGAGGCAGTGAGGTCCTGACCCAGATGTTTAAAAAACTGTCAATTCCTGAATCAGCTGTTGGAGAGGTCAGTCAGTTCTAAGCCAGCTGCTAAAGAAGAAAAAACAAGAGTCTTAATCAAGCTGTTGCAGAAAACAGCAGAATTCTTAAGAAGCTGTTGAAGAGAACGGTAGAATTTTTAATTTATCTGTGTAAAGCACTTTATGAGTTTAGTTATAAAAATGTTTCCTATCATGAAAACCATGTGCTAAGTTTAACTAAAGTCTAAACATCATCTATCTTTATATAACCAGCTTGACTAGAATAAAACAAAGAAAAATGTCCTGAAGTAATCTGTAACACAAATGTTGTCACCAGTCAAGAGCATGAGTGTATCTATGTATTCGCCTGACCAGGAAAATTTATTGGAAAAAAAATGGATAAATCCTGGCTGTGTGTGTTAGCCTGAAATCTTATGTGGTCAAGTAAAAAAAATTTATACATTAAACTGTATGTAAAAATCCTTCAAGAAGAAACCTTGCATGGGAACACTGGAAATTATAAATGCAAAGAATGACTCTTAAAGAAAATTAAAATCCTGTTATAAAATATTTTATTATTAATCTTTAAATGTGCACATTATCTTTAAATTTATAAAGTTTTACAATTAATTAACAATTGATAATAATTAATAGTTTTATTAGTATTTTTTTTTCAATTAAAATATGTTTGTTTTTTAATTCATGTGATTTTTTCTTTCAAAATTGTAGAAAGAGGTTTTTTTTAAGTAATTTACATTTTATTAGATTTAATATTTTTTATTTTATTCATTTATTCCCTTCCCCCTTTCAAATAATACAAAGGATTAAGATAATTTAACTCCTTATTTCTGATTAAAAAGTCATTTTTGCTTTATTTATTGAAAAGAAATTCAATGATAAAAATGGTTAATTTAATTAATGAATGAAAATCAAATGATTAGTTTTGTTTTTAATATGAAGCTATACTTTTAACCTTTTCCTTGTTCAAAATACCTACTGGCAAGTGAATTAAAGTTCTAAACTTTTGATTTATTAATTACAGAATCAGCAGTAAAAATATATTCATTTTAGTTTCATTTGTAAAAAGAAAATTAATAATTTGTCAGATTATGAAAGTGAACAAAAGTTTTTTCAAAAATAATTTTTATTTATAATTATAAAAATATTCTATAGCAGAGAAGCTAAAAATAATGTTCATAACCTCTTAGAAAATGCTGCATATGTCATTGATTTCTTTTTCAATTTACATTTGTATAAAAGTAAATAATTTTTACTAAAATCTTAACTATACTTTTAAAATAATTATATTATCAGCATATTTTAACAAAATAACTTTTGATATGTAAAGAAATACTAAAAAGATACTCTAAAACATTCATTTTTATTTTAAAAATCAAAACAAAGAACTTGGAGCTGTGAAAATTGTTGACAAGCACTCCCTTTTGTTCAAAATGAGAAACAACCAATCAGTGCCTTGGAAAGTTTGCCTTCTTCCATTGTTAAAACTTTAAATTTAAATATTATTTATTTTTTACTTATAAAATAATTCTAGAGAGGGCAGCATCTTATGGTACATGTTAAGATTTAAAATGACCATAAATTCACTCGATAATGTAAAAATTGAAAGTTTTAGAGCAACCTGAATTCATGAATGAAAATTTTCAATTGATGCAATGAAAAAGTTAATACGTATGTATAAATTTAAATTTTTATATTATCATATCATTTTTTAATTTTTTAATTAATCAGTTAGTTTATTAAATAATTGTTTAATGTATATTTGTGTTAACATCTGTATTTCTCCAGCTATCTGTTATATAAATTGACAGTATGAGTAACTTATTTTATTATAGCTTTGGGGGGGGGGGGATTATCCCAGTAAAATATTTTAAAATAAATTAAACTGTTATATTTAATGACCTCTATTCACAGTCACAGTCTCTAGGGTTCTTGATTTCTTAGCTAGTTTAGAACATAATTGTTAGTTTAATAAATATAGGAGTTTACATTGGTATTAGACATCCAAATGATAACTCTGTATGGTGAAAAAGTATGACCTTTAAAATCTATTCGCTGCATTTTGGGTTTTTTATTTAAAAAATTATACTTGTTCTGTACACTAATAATATTATATGGTCAGAGCATTGATGATGACTAGCATGTTTCTGCATTTCAGCATAATGATTTTACTATGATGTGATGAATATGCATCCAAATAATTATGCTATATTCTGCACTAAGCTTGTAAGTTGCTAGATAAATAGCCTGTTTTCTATAGTACCTCTTTTAAATCCATTTACAAGGTTGACTGTTGATTTTATGATAATGATTTTTGACTATTACTTGTTGATTGCTGATTAGTTTTGAATTATTTTTCTGTAATGCTGGAGATTACTTATAGTGTTATTCATGCTGACTCACTGCTCACTGAATTTCATTTATTCATTTTATATTTGATGATTTATTAAATAGGAATAATGATGATTTCCCATCTTCCCATATGATTCTATCTCCCCATGCACCCCTTTAAACTTTCCATATCATTATAATAGAGTTTTTGTGAAATTCCAACAGTATTCCAAAAATGTTGACTAAGATTAGAATAGAATGATGCTAAACACATATATGTAGGACTTAAAATAGTCTTGATTTAATCCATAAAATCATCACTTATGATTTTTTTTCAAACTTCTTATGGTAGACATGTATTTCGAAGTCCTGTTTCTGAAAACATTATTGACAAAGAAAAGAAAATTTGAAAGAATCCAATAACAAAGAGTATATTATCAATGTTTTCAAATTATTTTTTTCACAAGACAAAAGAAAAATTACTGAAAGATTCAAATATCTTAAGTTTTTTCCAACTTTCAATCTCAATAATAAAAACTCTAGAATAATATTTAATTTAAAGAAAATTTAAAAAAAAACTCAATAAATTATATTAATATATTTTAACAAAAACTATAAAATTACTTACAAAATAAGAATTTAAAATAACCCCAGTCTAAACCATTACATAAAATCATTATTTTTATTAGCTACATAAAGACTCTAGAAGACCATTTAATTCAAAGAAAAAAAACACTATAAGTTGCATTTATATATTTAGCAAAAACTATAAAATTACTTACAAAATAAGAATTTAAAATAACTTGGATCTCATATATTTCATAAAATCATCACTACTATTACTGCTATTATCTACTTCCATCACTTATGATTATTTATATATGTAATCTTATAATTGAATATTTATAAATACAATAATTAGATATATGTAAAGTATAACTTTAAAAATTTTATCCTCTTAGGAGAACTTTCGACTATCCTTGTAGTCATTGTCAACTAATACAATTGTGGGAAAATTATCCTTTCAAAGTGTTAGTTGACAATGACTATGAGAATAGTCGAAAGTGCTCCTAAGTGGATAAAATTTTTAAAGTTATACTTTACATATATCTAATTATTTTATTTATAAATATTCAATTATAAGATTATGTATATTGATTTGAAAAAATATAGACATCAAATTATAATATTATTACACATACTTATATATATAGAGAGAGAGAGAAAAAGAGAGAGAGATTTTTGTATTTTGTTATGGTTTATGATGAATCTTTAATTACTGAGGTTAATACAAGAGAGTGGAAAGAGTGGTAAATCACCATTGATAATAATCAAGTGTTATCATTTTGGCCAAACTATACTATTTTTAGTTATTCCACAAGCCTATGGGCAAATTTACCCTACATATATGTCAGAATTTTGTACACTTTTCTATTAGCATTTGACAAATTAATGTTTAAAAATATGAACATTTATTAAGCTAAATAAATTTAGGTTTTATAAAATTTTCAACAGTTTGATATGTGTTAGAGGCACCCAGTCCTTAAATATGATTTTTCACTGAAATTCTTCACCAAGAGAAAAATTATTATAACATAATTTTTAGATAAAATAGTGATCCACAAAGCTAAATTTAAGAAATATGTCCTAGAATAATATTTGGTAACAATGGAAAATTATTATATTTTGTTCTATATAAAGTACATTTGAATTGCATCAGAAATAATATTTTTAAGTCATTGTACTTTTCAACAATTTACCTAAGCACTTGATAAAAAGTTTTTAAACTAGTCAAGCATTGGTGGCCGAGTGGTTAGTACAGCTGCCTTACAAGCAGTTATCCTGGGTTCGCTTCTTGGCCGATGCTCTGACACATGAAAAAAAAAATGTTTCTGAACTTTTATTCTCAAGTAGAGTTATATGTCTCGTTTTATCAAATAATAGATAATGTCTGAAAAATTAATTTAAGAATAAGAAAAATGTAGATTTCCCAATTAAACAAGTAATATGTCTAAACGCGTTAAAATGCAGGCAATGATAAAGCTAAGTACAAATTGTACACAATAAAGGCTGAGCACTTTCAAAAAGTTTTATCTTCTAATATTCATAGACAAATATTTAAATATATGCAAAGCAGATTAGAAAGTTCATTTTTGGAGGGGGGAGAGTGAGAGAGAGAGAAAAGCATGCTTCCTTCTAGTTTATATTTTTGAATATTTTATTATAATAATTGCTTATAATAAAAATACAAATGGAATGTTTTAGTTATTTAATAAAAATGTATTATTATAAATAAAAAGGCATATAACTAAGCTTTTTTCTTAATGCTTACTAATCTAAAATTATCTGATGTTAGTAGATTTAAAAGTAATCAAGTCTTGCTTTATGTATGGTAAGCTTGTTTCTATAAGTTTATTGTGGAGAATTTTTATATAACTGTTTATTACTAACAATTAAAAATTGCTTACATTTTGGACTGACATATTTATCTTTTACTCTTTTCCCCTTGCTATGATAAACTATTTGTTGCCTTTTTATTGCTAATTTTTTTTAATTGAATACTCCTAAAGAAAGCTTTACTAAATTCTCAGGCATTCTTTTAATTATTTTGTCAATTACAGTACTTCAGTTTGAATATTATTTATATATTTTTACTGAGATATATGCATGTTAAATCAGTGCTAACAAAAGTGGGTAGAAGAGCTAAGATAGAGGTTATTATAACCAAAATATGCCATTTTATTATCATGATAATCTACCATCATTTGAGATTCTCCTTCTATAATTTATTTTTTAAATATTTAGATTTATAGTACATCACAGATTTTCATTTGTCTTTTCCATTATTAAGATGCACAAATAATTTTTAATTGTTATATAACAGATTAGTGTATAGTATGAAATTTAAGAAGTTTATGATACTCTCTTAAAATTTAGTCGCTATCTTATATTTTAAACACTTTTCATGATAATGGAGTATTAAAGTATTCTGGTAAGTTAGTAAAGAAAAGATCTTGAGTTAGTATTAAAAGGTAGAGAGTTGATAAATTAAATTTATGCCATAAAAATCATCAAGAGAATAATTTATGCATAAAAGACATCAGGTGGCAAAAGTATTTTATTCAGATTGTATATTAATCCATAATAGTCTTAGCTTTAAGACACCAAAGACATATCGAGGAGTGAAGTAGATTCAACCCATAATTTAGTACTGACTAGGGTGACCAAACATGCCAATTTTGGGGGATTTGTTCTTATTTTTGATTAGATGTCCCAGTGTCCCAGAAATATCATTTCAGGACTGATATATGTTCCAATTTTCAAATACTCTTAATTATTATTTTTCTTACATAAATATTTTATTACAAAAATGAGTTTCTTGGCCCTCTCTTTCCATTTCAGTCTCTACAGTAATATTATAAAAACTTCAGACAAAATCCAACACCAAAACAAAGATCGCTATTACTTTATATGGGCATTCTCATGTCCAACCTCACCTTACAGCAGGTACAGTTGGATTTTTGTAGGCTAAAATTTGAACTGTGCTTGCACCTGCTTTGCTTGACAGTGTAGTTTTACTAGTTCTTAGTTGATATTTTCTATAGTGATAAAATAAATAGGGATATTAATAACCCTAAACAATAGGAAAGATGCCAAAGAGGAAGTGTATTTACAATGATGAATATACAGAGGAATGGAGTTTTATAAAAAAAAAAAAGGACACATTGCCGTAAAATTGATTGGTAATTATGTCCCGATTTTTGATCAAACCAGTCTGGTCACCCTGAGTTTTAAAATAAAATCAATTATTACCGAAATAAAGAAAGGATAACATTTAGTCAAACTTTGTTTGATTAAAAAAAAATGTAAATAATAAAATAAAAAAAAACCCTCAATTGACAATTAAATCATTTGTACATAATAGAAAGAAGAAATTGGAAATATATAATACTGAAAACAGATAAAGGTATATATAAAAAGATTAGGAGTGAATTGAGATATATAATTAGAGAAAAATAGTATCATGATAAAATAATTAGAAAATATAATAAAGCATTTTATGAGAAGAAAATTTGAAACACAAATTGAAAGAATGAATAATAAAGTGTTAATAAAAAGAATCTAATTGTCTAGAAAATTAGAAATGTATTAAGTGATTTGAATTATGAAAATAATAAGCACTCATTTACATTAACATCTTCACACTCTCATTTCCATATGCTCAAGATTTGTCCATGCATAAATGTTTGGGTCGAAAGAATGGGGGATTCATTCCATCTTTTCTAAAAAAAACTATATCTTGTGACTGGAAAAGTAAAAGTATTCATTTATAATTTATCTTTAAAGCACATGTGCATTGACTTAATCGCTCATATCACTATTATGGTATAAAAACATAGCGCTATATAAAATAATATCTCATTAACAGAAGAAGAAAATTAGCTGGATAAGGATAGACTAGTTGCAATTAATGGAGGTGAAATTCTAAAAGCTATAACTGAGAGAAACTGGAAAAATGCAGGGAATTGATAAAATTCTATTTGTCTTATTTATTAAGAGTTATAAGTGATAATGATTTAAGAGAATTAGTTGTTTTAATTTATGTTTCAGGATATCGAGAATGGCCAATGGATTTTTTTAAAAACCGTTATGATCCATTTTGAGAACAAAAACTAATCCAGCATTTTGATTGATCTACATAAATCTGATATTACTGAAAGTAATGATTATGATTAGTTAGGCTTGTGGTAGTTTTCATTTAGAAAGGAAAGAATTATTAGAGATATACTTCAATGTATAATGATTAGGAAGAATAAAATTAATATTTAAGCAATTCATCTTGTCAAGATTTTTAAAAGTGTAATCTGTATTATTTTACGATAAATTTTGAAAAATAAAAGTATATATTGAAAGGAAAGATGATGATGATTATTATTATCATTATTAATAATACGCTGATGCATTGTGGTGAAACTTTTTTATGTAATAATTTGTGGGCTTTTTTTATATATTCTAATTTGCAGACTTAGCACTTTCAGAGCCCTTGTTGCTCCATATTCATAGTCCTATGTCATAGTAGTAGTAATAGTAATAGTATTTAGATATAATAGTAGTAGTAGTCACTTTGTTATATAAGTCAGAAGATTTTTGTAAGGCTTAAAGTCTTTTTATGGAAAAAATAGAATGTAGGGGGAAATGTTGTTTGTGTTCTGTTTACTTAATATTAAGTACCATACTAGGTGAGTTTTTGATAATGATGGACCTAACTTTTGAAATAAAAAAATTCATTACACCAGTTTTGCTGGGGATAGGTATGAATATTGAGAATGAGCTTTTGCAAATATTAAGTATAATTAATGAAAATTGTAGTGAGATTGTAATAATAATAAACACAACTTAATCTAAAACAACAATTGTAAATAAAGATAATATAATTATTTAAGTAGTTGGCTTTGATAGTATAAACATATAAAAATAGTAGAGTGAGAATTCTATTGGTTTAACATTATTAACTTATTAAATGTTTTGTTTGAAGTATAACTTTATATGGATCAGAAACTTGGGCAATTAGAAAAGCACAAACTTAAATGTTTGAGGATAAGGATTTAAAACAAAAGTAAAAAAAATGTATGCATACATGTACATGTATATATTAAAATAAATGTTTTCATGAATTAATTATAATATAAACAAATAAATGAGTGAGATTATTTCCATGTAATGACTAGATAAATTTTTAGCTGATATGTTGCTAGATAATGTCAGCTGCTATTGACTGCCTTCAAGCTAAAAAAATTTCTCTACTGCTCTACAATAAAAAAAATTTTGTTGAGTTGACTTAAAAATAAAAGATCTTTTTTTAATTCTAATCCATGATATTATATGGATTTAAATCCAAGACAAAAAAAACTATTCTGGATTATTAGAGTAAATTGTCTAACTTAAAGGCTATCAGTAGTAACTGATAGTTATCTAGCAATATGACTACTAACAAATTTCTCTAGCATTACATAGAAATTATCCACTCAAACCTTTTTTTACAATATAAGTAATCCATGCATAGTTCTCTGGGGAAGAAGAAATAATATTTTTAGGATATGAAAAAAAAAAGATCTTTTATGTCCTTGTAACTATAAAAGTATACATCTGATTTAAGTCCATATAACATTTGGAATTAAAAATAGAATAGAACCTCCTTTATTTCTATCTAAGCCACAAGACGAAAAGCTAGTGGAGATACTAGAGCAAATTGTTTACCTTAAAAATGGTCAATAATAATTGCACCCCACTTTAAAAAATCTCTATAAGCATTCCATGGAAATAATTCACTTAGTATTCAAGTAATACTTTGGGTGTAATTTGAAAATTATAATTGCAGTTTGTAATTGATTATTTATTAGTCTGCTTTCAGAACAGATTATATTTATCTGTTTAAGGAGATTAGTTTAAATTTCTTTGTATTAATAATTTTAATCTCTGTGGTCAACTTGCAATCTTTAATGTCTATATAAAATATTGAACTATAAATAAATGTGGGATTCCACCTTTATTGTTAAAAGGTTGCCTTGACAACAGATTGAGATTGTTGATTGTTACTGATATTGGGATTGTTTAAGTGTTGACTGATTTTAATGATTATATATAATAGGACAATGGATCTTAATTATGTAAATTAATCTAGTTGTTAGTCCAATTATCATGCATAATGTATCATTTGCAAATTTTATAATAGATTTTTAATAAGCATTCTGTGACTTTACATGTCTTTCAGGAATAAAAGTATTTGTCACTATCTTGAAACGCTGTTACTCATCTAAGCAAATATAACATTTGTAATGTTGACATCTCTCTAGATGTATATGTTATATATGTTCATGGGTGCGATGTGTAAATGTTTGGCAGTAATACAGAAAATGTGGTGAGTAGTGCATAATAAATTTCAATACATTTAGGACATGAGCTACTGCAATGGATTGATGATGTTGTATTACAATGATTTTGATTATTTATCTTTAGAAAAATAGTAAATTTGGAACTCCAATTTTTACAACGTACTTATTTGAATCTTCTCATTATCATGAAAAAAGATAAAAAGTGTAGAAAAACAATTGGTGGTCAAGAGGTCAGTGCGACTGCCTTGCACTTTTAGGCAGTTGCCCGGGTTGCGGGTTCACGTCCCGGCCGATGCTATGACACTTTAAAAATCAAAACAATGTACGTAAAATGTGAATAACTGATTTATTCAGACCTTATGTAAAAACTGTATTATAATTGTTATCATTCAACATAATGAATATTCTGTAATAGTCTCACCTCAGCTACTTCTATTTTGAAATAGTCGTCTTTTGATTTATATCTATATACATCTTTAAAAGGTAAAGTAACATAACAATCTTAAATATCTCACTGCAGGGAAAAGAGCTTCAAAATCTATCCATAAGATTTTAAAAAGTACTGAAATAGTCAAACACTGATTGATAAAGGTTATATAATGGTCTTTCTTTATTTTACCTTCTATTAAGAATAGCTAACATACCTATTTGTCAACATTATTACAGTATTAATAACTAGCTATCTTAATTAGCTATGAGTATTCTACTCCTTTCCTCATCAAGTTGAACTATAAAAATCATTTGAATCTGTTGAAAGCATAAACAGCAACACAACAGAGGTTTGCATAATTATATAGCGGGCAAAACAAGATACTACTATAAACTTTTAGTGTCTGGTATTGAACTAACCTGATTAAATAGTGTCTTCTTCACCATTTCATTTTAGAGAAATATTGGAGAAACCTCTGCCCTGCAGTTGATTATTTAAAAGTTATTTATCATATAACTATCTATCTGTATATATATATATATGTATATTACTTTATAAACTTTATGGTGCAGAGGAAGAGAATCTGTCATAATTATGCCCTGGGATTTGAATCCAATCCAAATCTTTTCAATAGATTTAGAATTTTTTTATAAAGCAGTTCCACAGCCAACTCAGCTAATCAACCGACATTGATTAGTAAATGGATATCTGGCTAGAGAATAGAATAGCAATAAAACAGTTCAAACCCTTAATACCGACAATTGGAAACCCTGTTGGTACTGCCTTCTTCCCTACTATTCTTCTAAGAGAGGCTGCTTGGAAGGTATTTACTTTACAATGGGCTATTTTAGTAGATAAAACACACAGACTTATTATATACCTGTGTTTATATATGTAATATATAGGGTATATGAGCATAGACTTTTACATGACCCACCACACTCCACTTTATCTCATAACACTGATACACTCAAACACATATATGTTGAAAAGATAAATAATCACCAATATATGTATTTCATGCTAGACCAGCAATCATCAGTTGGTCCAGATTACCATCTCCACACATGTATGCTATAAGTGCTCATATACATATATTAAAATAGCCAAACCTCATACTTTAATGGACAGGCTTCAATCTATTCCACACACCAACTCTTCAACCATCCATCCAATTGAAAATCTGATGATGGAATGCTCAAATGCCACCCTTAGGCCGAGATTATTGTCACACCCATGTTGACCTAAAGTCAATCTGACCCCTCATGTACAGGACATAATCCATTTAATACATATACAAGGGATGGGCAGACATCTCTACTTATGTAATAGCTGAAACACACAGGTTTATTATATACCTGTGTTTATATGTGTAATATATAGGGTATATGAGCACAGACTTTCACATGCGTGTGACAATAATCTAGGCCTAAGGGTGGCCTTTGAGCATTCCATCATCAGATTTTCAATTGGATGACCGGTTGAAGGGTTGGAGTGTGGAATAGATTGAAGCCTGTCCATTAAAGTATGAGGTTTGGCTATCTTCATATATATCTGAGCACTTATAGCATATATGTGTGGAGATGGTAATCTGGACCAACTGATGATTGCTGGTTTAGCATGAAATACGTATATTGGTGATTATTTATCTTTTCAACATATATGTGTTTGAGTGTATCAGTGTTATGAGATAGTGTGGAGTGTGGTGGGTCATGTGAAAGTCTGTGCTCATATACCCTATATAATGGGCTATTTTTAAAAAAAAAAAACTCTTTTTACCTACTTACATAAATTGTGTGAACATACAACAGTTTACAAAGCACATGATACATTTAAAACTTGGTTTAAAATTAATAAAGAATGGGTTTTAAAAAAAAAAATAGCATTTATCTTGAAAAAAAAATTAATTTTAAAAACTAATCTTTTAGATTATGCAAATTCTTCTTTCTTTGCAAGCATGAAATTGGTTTCGAAATGACTTTAATTAATTGTGATTTTTGATAACGTATAATGACAGGTTTTTTTCTTTATCATTATTAATCTCAATTGGTTTAACACTAATTAAAAATAACAAACTGAATGAAAACGTTTGAATTTTACTGAAGAGCTTTTAAAACTATCACGTTATTGTAATTTCTTCACTTTTAAATTTTTTATTTTTTAAAGTACATTATCCTTAGTAATACATTTATTAAAATTTTAATTCTCACGATGGGGGAGGGAAAGGAGCGACATTTATCTTTTCAGAAAATGTTATCCCTTAATATTTGCTTTTAATATGCAAAAAGAAAATGATAGAAAAAAAACAATCTGTCAAATGTTTATTTAAATTGTAAATGTTTGATATTAATTAACTTTCAGACAATACCACCTTTAAATTAATTTTACTTTTAAAATGTTTTTATTTTATTATCAAAATTAAGTTTATAAAAGCTCATTCACTGAATTATTTTGTAAAAATCATATATGAAACATTAAAAACTGCTCAAGGCAAGGAATAATATTTAAAAAAAATACTGTTGAGTAAATATTCATAAAAAAAACCTGTAATAATAATCATGTGACTGATCACGTGACTAATATTTATTTTTTTTTACGATTTAAAATCAACATTTAAATTTCTTTTTTAAAAATTGTTTTTTTTTTTATCTTATAATTATATATAAAATATAATAATGTTTTTATAATATTTCATTTCTTTTTTTTTATTAATATTTTTAAATAATATTGTTTTTTCAAAAATTAAAGAAGTAGTTAGAAATCTCGAGTTAGCTAATTAAAATGGGATTTCCAGATAGTCTGTTTATATGTACTTAATATCAGTTTTCGACTTCTATATGTAAAAGCAAAGATATGAAATATATTTGTTGTCATAAATAAATAAAAACAAATCAAAGATAAAATTTTTTACTCATTTTTAATATAATTCAAAATAAATAAATACAAAATGTATATAGAGAAAAGAAACAGGCAAAACTCACTATACGTATTGCCACACACAGCAAGCTAGAGTAATCAATGGATGCCAGAAGGCTTGTGCATAAAATCCCCATCTAGTGCCTTACTCATCCAATATCCCCAGACTAGTTTCTGATTTGTGGCCTTCGTCAGTGAGGAGCCTTGGATCTGAGAGCACTGCACCTAGATCTTAGGATCTAATGCAACCCTCCAGAAGCCACCTTTTATCTCCATTTAACTACAAAATTATGAGTCTTAAACTGAAAACACCTTAATGTTTTCAATCCAAGCCCATTAGCTTATATAGTCATATGGGTCTGAACTCAGTTCAGTACCCTGGGGATATTGGATGAGTAGGCACTAGATGGGGATTTTAGGCACAAGCCTTCTGGCATCCATTGATTACTCTAGCTTGCTGTGTGTGGCCATACGTATAGTGAGTTTTGCCTGTTTTAACAACAGTTATATACAAGCATAAGAGGTAGTGATCATGTGATGTTTATATAGAGAAAAGCTATATTTAATTCTAACAGCATGGTATGCTTAGCATGCTTTCAATTATCTGGTACTCAGATTCATAGCAATAGTTTGTCCAAGGAGCTTGTGATCTTTATCAAAGAATAAGCAAGACAGGGTTTGTATAAAATTTGAATAAAGGTTATAAGTAAGTTCATTTAAATGAGTCACTTTTTTGAAAGGAGGGCATAGGATCCTTTTTTGTTTTTTGCATAAATATTTTTGCAATATGCACTGCTCCTTAACTTTACATTTAGCATTATTTTCTTTCAGAGCAGACAATGCTGACAGATGTATGTTTAAACCTGTGGCCAAGCTTAGATTAGTACTCAAAAAATATGGATTTAACTTCTGTGTTTGCCTTAGTGCAATTATATTGGTATCCATACTGTATGATTCTTGTAGATAAATTAGCACACGATTCTCCATAATAAATTGCATGGCAGTTTATGTTGTTGCATCCAATTTTGTGCACCATTTATGACTTCAGCTCAGGGGGCAGCTTGTCTTTAGTATTGTTAATTAGGTGATTTTTAATATGTAAAAACAATATATAGAAACAATATATATATATCATTTATAAACTTATTTGACCTTTCTAAAGATTTTTCTCCATATGCTGATAATTATTAACCATAGCGATTTTTTTTTTTGCAAAAATATATTTTACTTTAATCTGCACATTAGTTTAAAACTCCTATCCATTTTTATAATGCTTTATTTAAATTCCCTAAACAGTTTGATAGCCTAACAGTTTTCTTCAGATCTGAAAAAAAGTGCTAGGTAATCAAAACTGATAAAGCATTAAGAAAAGTGTATAGAAGAAACGGTGTTTTTTAAAAAACTGATGTAAACATTAAAAAATAATGAAAAGGTGTTGAATATTTTTTTAATAAAAAGTTAATAGAAACTGAAAAAAAAACTAAAATAATATAATTGTATGTGAATGTGAGATTTTTATTACATATTAAATATTTGTTTTAAAATGATGTCTAATATATTGTAAATGTATATTTAGACTATAAGGATTAAATATAATTTGTAAGCCTTTAAATTTTTATTTATTTAAATAAACATATTTCTGTAATAAGTAAACTTCATTCTTATTAAGCTATATAAAGCTTCAACTAAGTGTTCTAATTTATCAATAAAATAGTCTGTTAAACACACTTAGATAATAATTTGCTAAACTAATGTCAATTAACTTATTTAATATTTTATAAAAAAGTCCAATTATAATAGTTTAAACTGAAGAAAAAAATAGTGTGCTGTACTTTAAATTCATTGCAGTAAATACAGATGTTATTTCTATTTGTAGAAGATAGTTATTAATTTATGTTACAAGTTTTTTTGTTGTTTTTTTTTTCTGCTGTTTTTTAAGATGTTAGGGTTTGTTAAATGTTAGAATTTAACACAATAAGCTTAACGATAACTAGATAAAATAGGTTTTAACTTAAATAAGTTTTAATAGTCAAAATTTAGCTTCATTGCTTTTAAAATATTAGTTAAATCTAGTATATGTGTGTAGAAGTGCTTGTGCATGTGAAAAAAGAAAGTTTATAAAGGGATTATTAAAAGTAATATATTTTATAAAAGGATACTTTAAATAATGACAATCTTGAAGAACTCTTAGCCAGTTTTGTTTTAATTACAAAACTTTCTTAGACTGGAAGAAAAGAAATTGCATTTGTGATTTTCGCCCTCTGCTGTGAAATTTTGCAAAGCTTTTTTTTTACAGCTTTAAAATTAACATACATTTTTTTCTAATATTTTAATTTTTTAAAAAAATTAAAAGATAGCAGGATAATTGAATAAGTGGGTCTTCAAAATTTCTTAAACTCCATGATAAGTGTCTTTTATATATTTGGCAATCCCAAACTTTGCAAGATTACTTTGAGAAAAGATTCCGGTAGACTAAAACCTTGATGTTTTGAAAGTTTATGATTATTTTTGTATCATAATTGTATAATAATTATTAGAAATCAAAATATATATTATTACATATTTATTTTTTTTATTTTTTAAATATAAAAAAAAATCTTCTGTGTAACATTACCATAGAGATTAAGATGGTAGGAAATACAACTGTCTAGAAATTATGTTACTCAACAGCCTGTTATAACATTTAGTGATATTGTAAAAATTACAAAAAAAAATAAAACTTTTAAAGCATATAAACATCACGTGATCACTATTTCTTATGCTTGCTTGTAACTGTTATTAAAACTGGCAAAACTCTCCATACAGTATTACAAGCCTTCTGGCATCCATTGATTACTCTGGGTTACACTGAGTGGCAATACTGTATGGAGAGTTTTGTCTGTTTTCAAGCATAAATTGATAGATTTACTAGATATTAAAAATAATTCATTCAGATGTTTAAAATAGCATCAAACAAAAAAGATTTCATTCATTTTGCAAATTGAATCTGCTTCATCAATTTGATGATGTGGCAGTGCTTTGTTTTGATTAAAATCTAATTTTTAAAATAATTCCGAAATCCAAATATAATTTTTTTAAATTTATTTAATTTCTAAACAAAAATATATATCAAATGAGATCAAATTTATTATTTTCTGGTAAATAATAATAATAGTTTAATATTAAAATGAAATTTGAAAGCTTAATCTAGTGAGAACAAAGAAGTCTGTCAGAATGTTAGTGGAATGTAAAAAGGATTAAGATGAAAAGTATTTAATATCATAACAATGGCCTGTGTATATGTATATATGTGTGTTATCTTATTCTGTGCGCATAATAGTAAGAGAGATAGTATCAAAAAAAATGTGAGAACTTCATGGATAATATAAATGATTTTATTATAATCTTTGTAAAAATGCTTCAGAAGGGAATTTGAATGTAAAGTATATCAATATTTCTGTTAGTACAATTTGTTAGATTAGAAGTAATGGTTATTGTAAATATTTATTGTATTAAATATTAGTATTATCCTGTAAATAAATGTCTTTGCCATTTATTAAATATGTTTCTGTTTTGTTGCCATTATTACAGCCATTATCCAGAAAATCTAATATATCAAAGTTTTATTATTCATTATTTTAAGAGTACGTGTCAATGATCATATAAAATTTATTTATCTATTTTATTTATCATTTGTCATGCCTGCATTGCAATAAGGTATATATACTATATTGTTTCATCTTTATTTCAAGTGTATTTTGTATTGCTGTAGATAGCATAAAATTTACCCTTTCTTCCTGCTGCATTATTTTTTTACAGTACTTGAAACAGGTTCATACTTAAAGATATTAAAATTAGATATGTTTTAAGGTGATATGAATTTGTAATATTTTAAATACAAATATATTATATAGGGGATTTGAACACAGACTTTCAAGCTCCCTTTATCCATCTACTCTATCTCATACAACTGATACCCATGACCACACACATGTGAAAAAGATAAATGATCTCCAACATTCATATTTCATGGTGAACCAGCACTCATCAGTTGGTCCAGATCATCATCTTCCACATATATATAATCAGTGTGCTTGGTATATATTAAAATAACAAATCTTCACACTTTTGAATATTTATATAAGAAGAAATTTTGAAATATTCAAATAATATTTTATATGCTAGCCATGTGCTATCTAAAATGTTACGATACTTGATTTTTGTATATTTGCATTTTTATTTCTTAAGACATGAGATATCTTATAATAGAGTCATAAGAAGACAAAATATTTACTATAGAACTTAATTACATTTAAGAATGTCAAGTATTAATCATGAAATCATTTCTTTTGTATGAAGTACATGAGTGAATCCTGCGATATAGATAGAGTATAGACCTAATATATAATTGTATTTTTATATTGGACTATTTCCATCATCTAACATGAGTATTGAATGTCTTTAAAAAAATTTAACTTTATTTAAATATTCCAAATATATTCAGCTGTTAGTAATAGCACATCAAACAGATTAATATATGCACAACCTTTCGAAATGTATTATTCTCCTTCTTCTTCAAGTATTTCTGGCCTGACCAGTGACAGTAATAGCATGGGATATGAACCTGGACCCTTAGATTATTGAGTATTGAATTTTAAGGTAATGCTCTAACCAAGAATGGCTGTTGGTTAGAGTGTTACCTTAAAATTCAATATTCAAGAATCTAAATCCCATGCTAATACTGACACTTCTCAGGCCAGAAACACCTGAAAAAGAGGGGGAAATAATAATACCTCTCAAAACATTGTGCAAATACTAATCTGTTTGATGTGCTATTACTAACAGTTGAATGTATTTGGATATAAGTTAAATTTTTCTAAAGACATTCAATACACATATTAGATAATGGAAATATTCCAATATAAAAATACATCTAGAACAGCATCATCACAAATCTTCAGGAAAAGACCTAATATATAAGTTTGAATTTTAAGAAGAACTTGAGATTAAATAATAATCTAAAATAAAATTTAAATATAAGAGGAGCCTATATATTTTAATATTTGTATTTATATATGGTAGTTTGTCTATATAAGAGTGCTCATTCTCTGTGATAAAATACATATTCAGCAAGATACTGATTCTAACATGATCTACTCCTGCACCTGTGGGAAGATTACAGTTGGTTATAATATATATACTCAAAAAAAATTATGTCCTTTGATGGCAAACTTCTGGATTAATATGTTAATGTCAGATAAAAATATAATAACAAACATAATGGTAATCAATAAAAATAAATACATAAAATAGTTTAGTATCTATAATATTTATATATATATAAACAATGTATAAATATGTTTTTAGGAACAGATATTTATTCTAGACCCGAGTTTCAATTGTAAACTTTAGTAATTATACATTAGATAGTAATGTTGTAATCTACATTTCATATTTCCAAAATTTTGGACTATATGTATGCTCAGACATTTAACAATAATCATCATAAGAATGAATTACCAGCTTTGACTAATGTCTGTTTTTGTAGGAATGCAAACTAAAAAGCATTAATAATAGAAAAAATGGAACTATCATGCCTAAATGTGCCTAAGAAATGACAATAAACAAAAAATAGATTCTGGTCAGTTGTATATGATTTTTTTTAAAGACTACAATAATTATATGAAATATTAATATCTTTCAATGATTATATTGAATAGTTTGTTTTAAGTATTGGATAAGTGGTTAATAAAGATTCAGTATGGTTTGGTTTTATTATTGATGCAAGGGAAGTATTAAAAACACAGAGGCAAAACTCTCCATACAGTATTGTCTTTGTGTTAACAGTTGTGTAAGCATAAAAAATGATGATCATGTGATGTTTAGTGGTTTAAAGTATTATAAACAAAGACATGGTTTATATATATATTTAAATTCTATTGATGCATTTCTTCAATTAATTGATTTTTTTTTTTTTTTACAGAACAATTTGAAATTATCTTATCGACCATTGTAATTTATCCATGTTACACAACCTGTATATGACGATATAATAAAAACATTATTATTGGTGATGGAAACTTGGGTATATATAAAATGAAGAATAATGTTAAACAGGAAATGCAATAATACTTTGTAGTGTAATTTACACTACACCACTCTCATGTAGACTGGTTTCTATCAATTGTTAACACCTTATGGAGTGATGTAATCATAAGTATATGACCAAAGACATGTGAAAAGATCTATGATTTTCAAGATGCATATCTTGTGCTGAGCCAGCACTCATCACTTGGTCCAGACACAATCTCTTACACATGTCTTTAATCAGTGTTAAGTAAATATATACTTAATATTGTTGGTTCAGTGTGAAATGTGCATCCGATCATAGATATTTTTCACGTCTTTGATCTTATGTTTATAAATGCATCCTCAACAAGGTGTTAAAAGTGGATAGAAACCAGTTTCTACTTTGCTTGATAGTAGTGTAGTGAAAATTACACTACAGAAATATTATTCGTTATTGGATAACATCTGATCTAGTAAATGATTGATAAAAATTATTAGGAAATATAATAGCTTCAATTTTGTTTTTCATTTTCATAATAGTGGTTTTTAGAACAATCTACAGATAGTTTCATACATAAGACTTCAAAATGTAGTATGAATTAGATATCAAAGTTTTTAGTTTGAATTAATTAACAATAAGGTTATATTCTTCTTTCAAAATCAAAAGATAACTTTGAGACCTTAATATTTTAAAGCAGGCAAAACTCACTATACGTATTGCCACACACAGCAAGCTAGAGTAATCAATGAATGCCAGAAGGCTTGTGCATAAAATTCCCATCTAGAAATGATGATCATGTGATGTTTATTACCTTAATATTTTGACGTAAATTTATAAAGATCTTGATTTAGTATTTAATGGCTTAAAAAATTTAGGTGTTTTATCAAACAGTGATAAAAGAAATATCTTCCTAATTGTTAATAGTTTAAAGATATCAACAATTTCAATACCTGCTAATCTTTTTAAATAGGTGCAACGGAAACTCCAATAAATATTGCAGCATTTAACAAATTAAGGGTTTTTATCAAAGATAAAGCAGTTGTATTTAAAAAAATGTCCAAATATATTTTGCATATTTTTCATAATGAACTTTAATATTTGCAAATTTGTTCTTCCTTCATTAAAATATTTTGATTTTTCTCTTTTAGAAGTGATAAATAACAACAGTTGCTTCTAAAATGTGATTACATATATACTAGGCTTTCAACTAATTTCATAATCAAGTCGTTAACATTTTGATTACACATACGCCTGTATATATATGATGCTTATTGTTTGCTATCGAAATTACAAGAGATAATCAGAATAACAAATAACAGCCAGTTAACACTTAAAAGTTTACTTGATAAAGTTAAAAGTAATCTCTTTGTAACATAACACAGAAGCCAGATTAGTTTTACGATTCTGTGAAGCAACTTGGCCACTATTTAGAAACTAGCTGACAAAAACAATTTACACTTTCAATTTACAAAAGCAATAAATTGGAAATCTCTTGATCATACTCATAGTCATTACAATTGCAAAGTATTATTTTTATATATCAGTATTTTGCAGCCATTTTACATATTGTATATATTTAAATGTTGATTTTTTAAAAACTAGCGTGAGTTAATTTATAATATTAGTTGCTTTAAGAGAATATATCAAGTTCGAAGCACCAAATTACAAATAATTTCCACTTAATAGATTCAATTGGATGAACGGTTGAAGAGTTGGAGTGTGGAGTAGATTGAAGCCTGTCCATTAAAGTATGAGGTTTGGCTATCTTAATATATATCTGAGCACTTATGGCATATATGTGTGGAGATGATAATCTGGACCATCTGATGACTGCTCGTTTAGCATGAAATACGTATATTGGTGATTATTTATCTTTTCAACATATATATGTTCAAGTGTATCAGTGTTATGAGATAGTGTGGAGAGTAGAGGGTCGTGTGAAAGTCTGTGCTCATATACCTATATATTAATAGATTAAAGTGAGTTTTTTTTCCCACTTGTCTAAGAATTGATCAAAAAACCTTTAGCAGAATGAATGAATTCACAATAATAGTGAGTCTATTTTAAATAATTTACTTATTAAAAATTAATTTTATCTTCCCATTTCGTAATAATTCTTTAATTTTCAAATGATTTTTTTTTTAAATACTATTTTTACATAATTTTAGTCTATACTTTAGCTGAAATTAAATATCAAATCATTCTCCAAACTTTACAAAGTATCAGCAACACCCTCTGTGAATAATTATATAAAAGTATGACTTTGTTATAGTTATTCACAGAGAATATAACTAAAATTTCTTAACATTCGGAGAGTGGTTCCAACCTTGATTATAGTAATGTCATCTATTTGTTTATTTTAGAATGTTTGGAAGCATATTTATTACTGTAATGGTGAAATCCCTCCAATTTTCTTGTTTTGTTTCCCTCAAGATTTGGTGCAAGTATAGTGGCAACCCATAAAATATAAAGTCTATGGATTTGTCTCCAGTTCTATCATTTATAGTTTTTAAACTTCTTTTAATCTTATAAACTCTTGCACAACAAACAATTTAACTATATTTTTTATTACTGATTGTCCTATTCTTTTCCTATTATTAGCCATTCCAAGGATTATACATGTTTTTAAATAGGATTCAAACCCATTTCAATCTACCCATTTATGGTTGAAGCAAAGGTTTTGATCTAACTTTCTCTGTACTGTCATTTTCAAAATCATTAATACCATTGCCATTCTTCAATAACCAATGTTTGCATCCATACATAATAATAAAGAGCTTAACTATGGTAACTTTAACAACTACAATACTTCAAATGTTATTTTTTTTTGTTTTAAAATAGACATTCATATTTTCAATATATATATATATGAAGATAGGGTAGGAGTAATAAAAATGTCACAAAAACACACTGAATTTGTATTTTCTGATAGGGGAGTGAAGTTTATGTCATAGTCATTAGAGAGTTGACTTATCCTATCCATGACCCAGGATTTGAGTCTAAACTAGTTTAACATAGGAAATTTTTCATGTTTTTTTTAAGATGACCCACTAATTAAACATCCAATTATTAAATAAGTGTCTGGCTAATATTATTAGAAAATAAATATTCCAGGTCAGTGTCTGTATATTGACTATATTTATTTATAAATTATAATATAATGCTATATTTTTTCTGGTAGGAGAAATGCCACACTGTCATGAACAATGGTACCATGATTTTATCTTTGCCTTTAGTTTTAAAATAAAGCAATAATGTAAAAAGATTAGTTAGCTATAGAATTTAAAAATATATGAGTTTGAGCTAGTTTATCATCCTTAAAAAATATTACAGTATCTCACATACCAGATTTGTTTAAAGTAATAATCTAGATAAGATTAGTCCATAAAATAAGTGCTGATCAGAATGATTTAAGATTAAACTATCCCATAAAATAACATTAGAGACTGTTGGGGGGGGGGGGGGCTTGCATATTTCTTATATTTTAAATAAAAATGGAAATAGATAATTTAAAGATTTTGCATGATCTAAATTACTAATACAGTATTGTCATCATCATCATCATTATCAACCATTATCAATCCACTGCAGGATGAAGGTCTCTCCAAGTTTAATCCATCTTCTCCGATCTTTAGCTTCTCTTCTCCACATCACCCCTACACATTTTTTTATTTCATCCATCCATCTTACATGTGGTCTCCTTCTGGGTCTTTTACAATCTCTTGGAATCCAGTTTAAAATTTCAATTGTCCATCTATTATCATCTCTTCTAGCAATATGTCCAGCCCAACTCCACTTCAATCTTTTAATTTTTTCAATGAGATCAGTAACACCTGTTTGTTCTCTTACCCATACATTGCGTTTTCGATCTCTTCTTGTTACTCCCAACATACATCTCTCCATACTTCTTTGAGTGGTCTGAAGTCTCTGTATTGATCTTCTATTAAGTGTCCAAGTCTCAGATCCATAAGTAAGAACTGGTAAAACACATTTGTTAAAAACCTTTCTTTTCAAACACATAGGCATATTTCCTTTTAATAAACACATTTGTTAAAAACCTTTCTTTTCAAACACATAGGCATATTTCCTTTTAATATCAAGTTATTTCTACCAAAAGCACTCCAACCAAGTTTAATTCTATGATTAATTTCCTCTATTATGTTTCCATCTGTATTAATAATCTGACCAAGGTATTTGTAACTCTTAACTTCTTCTAATTCATCATAATCAATCTTTATTTTCATATTTTGAGCAAATCGATTAATCGATACAGTATTGTAACGATATATAAATATGCCGTTACATTAATTTAAAATAAAATCTTAAAAGTTCGCAAATAAAAATAAATGTATTAAAAAAAAAAACTAAACGCTAAAATTAAAATGTTCGTTAAACGTATATATTCGCACAGATACTAAACTTTAAAAATATTTTTTTTATATATAAATAAAAAAAGGTATTTGAACGTACTTTTTTTTATAAAAAAAGATTTAAATATAAAAATAGTTTAAAAAAGAAATAACGTAAGTAAAAATAAAAACAGGTATTAATTAATTCCTGTAATCTGTAAATGGAAATGATTGTTTATTAATTATCCAAAAACTGTGTAATTAAAAAGTCAGATGAAAAATAGATAAGAGAAGAAAGAGATTTTAGCTTGACCAATGGAAGCAAATAAAGGCCCGGACCATAACGAAAAAAATGGAACAGTGACGTTTTCGTTCATGGAATCCATAGGAGGACTATAAAAAGAAAAATATTGAATTCCAGTCAGTTTTCCAGCTTGTTTTTGAGGGTCATGATAGGACACACATATCACACACTCTCTGTTTTAAAAATGAACTGACTGTGATACCAAAATGAACCAGCTAATGCTACCTCCGGAACATCTGACCAAGTTTTCAAATAAAGACTCCATGGGAATTTACATCAAGAGCAGTGATTCTTCTACTGTAAGCTATTGACATGAATTCTAAAATTTAAAACTAATTAAGAACTTTCGTTCAAGCTTATGAACTTCTATCTGACTTTTAAGTTTAAAATCAATTGATAATGTTTAAAATTTTATATGTTTTGCTTTGAAAAAAAATCATTTCCATTTTATTATTTTTTTATTTGTATTAATACTTATCGTATAAATTATTTAAATGCATGAAATTTAAAGTTGGGTATAGACGTTGCATAGATTCGTTAGCGGTTAATTATGTTGCTGTTTCATGGTCGATTGGAATATATAAGTCATGATGTCACTGCGGTGTCTTATGATGAACACCATTGGGTTTTTTTTGTATTCCCTATGCAATTGACATTATCGATGACTTTGTATTTGATCAGTTATGTTTATTTTGGAATGTTTTTTACTGTGGAATCTGTGCAGCCGATCTATACTCAACATTTTAAAACAAATTTTATAAAATTCATCTGTGTGAACATAATAAATGTTAAATTTAAGTCGGGCATGAATGGCTGTATAGATTTGTAAAGTTATATATAGTTTAAGGGAGGGTAATCTTAGGTTATTCATTTCGTAGTTGAATTAGCTCAATGGATTGGATATATTTGTGTAATTAGTAGATGTAATATGAGATCCGCTATGGGCAGGATTGCACATATATGCCACACACCTTCTGTTTGCCTATGGATGGGTTTGTAAGTCGGCAAAGGACTACAGTCCATTCTATGGAGTTTTTTGTTTATTGTTCTACTCGCCAACAGATGTAGCATTCCTGTTGGTGGAAAGACAATGTCTTCTCTAACTCTACTTACTGTTCAGATGTACATTCCTGACAGTATAGTATTTTGTGTTGTCGTATTTTCATGCTACATTGAATACATAAATGTATCAGATGGGTTGGCGCCGGTTTGACTGCGAACTTTTTGGCCTAAGGTTAAATAAGGGATAGAACATTTTTCTTTTCAAATACAATCTATATAGTCTATTCATACTCGACTCACTAAATAAATATTAAATTCATTATGGCAAGCTATTTAAATGTAAAATTAAAGATTAATATAAAAATCTAAAATGTTAAACTTATTCCTCAAATTAGAATGATTTTATATGTGCGTTAATAAATATTTTTATGTGTTAATTTCTGGCAGTGGCTTTTATTTTTTATATTTAAGATATAAAGTTATATTTTATAATCTCTGCTGTTCCACTGAGCTAGTGACTTGGGCTAATGATCTGAATATTTAAATAAAGTGGAATCTTAACAGCGTGTATCTGCCTACTTTATAAATTTTTCTAGGCTCAAGTGCCTAGATGGCGCCCCTGTAGTGCAGATTGCGGTTAGATTCGATCTCCACTCTCTTTCCGATCATTACAGTATGAACATCAAAGCTAATGGCTAAAGTGAAGTTATATATATATATAAAGAAATTGCTCATCAGAATCTGAGTAAAATAATCTGTAGCATAAAATACCTTATTAGATCTTAGCAGCAAATTAGTTTTTTTTTAATATGAGATAGTATATAAAAAGATTAACCTTAAGCTTAGTACCTATGGACTTATGGTATTTCAGTTCACTTCTGGTCTTTATACTTCAATTATGTATAGCTAGACATACATTTACTGATCTGTGATAATTAGAGGGGGTTCGAACCCAGACTTTCAAACTCCCTTCAGTCATCCACCCTATTTTACACAATCAATACACATGACCACATACATGTGAAAAAAATAAATTATTTTCAATATATGTATATCATGCTGAGCTAGCACCCATCAGTTGGTCCAGATCATCATCTCCTACATATATATATAATCAGTGCTCAGTTTTTATTAAGGTAACAAATCTTCAAACTTTAATGAACAGGTTTCAATCTTCTCCAACTCTTCAGCCATCCATACCATTGAAAATTTGATGATGGGATGATTTGTGGTAAATACCTGAAAATCGTTGTTTTTATAAAATGGTGAATTACTTAAATAAAGCAATAATAGATTAATTAATACAAAAAGTTTTTATCCCTATAGCTAAAACATTCTCACTTTTAGATTGCCCTGTGACATTTAGGAACAGTAGTAGCGTGGTGGATTTGATAACTTAAGATCCATAAATCAAAAATCTTCTGTCGTTTATGGTGCTTGAACATCATCTGATCTCTCAAGCCGCAAACCATTTGATTACTGTATTACTACTAGACTTATCTAATTGTGTGAAATAATGGAGAAGAGGTATTAATTAGTCTTTTCAAATTACATGTATTTTTTGTTCTAATACTATCTTTTTCTTTATTTCAAATGTTAGAAAACATCACCTTCTGCTTATATTCTTAAACGGAAAAACAAATATCTTTTCAAAAATGTATCCTTTAAAAAAAAAAAACTAAACATTTAAAAATGACAACCCAATTTCATTATTTAAATATTGCCTTTTATGTTGTTGTTGTTTTTTTTAAGTGATCAAAATTTATGACATATTTGCAATCATAAAAAATAATATAATAAAATTATGATTCTAATAAAAAAAATTAAATTTATCAATAAATAAAATTAGTAAAAAAAAAAACAAGTAAAATATATTGCATATATATAATAAATGAAAGCCTCGTAATGAAATGGCATGCCTATGATCTAAGATCAAATCCAAGCTGGATTTGGAAACTTTTTTAGGTTCTAAATCAAGCTTATTATTTTTTTTTTTTAGATAGACAGCCATACTCAAACCAATCAATCATCTGCCATTGGTTAGTAAATGGGTCTCTAACTATTCATAGACACAAAGTGAGGATGTTCAAATATCTCACCAACAACAATTGATAAGCTTATTAAATAAAGTCTTTTATTTTCATTGGTTTTTTATGGAGATCTGTTGATCAGGCCTGTGATCTGAAGTGGTCTACTTAAAAAATTGTATGTTACTTATTTAAATATATAATGAATAATAGTCATCCGAGTACATTCTTGTATAATTTATTTTATGTGTATATTTACTAACACAATAAAGTCAATTATTCAAGGCTTTAATAGTTTTATAAATGTAGATGATAATAATCAACCTTCAACTTAGGAACAATCTCAATCTGGAATCAAGGTTGTCTTGACTACAGATTGAGATTGTTGATAGCTTAAGGGTTGATTGTTTTACATATATATTCTAACCAAATAAAGAGGGGAGCCATGGTTATATTAATATGAAGCTAATGATATATATATATATATATGGTTATGAATGTATGAGAGACTCCTAATATTATGAGAGCTAATAATACATTCAGCTAAGCTCAGTGGTTGGTTAGTTATCTTAACATTTACTACAGAGATATGCATTAGAATAAAATAAAATCTCGAAGCAGTAATAAATGCATTACTCATAAAGTAAATAAATAAATTAGGAAGAGGAAAAACTTCTTTCATTCCTATGCAACACTTTTAAAACATACATCTCCCTCCATGAAAATACATTCTCTGAGCGATAAATATTTTATACTTGAAGTAATATCTTCTAATAAAATCTTTGCCTTCTTTTTAATATCCCATGTAGCAAATATTTATTACCAAATAATTATTTATTGACATGATCTGATCTACTCTACTCTTGTAGAGTGAAATGTAATGTATCTTTCTAATGTAAAATAAACAATAATGAATTTCTGATGCCACCACCATAATTATAATACAAACAAATGGATTAATAATTAATGAAATAATAAATAATAATCTCAGGGTTCTTCTTGTTAACTTTGGAAACTTTACTGTTGCAACATATTGCTAAATAAATGACTGGCATCCTAGTACACTATAGGAAACATACAGTATCTTAATATATTATTATTATTATTATTATTATTATTATTATTATTATTATTATTATTATTATTATTATTATTATTATTATTATAATCATCATCATCATCATCATCATCATAATAATAATAATAATAATAATAATAATGAATTAATAATAATAATAATAATAATAATAATAATAATAATAATAATAATAATAATAATAATAATTATTATTATAATCATCATCATCATCATCATCATCATAATAATAATAATAATAATGTATAAATGAATTAATTGACATGTAGATATTTCAAACCAATAAATAAAGTGAAGTATATTATATATTAATGGAGTCAAGAGAGCCAGGAAAAGTAAATAAAAGACCTTTAGACAGACTTTTAGTTAGATGATGACATATGTTGTGACAGTTAGATGGCATTTTTATGGATTATTATATGTATCAGATGATAAAGTTGTGGCTTGTGTTAATCTCATAAATCATCAACATCAAAGCAGTACCAGTCATACTGAGTATTAAAGATATGCTAATTTATGATGGTGAGTGGATATTTGATATTAAAGGTGTAGAATGCAGGGTATCATATGTTTTTTAATTGTGAATTAGAACATTTGTAAAATTGAGCTTTTTCTTGGAGGAGTTGATTAAACTACATTATTTTAAAAATCACTAGGAGATCCAAAAACAAACCAATCACTCTCCAGGATATGTACTCAGAGTAATTTTCTTCTGAATTGCCTATGGAGATTAAATCAAATCAGCAAATTCATTCTTATATATGTATTTCTAATACAATCTATTTGATGTTAAAATATTAATGATTAATGTAGCACTTTTATTTTAATAAAGTCTATTTCATCATGCTTACTAACTCACAACATAGAGTTACATATAACACATCTTTAAAAATAATTTTGAATGATCAAATCTGATATTTATATTTATTTACAATAAATTAAACTATTAATGAGACATACTGAAATAAGCTTCATTAAAATAAAACTGCTCAATTAATGATCATACTTTAGCATCAAACAAATTATATTAATGGTATTTATATAAGAATGAAGTCGTTTGTGATGACATGGAAGTCAATTGTTTTCCTGAAGGTTTGTGATGATGATGTTCTAGTTGTATTTTTATATTGGACTATTTCCATCATCTAATATGACTATAGAATGGCTTTAGAAAAATTAAACTTTTATTTAAATATTCCAAATACATTCATCTGTTAGTAATAGCACATCAAATAGGTTAGTATATGCACAATGTTTTGAAAGATATTATTCTCCCGTTTTATTGAGGTGTTGCTGGCATGACCAGTGACATTACTAGCATGGGATTTGAACTTGGACCTTTAGATTCTTGAGTATTGAATTTTAAGATAATGCTCTAACCAATTGAGCCATCCTGCTTCTAACATATTCACTAGGAATGATTTGCTTTATTTTGCATCATATAGTAACTGAAAAAATAAAGCAGATGGTGCTTTGAAAATTTGATATCTCTTCAATTTATTTACCATTGTCATGTTAATTTGTTATATATATTAAATAGTAACTTTCCCTTGTGATTAAATGTATATGCAAATAAAGCAGAGGTAACCAAAATTCTATTTAACCATGAAATAATTAAATGAATCCACTATGCTATGTTTAATAAGATAAAAATGGAGCAGATTTCTATCCTTTACATTTTTCAATATTATTTATATTCCGCTGATCATCACTTCATATGCTACACATGCTGTTAATAAGAGTACCACATTCTCTATACAGTAGTGCCATGAAGTGCAAGTCTTCATAATTAATGAATGCAGGAAGATTTGTGCATAAAATCCATATCTACTACCTACTCAGTCAACATTCACAGACTAGTTTCTAGCTTGTAGCTTTCATCAGTGAGGAGCCTTGGATTTGAAAGCACTGCACTTAGACCTTACAATCCAATGAAATTCTTCAGCAACCATTTTTATCTTGAGTTACTATCTGTATAGTTAACCAAATAGTTAAATGAACCAAATAGGTAAATTGTACCTGCTGAAGGGTTGCATTGGACCCTAAAGTCTAGATGCAGTGCTCTCAAATCCAAGGCTTTTCACTGATGAAAGTCACAAGCTAGTAATTAGTCTGAGGATGTTGGATTAATAGGCATTAGATAGGTATTTTATGCACAAATCATTGTGCATCCATTGATTATAAAGGTTTGCACTTGGTGGAACCGCTGTATGGAGAGTTTGTACTCATTATTTATATTCAGCATCAATATTAATTTCATTCTGAAATTTCAATACGTTTGGCAAATTTTATTTAAATTGAAAAGTTTAAACAATACATATTCATTTTATTTTTACTTTGCAAAACATAATGTGGTGGATTTATTTAATTAGTTTACAACAAAGTGACACTCATCTCTGTTTTATTTACACACACACACATATATATATATAATAATATTATAAATCGATGTCCATATTTCTTTGGAGTAATATACGCAATCTTATAATTAAATATTAGTAAATAAAGTAATCAAAAATTTTGAAAAGGACAAAAAATATAATCATCACTTAGGAGCACTTTTGACTATCCTCGTAGTCTTTGTCAACTAATGCTTTGAAAGGTTAACCTTCTCATAATTCCATGATCTTAACATTTGTTGCCTGCCTATTGATCAAGTCTTGCTTGTATTTATATATTAGCATAGCTTCCTTTATTTTCTTTTTATTGTTATTTCTTTCAGTTTGCAATATTTTTACATTATTATAATTGAAATTAAAACCATATATACATGATTTATTATGGTCCTAAAAAACAGAAACTTATATATTATTATTACTTTTGCAATTTTGTTTCATATTTTGAACCTTTTAATAACAGCAAGTGCTCTTTCATTCTTTTCTTCAATGTGCATCTCGATTCCCCTATATATCCACTACCACACCTACATATTGATTTATAAATGATGCCATTTTTATTTATAAATGAGGTTTTATCTTTAGAGTTATTTATTAATTTATTTAATGTAGGAGGTGGATAAAATGCAATAACACATATATCTTTATAATTTTTTTCTTATAAAATTTTCTTGTTGATTTAAAATATATGCTATTGATATCCAAATTTTATTATTATATCAATACCATATATTTCGAATCAACAAGAAAATTTCATACAGAAAATTTATAAAAGTATATGTGACATTGCATTTTATGCACCTTCTACATTAAACAAATTAATAAATAACTCTAAAGATAAAACCTCATTTACAAATTAAAATTGCATCACTTATAAATGGATATATAGGTGTGGTAGAGGATATATAGGGGAATCAAGATGTACATTGAAAAAAAGAATGAAAGAGCACTTGCTGTTATTAAAATGTTCAAAATACAAAACAAAATTGCAAAGGTAATAATAACGTATCAGTTTCTGTTTTTTAGGACCATAATAAATCATGTATATATGGTTTTAATTTCAATTATAATAATGTAAAAATATTGCAAACTGAAAGAAATAACAATAAAAGAAAAATAAAGGAAGCTATGCTAATATATAAATACAAGCAAGACTTGATCAATAGGCAGCCAACAAATGTTAATATCATGAAATTATGGAAAGGTTAACCTTTCAAAGATTAAGTTGAGAATGACTATGAGGATAGTCAAAAGCACTCCTAAGTGATGATTATATTTTTTGTCCTTTTCAACATTTTTGATTACTGTATTTACTAATATTTAATTATAAGATTATATATATAATGCACAGATCATATTCCAACACCTAAATATATTATAAGAATATTAATACTGTCATTAACAAAGCTATGTGGTTGTGAATGTTACCTAGCCTTAGCTCTTTTTTTTTTTTATAGAAAAGTAATGGAAGATAATCTTGAATTAATATTTTAAATAAATATTTGAGCTTTATACTTGTTTTTATATATTAGGTGTTTTTATCTTGTACAATATGATTCATTTTTTTAATTACCAAAAAATTAAAACAGATTTTTTTTTTTTGCCTTGTTTTAATTTTTTAGAACTTTATTTAGAACTATATATGAGGGGTAGCCAAAAATTTCCCGAATTTTATAATAAAAAATTGCTTATTTATTTTTAAATGTTATAAATTTAATCTCTTTCAAATTATTGTCCATTTGTTGCAATACTCTGGTGTAAATATGTTTTTTCACTTTTCAAAGTAGTTTGGAAACACTTGCAAAGTAATGCCTGTAGTCTTTTTAACCACTTCTAAGTCTGCAAAAAAAGTTTTTTTATAGTCATTTTTTATTCAAGAGAATAAAAAAAGTCAAACCAATTGAGGTTAAGCAAATATGACTGATAGATATGCTGGATTATGCTAAATTTGGTTAAAACTCGATTTATACACAATTCTTTGTATACTTACATTTTGTTATGGTGAAAATTGCAACTTATTTTGCCACAAAATGGGATGTTTACCTTTTACCACATCACGTAATTGTTTTAGAACTTGCAGACAAAACTTCTAATCATTACAACTACTTCCAATAAAAAAATGCCATTTTCATAAAAAAAAAAAAAAATCTTTATTGTCTTGATATTGGACTTTGCTCACCACGCTTTTTAGGAACATGATGAAATTGACACTTCCATTAAACTATTGTAAACATGTGCTTTTTGAGATCATCTTGCTTGTAATCTGTTTCAAACATTAAAACTGTTTTTCCCTGCTGTTTTTCCTAAAAGAAAACAGAATTTCATATTGTTCTAATTTTTCAGCCATTACAAAAATTGACAAATACATGAAAAGCACACTACAAAAAAATGTGCTACATGGCACCGCAATTTTATATGGTAATGTCATTTGGTGGATTGGTGCAGAAGTGTTCCTGCAAGAGGTATGTCAGAGAACAAGCATATAATACACAGGCACACATTACAGAGAACTATTCCAATTATTTTTGGATCTCATCACACAACTCTTGATAAATCTTATTTTTTCCATTTTAAATTTTCATAACAAACATCAGGTTCTTGTATTACTTTGCTGTAACAAATATCCAGTTATCTTAATTAATTTCCTGAGTAGTTTTCAATAATGCAAGGCTTATAATGATAAAAAGAGATTTATGATGTTTCAAATTTGAGATGACAAAGTAAACTGTATTTAGAGGATGCCAAGAAGTGGCAAAATAGTATTAGCATTTGGTCCTAAATCTTTTAGCTTAGTTGCATCAATTACCTTAATGCAGAGAAAACAATATATAGTTTTGAATTACTTTATTTACTAATATTTCTACTTTAAGAATGCTTTCATTGCTCTCATGTTAATAGCTCTACAATAACTGGAAAAGACTCAGTGACATTTGTCAAATTCAGAGATTCTTTCTACAAGTTGCAAGATTTTTTAATCTCTACTATGGTTGCTCACAGGGTCTTTCATTCTCAGATATAGGACATACACTGCACCACAGTTCTTTGGCAATCAATCAAACTTTTATAAAAAGTTATTTATATGTATTATAATGGCATTTTAAAATCTCCAAAGCATTTTCTGGGTTATATTTTTTTGGGGGGAAGTATATCTTATATTCTTATGAAATAAATCAGGAGCAATAGATATCTTAATATAATCAAATAATAACTTCAACATCACTCATAAACGTTTCATATTACTTACTATTTCTTTAAAGCTTCTGATATATAGATCTAGGTACATCTTTCATAATTTATTGCAAATATTATTATTATTAAATGTAAACTAATCATATTAATTTTCGTATTCAAATCATTATTTTATAGAAACATAAAGATTATCTTTAATAATAATGGAATTATATACATATATAGTGATAATAATAAAAATCTAATTATAAAGTAAAATTTTCTTCTATTTAAATGCATGACTAATGCCATATTAAAGCTAATTCAAAATTAATCAAAGGAGATGCTCACCAGAGAAGCAGAAGCTACTAACTTAAGATTTTCATATGTCTTAGATCATCTTACAATCTTTTTATTCTCATAATAGATTTCAAAAATGCCTTTGGCCTTAATTTACATTAAAATATTAAAATGAAATCTTTTTTTTATTCAACACATAAACTTCGAGGGATAAAAACTGCTCTAATTTAAACAAAGAATAGTTAATATATATATATATAACCAAAATATATTATTATTTAAGTCTGAGTTTGATAAACGTAATTGAAACTAAAATTAGATTTTTAAATGAATCACAAAGCATGAAAATGAATTTGTAATTGATTAACAATGATTTCCATAAAATTTCAACTTATTAAAATAACTTTTAAATTGAAGACAAGAAAATATTATCATGTTAATATATGTATTAATTATTATAAAAAAGAAGAATTTTGATTGTATAATAGGTAGTTTATATTACGAGAAAAAATAGTAATAAATCAAGGCTCATATTAGTTTGCCATAATTATGTAGCAATTCCCATAAAAGTGTTTGTTATTTTAGACTTTATCAACTAATCTGCCTATCGCATCTTAATCAAAAAGATCATTAAAAAGAAATTAACATGTAAACAAGATAATCAATGAATTATAATTTACATAAATTAAAATTTTCATTGGAATAAAAAGGGTGCACTTTTATATTAAACTTTACGTTTTCAAAATTGTGTGTGTGTTTTTTAATATATATTTTCATTTTATTTAAAGTGATCACATATTACGGATCCTGTCCCAGATTTGAAATTTTTGTCCCGCGTTGAAATTGTCCCGGAAATTTTTCTAGATTGGATATGTAATCTTTTTAAGCGACACAAAGTTATTGTTTTTTTTTATTTTATACTATGTTACCACTAGACTTGTAATAAGATGGTATCTGAAGAAAGATAATTGCTAATAATATAGAATATGCATGACAAAAGTATGATTACAGAGAAGTCCTATTTATACAAATGCCATAAAGTCAGGTTTTTTTTGCAAGAAGCAGACTGTGTTTTTTTTCTTTTGCAATCTGGCCTGTCAGATGTAAATACATTTTCAGTGACTCAAGTCTAAATATACTGGAATACTTCATAAAATTTTTAAAAGGCTTTTGCCTCAGAGATCGCATGTTAGCCCACGAATGGCTACATATGGAATCCTGGAGATTGGTTAATTTTACAGGACTGAATTTTCCATAGCCTTTAACTAAAATATTCCAAACTCCAATGGATTAGAGACCCCTAACTCCACAGTTTCAAGACAATCAGTTCTTCTGTAATTTTTTTGGATCTAAAGTTCTAATAAATATATTGGGGGGGGGGGGGGGTACTTAATTGAACAGTGCAGATAAATAATAGTGTACATTTGATTATTGGTGACCTAAACCTAAGATTATTTTAGTTTTAAAGCATACTTTATTGCAAATAAAAGATTGTATTATATTACATGTTACATATTTAAATTATACAGAGATCGGGGCATTACATTAAGTGTTTTCATGTACTAAAAAGAAAACTTAATAAATGTAAAATTCAATCAAAGTGTTCAATATCTACATGAGTTTACAGAATGAACATTTTACAATAGAATAATATTTATAGATTTTTAAAGATCTAACAGTTATAGTAATGTTGATACCTTGACTTAACTCCATATAGCTGAAAAAATTATGGGGGGGGGGGGTATTGCTTAATCTCTTTTCTTTATTATATCTAGATAGTTTGTTAAGGGAAAATGATTGAAGCTTCTGAGATGTTGGATTAAAACAAAACTGACATCTTAGAAACCATCAGGCAGAAAGTATAAATATAGTTATGCCTATATTAAGGCACAGTCCTCACTTATACTACTTATTAAATAAATGAGAGAAAAGATTTAAGATTTAGTAATTGAAACTATTATGTTTCAATTATACAATTATTAAGAAAGTGCTCCATAGTTTCTTTTTTTGGAGGACATAGAGAAAATAAATATTGAGTCAATAATTTGCAAAAAAAAAAAAAAAAACCTTTTTATGGCTAGAAAAACATCAGTAGGAATATTTTAACTTAAAAATTCAAATATTTCTATTCCAAACATCAAAATTTAAATATTTCAATTACCTGTTTATTATTAAATTTAAGTCTAGATTGCAGTAGGTTAATTAGTTCTTCATTATGCATCTCAATATTTAAATTTTGTTGCAAATAATTTTTGATCTGGTATAGTATATTTAGCTATGGATGTGATTAATCCTTTAATGAAAGAATATTTGATTCGTGGTGACATATCTGATGGATTAATCAATATGTAACTTTGTAACACAGAATCATCATTATTGTCAACCATTATCAATCCACTGCAGAGTGAAGATCTCTCCAAGTTTAATCCATCTTCTCTGATCTCTAGCCTTTCTTCTCCACTTCACCCCAGCACACTTTCTTATTTCATCCATCCATCTCACATGTGGTTTTTTTTTAGGTCTCTTACAATCTCTTGAAGTCCAATTTAAGATTTCAGTTGTCCATCTATTATCATCTCTTCTAGAAATATGTCCAGCTTAACTCCAGTCTTTTAATTCTTTCAATGGTGTCAGTAACAATTGTTTGTTCTCTTAGCTATATGTTGTGTTTTCGATCTCTTCTTGTTACTATTAACATGCATCTCTCCATACTTCTTTGAGTGATCTAAAGTCTCTATATTGCTCTTCTATTAAGTGTCTAAATTTCAAATCCATAAGTAGGAACTGGTAAAATACATTAATTAGAAATCTTCCTTTACAAACACATAGGCATATTTCCTTTTTAGTATTAATTTATTTCTATCAAAAGCACTCAAACCAAGTTTAATTCTACAATTACTTTCATCAATTATGTTTACATCTGTAGTAATAATCTGCCGAAGATATTTGTAGTTGTTAACTTCTAATTCATCATAATCAATATTTATTTTCATCTTTTGAGAAAATCCATTAAACATTATTTTAATCTTTTTAACATTTACCTTTAGTCCTACCTTCTTACTTTTATCTAATAATGTTTACAATATTTCCTGAAGCTCTAAAGCATTATTTGCAAAAACAACTACATCATCTGCAAAATCTAAATGATTTAAATAATATCCATTTATTTTTACTCCTTTAGTTTCCCATTTTAATCCTCAAAATACTCCTTCCAGCACTACTGTAAAATGTTTGTAGATACAAAGTCACCCTGTCTTACACCCTTCTCAATGTTAACCTTCCTAGTATCTATATGTAATCTAATTGTTGCTGCTTCATTTTTATGAATATTCTTCAGAGTATGACAATATCCTGGATCTATACTTTGATGATCCAATTCTATAGTCATTGAAGAAACTCTTATAGAATCAAATGCCTTTTCATAGTCTACAAATCCTACGCATAATGGCAACTCATATTCATTTGTCCTTTCTATAATTTCTCTCAATACCTGGATATGATCTACTGTACTAAAAGCACTTTCAAATCCAGCTTGTTCTCTTGGTTGGTGGAAATCGAATGTTCTCTGTAGACGAGTTGTAATTATCTTGGTAAAAATTTTGTATAAAACTGATAAAAAGCTGATAGGTCTGTGATTTCTAATATCTTCTTTATAACTTTTTTTTAAATATTAATATTAATATTGCATTCTTCCAATCATTTGATACATCTTTATCATTTAGACATTTGGTATATAACTTTGCCAAAAAATGTCTATTTCTTCACCTGCTTTTTTTAATATATTGAATCTAATTCCATCATTACCTGGAGCTTTTCCTTTTTTCATAGATTTAATTGCATGTCTCACTTCTTCATTTAAAATTCTGGGCAATTCAGAAAATATAATAGATATAGTTGTTTTTTATTACTATATAATTCTTGATAGAAGTCTTCTACACATTTCATGATGTCACCTCTCTTTTTAGTAATAATGCCATCTTTTTTTCTTATTGTAGATATAAATTTCCTACCAATACCAAAATGTTGCTTTACACTCTTAAGAACTTTTATTCTCTTCTACAACTTTTCTTGCTAGTTTACAATTATACTTTCTTATATCATTTTCAACTTTTTTTTGCACCATTTTACAAAATTCAAGATATTCAATCCTTTTTAATGCATCATTTTTGTATATCTTCATATTTCTTCTTTTCTTCATAAATTCTCTAGTCTCAATAGAAATTTTATTCATCAATTGCTGCTTTTTTTTTACCAGCTATCTTTGTTACAGTTTTTAAAAGGGTATCAGTTATTTTCATATTAATTTCATTCAAATCTGAATCATGTTCAAAATCTACTAACACTTGAAACCAATTTGTAAGTTCTAATTTAAATTCATTAGAATGTTTCTGGAGATTAGGAATATCAACTGCAAATATTGTTTTCCTTAATAATTTTTGTCTCTCTAGTTTTGCATTAACATGTATTTTACATCTTACTAATCGATGATCACTTCCTGTATTAAATTTATTAAGAACATTATAATCTTGAAATATGTATTTTCTGTTAGTCAAACTATAATCCAACCATGTCCATTTCCTTTTAACATTTTTTTCAAAAAAATAATTCATAATATAAAGTTTTTCTTCTTTGGCAAACTCCACAATCTTCTCTCATTTTTATTACCATAACTACATTTACCTATAGCACTTTCATTTTTCATTTATTTACTAATTCTAGCATTAAAGTCTCCCATAACAATTTTTAAAATGTTGTATAGTCAGATCAAAAAGCTTTTTGTACAACCATATAAAAATCTTCTACTACTTCATCACTATGAGAAACTTATTGGGGCATAAACCTGAATTATCTACACTTAGTATCTGCTATTAAGTCGAATAACTAATCTTGCCACTCTGTCCAATGTACTATCAATCTCCACAATGTTATTCTTCCATTTTTTATTTATAATGAATCCTACTCCACTTGTACTTCCATTATTTGTAACTTTGTATGTACATGTCTACTTTTTAAATCATCTCTTTACTTTTTCTTCTTACTTCACAAAGTCCAATAATGTCCCATTCAATATAAGACAGCTCTTCTTTCAATTTTTGCAATCTTTACTTGAAAGTGATCAGCATTGTACATACCTAAATAATAAGTCTCATCAAATAGCAGCCTGGATCCACAATCAGGAAATTCTTAGCACTCTCCATCTTTGGCCACCAACCACTGCCTTGGCTGTTGACTTTACAGCCTCCTGGGAATAAGACCATGATTTATTTGTGTCTGTCATTATTGTATTGTATATATCTATTAGAAATTTTTTTTTCATTCACCCACACATTTATTCTGCCTTTATAAGGCAACTGAGAAAAAGATTATGAGTGTTTCTTGATCTTAAACTCACAGGTAAAAAGCCTATAAACTCATCATATTGGCTAATACATGTTGATGAGCAACCCATCCATGTTCATATACTATATGAATAATCACATAGTTATAACAGCTGCAATGACAAGAACATATGAACATTAGGAATTTGTCTTACTCAGGTTTTTAAGGCCCCCAAGAGGAATCAAAAAGCCTTCTTTCAGATAATAGCAACCCCTTTTCTGCAGCCATCTTAGAGTACATGTTTGTAAACCTGTTGATCTCTTTTATTGCTCTCCGAAGAAAGCATATTCATATACAATGTAATGAAAGCCCATTGTGTTTGAATGTATTTGCATTTATTTGAGACTAATTGATACCATTTTCTTGTTCCAGATTAATTTATTATATAGTGAATTTATATTTTCAATGAAGGAAGGTAATGTACTTAATGGAATGCATATAATAGGATGTTTTTGAAAAAATTGAAATGTTGATGAGAGATACTTTTGCATATATGGATAAATATGCTTTATATAAAGAACTAATTGTGTTTTCTACAGAGGTAAGATATTTACACTGGATTTTAGATCTCATAGTATTTGTAAAAAAATAAATGGAGAAACCTAAGAATTTATGTAAAGCAGCAATAAAAGAATTTACTTTATTACTTGAGATAATTTTCCAAGAAGAGAATTGATCTTTGTTGAATTTGCGATAGTATTTTTCTGTATAATTGTTTATAATGTCAGTTAGTTGACAGGTATATATATATATATATATATTGATGGCAATAAGATGACTATATATATATATATTGATGGCAATAAGATGACTAAGTTATCCATATATGCTTGGTGATTAATTTTTGATTGACAAAAGAATTATAAATTCATGGTAGATTTTTTTTTGGATGAATAATAACAGGTTAATGTAAGTCAGAAAAAGAGGTGAGCTTAGAGTGGTACCCTGCAGTATAGACTGGTGTGGGAATAAACTGGGGGAGGTTTGTCTATTTAATGTAATGTGAATTTGTCTGTTGTTGAGTAAGTTTGCTAATATTATGTTTTTAAGGATATGACAGAGTTTGTCACTAGGAACTGAATCAAAGGCTGCAATGATATCAAGTTGTAACAAAATAGGTGCTGATTTTCTAGATAATCTAATACTATTTATTGTCATTTTAAAATATGTAATTATAGCAGAAATGAAGCAACCTTTTTTGGAAAAATTGAAAATTTGATAGATGGGAAAGAATAACAGGTTCCATATTATCTTTTATTAGTTTTAATTGGAATGGGAATTGTTGAGATGAATTGAAGATTATTAAGTGGCAATGGAATAATATTTTTTCTTAAAAAAAGGCATCATTGAGACAGGGTATAGATGGTCTCTACTATATATTTGATCTGAAAGGTAGTTTAAGCCACTGAACATCACCTGATCATCATTACTTATGCTTTCTCATAACTGTTATTAAAACAGGATAAACTCTCCATACAGTAGCACCACCAGTGCAAGCCAGAGTAACCAATGGATGCCAGAAGGCTTATGCACAAAATTCCCATCCAGCACCTACTCATCCAATATCCCCAGACTAGTTTCTAGCTTCAGGCTTTCATCAGTGAGGAGCCTTTTGCTGATTTTAAAGGTAGTTTAGTATATTTTGAATACTATGTATTGTGAAGAGACTTTAGATATGCAAATATAAATTTGGAAATTGTAAAGGTTCTTGGGTGTATACTATTAGGAAAAAATTTTAATTTAATTATAATATCATGTTTTGCAATGTTATGTCTTTTTTTCCTGTTACCAAAATGCAGAGGAATTCATTATTTTATTCTTATTATATTCAATGTTCTTACAATAAAAGGTATGAATTATTCTAAATTTAAGATAGCCATAAAATTAATTTGCTTTTGTAACAAAAAAAAATTAAAGCAATATTCATTGTGTTATATATAAAATTGATTTTTTGATTGACTTGGGAAGTAAAAATGATATCAAACACATTGATTGTAACTTTCTTAATAAAATTAAATAGTAATTCTTGTAAAATTGAATTCTGATCTAAAGAAAAAAGAATTAGCAATTGATGAGGCAATTTTTGTGAATTACACTATAATATAAATATTTTGATAATTGCACAGCACATTTAAACTTAATCGTACATTATTCAAACCAAAGTTGACTTTTGTTCACACAAAAACTAAAGCAAGTGCAAAATGTTACACCTTATATAATTGGTCAACTTTTATCATCTTTAAAAAAATATTGATTTTATAATAATATTTAGAGATGCATCAAATCATAAGAAAATTAAAGTCTTTCTACTGTTAATTCGTTTTTGTTTGCTATTTTATGACAAACTCTGGATCCAAATAGAACATGATTTTGTATCTCTTCGAGAAAACAAATTTGAATTAATTGTCAATTTAATTATTGAAATATTAAAGAAAAATAATTTAGAAGATGTAGCAATTTCTGTAAATAATGTAAATATAAAATTTGATAGTCTTTTTTAGGGAAAAAAATGAATAGCGCTTCAAGAATCAATTAATGGTATAGAATATGTCACACATATAGTGCACAATATTATTTAGTCAATAACAGATCAACTTCCCATTGATATTGAAAAATTATTAGTAATATTTACAATCACTTTTTACATATTTTTAACAAAGATAAAATTATTAAAGGAATTCAATGACAATACAGAAATGGGATAGATGGATTTGATGATTAGCATTGAGACCAGTAATTGAGTTTTAAAGGATATTCCCATTTAAAATTATATTTTTATTCAAGGATGATTCTGAATTTTTATTTGCAGATGATAGCTCAAATGTATGTTTTGTATTTTATGCATAATCAGGAAGTAATATTCCATTAGACAATGAGTATTGAAGTTGATTTAAAATTTAAATTAAAAAAATGCCTATGCAGTAACCACTATCCCCTACATGCATTTAGTTAATAAATTTAAAGGGCAATTGTTGGGGTAAAATAGATTCCTATACCTTCATGGTGAACAATCAAAAATGTATCTGGAGCTTTGGTTATCACAATTTGAACAACTTAAAAGTAGTATTAATTCAAGAAATATGTAAAAATTGAATACATTCCAAAATTTGATAATAAAATGGCATCATTTGGTAGTAATAATGAAAAATAAAACTTTTTGATGAAATATTATAAATATGTTGTACAAAAATAAATGTTTGAAAGGAATAAAAACTTCCAATCAATATAGAAAGATGTAATCATTTTGATATAAATAACATGCCATTCAGAAAGACTGAAGTGGAGTTGGGCTGGACATATTACTAGAAGAAATGATAATACATGGGACAAGTGAAGTCTTAAACTGGATTCCAAGAGATTGTAAAAGACCCAGAAAGCAACCACATATGAGATGAATGGATGAGATAAGACAGTGTGGAGGGATCATGTGGAGAAGAAAAGCTAAAGATCGGAGAAGATGAATTGAACTTGGAGAGATCTTCATCCTGCAGTGGATTGATAATGATTTATGATGATGATGATGCATTGGATTTACATTAAGCATTCTACGTTTCATTAATGCAATGAGAAAAGTTTTTTCAATGATGAATAAGATGTGGATCTCAGGAAACAATATGTGCTAGAAAGGTTGAAAGCAATATTATAATTAATTGCACTTTTTCCTATTCCTACGAATAATTTTATAACAATATTTCAATTAATGAAGATTTATTTTTAAAAAATTCGCTCTACAGAAAAATATGTATAAACAATATAATTATTATATAACTATCAATATAAAGAATGATGTTACATACAGAACCATTTTTTTAAATTGAGTCTATTATTTATATATATATATTTTTAAAATTTTTTTTTTTACATTAATAAATGCATAAAAAGAGAGATCCAAAACAATTTAAATGACGTAATCTTATGAAATAAGCTATTTTTGTTGTTCTTTTTTTATATACTCCTGCATTCCATTGTAAAATAACTGGTTACTTAATTTATATTTAATATCACAATATATGTTTTTCATGACTAAGAAATAACTGATTATTATTTCTAATTTATTCCCGCCCCCTTACAAAATTTAATTTGCTGTTCAAACTATTAGTGTATAAACTGAATAGAAAAAAATAGATTTAAAATATTCCACATATCTTTTCATGAATTACTACACATATATCTGCCAATTATATTCATCTATTTGGGTAACGTTGTTGTTGAATCACTAATATGTAATATTTGGATAACATATGATTAATGTTGTCGTTGAATGATTAATGTGTAATATTTGGATAACATTTATGTAGTGTGTTTATACTATACTATGATCGGGAGTACTATTCCTGGTTATTTAAGAATAACACACAATTCTGAGAATACATATTTATTAAATAAACTAATAATACAAAAATATTTATATACTATTTTATATATCGGCATTTGCATACAATGATTTGCCTCCAATTAATATTGGTGAACTATGCAAGGTAACTGTTAGCTGTACAGCTAATGGCTGAGAAGGGATGCAGTGACTTCTCTAATAAGACCCTCCAGCCTCTAGGTGGCTTGCTATGTTTGCAGCTGTGATGATGACTGTAGCTAATAGTTTCATACTTCATGCTTTAGCTTGCCACATTATATCCTATAATATTGTGGTTAATATACATACTGCCATTCAACATCTGGCAATTGTCTGATTATTATCTGCTATCTGAAAGTTATCTTCTTATTGGAAACAAATCAGTACACTTCCCTAACTCTTCAACTGGTTATTTTTGCCATTTGGCTATTTAATAATTTTTATCATTATCTCATTGGTCAGTCTTATTGTAATGTGAATCCACTCCTGATAAGGAAAAACCCACTATTTGTGGGTAAGCTTCTGCTGAGTCAAAATGAATTCTCAACAATATGATTAAAAATTAGACCACTAAACATCACATGATCACCATTCTTTATGTTTACACTAGCTGTTTACACAGAGGGAAAACTCTCCCACAGTAGCACCACTCAATGCAAGCCAGAATAATCAATGGATGCAGAAAGGTTTGGGCTATAAAATCCTTATCTAGTGCCTACTCATACAATATTCCCAGACTAGTTTCCAGTTTGTAGCTTTCATCTAGGTGCTGTACTCTCAGATCCAAGGCTTTTCACTGATGAAGGCCACAAACTAGAAACTAATCTGGGGATACTAGATGAGAGGCACTTGATAGGGATTTTATGTACAAACCTTCCTGCATCCATTGATTACTCTGGCTTACACTCAGTAGTGCTACTGTATGGGGAGTTTTGCCTCTGTGAATGATTAAAAGTTATTATAAATGTATCATATATTAGTGCATGTAATTTAAAGAATATAACATTTTATTTGAAAATATGTTAAAATTAGTAAATATTCTGTTTATTAAAATATATATATTCTTAATAAAAATATTTATTAAATTTTCTGAATTAAAATACATTACTAAATTTTTGCTCATTATCACGTCATCAGAGTTAATATGAAATAAATATCCTTTTTTTTTTAAATTAACTATCGAATTTAGGGTATATCTTACTTATGATAATAGTACAGCAAATATTTGCTATTAACTGTATTATTTACCATATCTGTTGTTTTGACATAAAAATAATATTGAATTTTAATAATAATAAAATGGTTAATTTTAAATAAAAATTTCAAGTCAGTAATAAATTAAATTTATTGGTAATCGATTCCATAATTAATTTAATGAAAAGAACAAAAACTGCTGAATTACTTGTATAAATGTTATTCTAAAAGTTTGTGATGAGAACATTTTACTTATTTAGATATAATATGCTGAAGTATTTTTTCATCTACTTTGCTGGATTCGAACTTAGACTTTCATACGACCCACATCTCTCAGGGCCATCTTATATTAATGGACTGCAAAAGAAGATTCCTAATTCATAATCAAAATATAAAATTAAGGCTGAATTAAATTTATCAGTGCAATAAAAATTTAGATTAAATAATTCACTTCTTCCAATGTTTTTAAATCCAAATCAATTAACTCATCTATCTACCATATTTTTTTAGTAATCGTAATTAGCTAGTAAAATAATTGAAAATAGAGTTACAGAAATTAAAATATTTTGGATCAATGGCTGGTCCAATTTGTCATTTTCACAAGAGTACACCTCTGTATAAATGGGAAATAATAGAAGCTTCCATTTGGTTACCTATTCTAGATTTAGAACGGTCAGTAATATCCAGATTTGGGATTGTCCTTTATTATTGTTCAATAATGGTTATAAATAATCTCAGTTTTTGCCAGTAAGGTTCCTTTTAAGTTCAAAGTTATGAGATAATTGAAGATTAAGAATCAAAGATTCAAATCTTCACATTTAAGACAATCATCAATGGAAGATTATCAGCAAATTAGTAGACTTACTCTAAAAACATTGAATAAAATCAGCATATACATGATATGGGTTTTCTGTGATAATTGCATAAGATTGGATTATGTGTCCCGATTTTACTTTGAGTATGTGTATCAAAAATAGTAATAATGGTAATAAAATATTGTAAACTGAAGGCAAAAAGTTATAAAGCAGCAGTAGCTATTAAATGTAACATTGAGAAATGAAAATACTGATAATTGCAAATAAAAATTAAAAACGTCAATAATCAGATTCTTTAATAAAGTGTAATAAATTTGGCCCACTCATGATAAACCAGTACTAAATATATATTTTTGTAAATAAAAGCTAGTTTTACTCTCATTTAATTTACTATCATGTTTTCATTAATTTTAGAATATGGTTGTACTGATTGTTTGAATGTTTTATTATGTTATTGCTGTTTTATTTTTGTCTGCACTTTAGTTCTCTAATAAGTTAATACATAGTAAATGTAGAAATGAAACAACCGTACTGTCTAACTAATGACTCATGAAGGCAACAAATTAAATTTTCAAATTGATGATAGTTTGATTGGATTAACAGGGAACTTACTGACATTTTTAAGCAAATGAAACAAGAATTTGATAAGAGAATCATGGTTTACGATTAATAATAGTGCTAGAAAGAATTGTAGTTACCTAATCAGTTAGAAACTGATTCTTCTAATGAACTAAAAAAATATTATACCATTACATAGCTTTCTGTATAGTGGTATAAATACCTTTTTTTGTCACCCTTGTCAAAAAAATTTGTCTCCTCTCCCCATAACATCTCTTAAATTAATATATATATATATATATCATAAAAATAAATTAATAAATAATAATAAATAATAATAATAATAAAATAAACTTGTTTACAAATATTTGCTCTTTATTATATAATGGTAATTACAAGCTATATAGATCATGTGATTTATCACTTGGTTTTATTACTATTATAATTTTGGCTATTGAAGCTTTGGCGATATTAAATTTCTAAGACTATTAATATATGGAGTATCTAAATTTAGTTCAGGCCCATATAGCTATTTTAGTTGGAGAGCTGAATTTAAAGACATTACATGTCTGAAAGTTTCAGATCTTCTTTTTAATAGTTATGTATTAGATAAATGTTTGCTTAGGGTTGGTATTATTGAATTTGATGTCATAGCTCACCATTGAAGAGGGTCATAGCTCAAGACCAGAATGGGGACAATTATAGATAAAGATTTGAGTGCTTTCTCTTGTAGAATTTTGGTCTGGTGTCTGGGGATGGGAACAATCATAAAGATAAAGATTTGAATTCTTTCTCTTATAGCATTTATCATTAAAAAAATAATAATAAAATAAGCTTGTTTAGAAATATTTGCTCTTTATTATAATTGGTAATTACAAACTATATAGGTCATGTGATTTATCACTTGGTTTTGGCTATTGAAGCTTTGGCTATATTAAATTGCTGAGGCTAATAATATAAATGTTTTTCAATTATATATCAATTACGCTTACGGTTTCTGAGCTATGAAAAAGAATCTACATCATCTAATAAGATCTAACATGATGAAACTATATATATATACCAGATCAAGTTAAAAAAAAGTGTTGAGATATTTAAGCCTTACGATTATATATGGTTTTGTTATTACATAATCTAGCTTTATATCTCTAATCAAAATAAACATAAGTTCTCCTGTCAAAATGGATTAGAGACGAGTACTTTTACAAAACCAAGTTATGGTAAAGCCATAACTATGTTTTGATTTAAAACTTTGGTTCATGAGTCATAAGAAAAAACTTCTAGTAAAGCCTAGCAGAGATGAGACTATATATATATTGAGAATGATTATATAAATAACAACAAAGCAACTGAATTTAAAAAATATTAATTCCAATATTCTTCTCTTCTTTCTAGATCATTTAGAGACTTAAATATTTATCTTCAGCTAAGATTTTTGTATTTATTTACATCCTGTATGTATTGAAAATGATTTTCTTGTGAATCACACTCATTCCTGAGACCCAAAGGAGAAAACAAAATTAAATTATGATAATTCATTGTAAATACGCTGCACAACTTATAGTAAATTTCCTGGTGAACTAATGTTAATCTGATCCGTAAGAAAAACATTTTCAATACAAGACTTGAATAACAATCTTAACTAAAATATTAAATCTCATCATGATTTATAAATTTTAAAAGTTACATAAATAACTGTTTTGAATAACTATCAAAAAAAATATCTTATTACCACACAATTTAACTTAGTGTTGAAGTAAGGAGAAACCCAGAATGCTTTATAAAAACAAACTATGACAGAACCGTAATCAAGTTTAGGTTTAAGTTCTAATTGCCATCAAACATATCTAAAAATGCAGCATTGATCAAAATGCATGAAAAACATATTCAAATAAAAAGCTTAGCTAAGTCGACAATTGTGAGTGAATGTCATTTATCATTGCATGCTATATGACCAAAGCTTAGTCACAAATATTTGATCCCCATTAAACATAAAAGAGTAGGACCACCTTGCCAACTTTATTTATGTCTTTGTTTTAACAAATAATTAAATAAAGAGAAAATTAACATTTGCTCACATCTAAAAATCAACCTTCATTAAAAAAAATAGTTAAATCTTCTTCTAATTAGTTATGTGATATGTTGATAGCATCATTGATTGGCTAATAATATTAGTCATTACAATTGATTGTTAAATATTTATATAAATAGGGGTGGTGGTTGGGAGGGGGAGGCAGAAGGATATTCACTTTTACAATTAGAAAGCAGGATATAAAAACCACTCTGAAATTAGAACTAAAGGCTTAGAAGGCAAAAATCCAGTAATGAAGATTACTGATATAACGTTATTAAGTTAACAAATCCAGGTGCATTTCTTAAAATCAATGTTTGACCACAAGATTTATTGTATCACAAATATCAGCTTAAGATGAAGATATAAAAAACAATAACTACTATCCAACTTTTTAACCAAGAATGGGGGATGCTAATCATCACCACAAAACTCACCTGGCACAAAATGAAAATATCAGCAATCAAAATGCAATTATGTGGCAAGCTTCAAGAAGCTTGAAAACTATCCACATCAAATAATTGTTGAACACTGTTTAAAAACTTATTTGCTCTTCCATGGGGTTTTTTTCCTATTAATTTTACACTGCTTACTGTTTTCATCTATTTTAACTAAGAATAACTTTGCACTCCAGTGCCATCTAGCGTAAATTTGAATAATCACTGATTATCAAGCTTAAGTTAGATTCCATTAGAGTAGAGAGCTTCTTATGTATTATCATATATATTTAAGATGGCAATTTGGTGGTTTGTTATTATTATTTGAAGTAATCTGTTTTCACATTATAAAATGCACTAACATGTGAATGAAAATACAACATTGTTTAACACTGATCTTATGTAAAATTATCATATTATTCTGGTAAAAAATAATTTTTTTCATGTTTTAAGGGTGAAAATATCTGAGTATTACATTTTCTTGCACTTCTCTATGAGATTAGGTTGTTAAATAGCATGTAGTTTAATTTTCGAAAACCCAACATATTTACATATTTATCAAAATCAACTTTTTAAAAAAACATTGATTTATAAACTAACTTTGATTTTCTATACTATTTTGTTTTAGTGGTCTGTCTTAAGAGTCTGATAGCAAGCAGTCATCATATTCAGGCTCACTACTTATGATTATGTTTTTTTCACTTGTTACAACATGCCTGATGTTCATTTCCCACCACATCCTGGTTTTGGACAACAAAATAGGAATCTAAAAAGAAAATCTTTAAGGTTATATTGTGGTCACTGCATGATAAAGCTTTAAAACTTTTATCACCTTTATTTTAGAATAATTTTTTAATTCTTATGATTTTTCAAAACATTTATGCTGATTTTTGGCACAGCTACATCAAATTCAGTCTTTTTTTTTTTTCAAATCCTCCATTTTCAAAAAAGTTGTCTGATGTGCTATGAAAACAACTTCTTTAATCCTAAAATACTGACTAGATAAAGCTTGCTCTTTGTGGATCTAGTTTGCATTTTATTTATTATTTTAATGTGGGTTTTTTTTTTTTGTGTGTGTGTGTGTGTTTTTGTGTGTTTTTTTATATGAACTACTCTGATTTAGGGAAAAAGAATATATACTCTGAGAGGATGGAATGATAACACTTTTCTTATTTCTAATAAACAAAATATATCTTTTCAAAATAATCACAACTTCTTACACCTTTTAAGCAAAAATATTTATTATTATTATAACAGTTTCAACTGTTCCTCTCAGTCTTCTTCAGATCTCATTCTATGCCTCTACTTTTACCTTTCCATCATTTTTTAAATGATGGAAAGGAAAAAGTTGAAGTATAGGGTGAGATCTGAAGAAAACTGCGAGGAACAGTTGAAACTGTTATAATAATAATAATAAATATTTTTGCTTAAAAGATGTAAGAAGTTGTGATTATTTTGAAAGATATATTGTTGTATATGAAGAAGCAAAATTAAGAAAGAGGAAGAAGAAAGAAGTGTTTACAGAATTATGTAAGCAAAATATGTTTTGGATTATTTTTCTAGATAGTGATTCTACTTGTGTAAAAAAGCAATAGTGATTCAATCTTAGCAAAAGTACAATTATCTTTAAATTACCATAGACATTCTTAATATTGAACATCTCATACTTAAACATGGATAATATGTACTAAAGGAAATTTATTTACATTTTGAAATGATCTCCTTGATTAAATTAGAATTTTTTTAATTCTCAAGATGTTTGCAGGAAAAAAAATTCACCATCATTCTGCTGTAGATTCCAGCTTTTTAATTTTGAATCTGCTTCTTCAATTATTCAGATCTCCTTTGCACATTAAATGTTGTTCAATGGAAGAATAAATAGATTGGAATGATAGAGAATAATGTTTTTATGATATCAGAATTTTGTAGTGGAAATTTATCATTGTAGGAAATTAGTCTTATTACATTGGTAGATTAAGATATTTCCAAAATCTTTTTGCTTTTTACATAATCTATTTTTATTCAACTAAAGTATGGACCACAAATAGTACAGCGTCTGAATCACTCTGCCTATCTCAAATAGAAAATATAAAAGTATTATCTCTTTATCTTGATCGCCCATATCACATTTGAAATAATAAAGTTGGACTATTCTTTTATTAATAGTAAAGTTACATATCTAAGATTTAATGGTTAATTCATCATTATGTGTAAAAATATGATTAAGAGAATTTTCAAAGCATGACAAAACAACTGGATAAACACAATGTAAACTAACAAAAATAATGATTTTGTCAATTGTTGGTGGCCGAGTGGTTAGCACACCTGCCTTACAAGCAATTGTCCCGGGGTTCGCTTTCCGGCCGACACTTTGACACATTAAATAATAAATAATAATAATGCTTAAAAAATACACCCAAATAGGTAACACTATTGCATCTGTAATTGGACTGATTTAGAAATGACCAACACATTAAAACTAGACTCATGATTGAACAAGTACAAATATATTTCATCCTAAACAATTTGCCCTTCTTGTTATATTTATCCTGCCAGCTTTATGTGATTTTTCAAATGCAGCAAATTATATTTATTTAATAATAAAAATTACTTAATATTACTTATTTTATTATGTAATTGTGCTAAATGGTGATAATATAAATTATGGACCAACTAAATATTAAACAACTATGATTATATTCTTGTTATATTGATTCTGAGCATCAAATCTCAGAGCAAAAATTATTTGCATAATTATTTTGAATAAATATACATAACTTATTGAACTTCTTCTTCTGATGCTGCGAAAACATAAATGTAGTAAAAAAAAAATTAAAAAAAATCAATGTAGTCTGATGCAGGGTAAAGATTTCTCCAACAGCCTTCCAAAGAACTTTGATGAAGTAGAAGGCACTATCCCAGGTTTATTAACTTCTAACTGATAAGGGTTTAATCATTCTTTTTATTTTTCATTCATTTTTAGTTGGATACCCATTGATCAATCAACATCAGATGTTTAACTACGTTAGCTGTGAACTAGATAATAAAAGAAAAATTAAAAGCATGATTTTAATCTGAAAAAAATTACAAGTTTTATATCATCCCAGGATTCAAACCATAGCAGAAAGATAATCTACACTTCAAACAATTCATTGTGAATAATCCAAAGACAAATTAATAGTCGTGTATGATTATTACTTTATCTTTGAGCTGTTATCTATTAATTGTTTATTAATACTTATATATAGAAATCTATATAAATATTTCTAGACTTTAATATTCAGTTATTCTTTTTTATATATTTATATTTCCAATCAAACCTATATAATGAATTATAATAATGTAATCAACGTTTATAAGGTAGTTCTAAAATTGAAGTGCTAGAAAAAATTATGTTAACGCAATGGGAAGAAAAAATAAACTATTATCAAAAATAAATATTGATCAAGTATTTTCATTTAGTTATAATATTGTTTTACCTACGTGCATATGGACACACACATCCACACGCGCACACGCAAACATATATATATATATTGTAATGAAATTTAATCTATGAATGACAACAACAATCATAATTTTAAAATTTTTTAATGCCTTATCAATATTATCACTATCCTTTATTATTAATATCATCATTATAATTGCTGCAAATAATAATCTTAAATTTATATTAATATTATTGATAGTATTCCTTTATAAGGTGAATTATTAAACTGATCTAAGATATTTTTTGTGTATATTTTATAAATACAGCGTTTAGAATGTATATCATTTTTTTTAGTGCGGTTTACATTTAGTTATAAAAAACACTCAAGCACATAAAATTGTCAAGCGTTGGTGGCCTAGTGATTAGCATGGCTGCCATCCAAACAGCTGGCCTGGGTTCGCTTCACGGTCAATGCATTTGACACATTAAAAAAAAAAGCACATAAAATTAATTTTGTAAGAAAAATATATAGAATAAAAAGATATAATAATAACAATAAGAAGATTATTTTAAAATAATATTAATATAGGAATAAATTTATTAGAGTATGTATCAATTAAGATTACACTGAATATTGATAGAAAGTTTTAACATAATATATATTATATGTGCATTTTAAATATAAAAGGGTACAACCAGAAAAAACTTAGATAAATTTATTATTATTGGTAAATAAAGTAAACTCATTTATTTTAAAATTTACAATAAAAATATTTGCTTGTAAAATAATATATATTTTATCTTTATTAATTAATGTAATAGGATATTTAAAATATAATTTTGCCATTTTTAAATAATCTCATTACTAATTTGACACTACAAATTCTTAAAACTTCCAAAGATTGCTTGCTTCATGTCGTATTCTGGCAACAATGTTAAAATTTCCCCATAAAAAGCCAAAACAGTGCAAAATTTTGAACAAAAATGATCTCATTAATCATATGACACAAACCTATAAATACACCTATGCAATCATAATTATTTAGTCTTCTTTATTAATTCTCTCAATGTAGGTCTGAGTTTTCATGTATTTTTCAGTAATTTTCTCCCTAGTGATAATGTTCACAAACTTTATATTGAAAAAATGTGTATTTTCTATATACATTAGATGACAAGAAAATTGAAAATTCAGAAAAGATAACCTTCTTGACAAGTGGTTCTTTTGTAGTCTGACATTTTTCTGATGTCACCATTTTTTGACATTGTTTAGAGAAAATAGTTTGAAAAGCCAAAAATATGTTTATTTGCAATTTTATTACAATTCTAGATAGTTTTAACCAATAATTTATACAATAATTATTGAAAATCAATAATATAAATTATTAATAATTTTAAACAAAAATCCTTTATTATATTATCAGACAATGCAAATATACCCTGAAGCTATTTACAAGTTTAACTTTCTATGTAATCAGTGTAATTATAATAATGAATATAAAAATATCACAATTATGTAATAAATATTCAAAAAATTTAAACTTTTGAAGCCTAATTCATTAGATATAAGAGAAATAAATAAAAACTTTGTTCAGATTTATAATGAAAATTTTGTTGATTTTAAAAAACCAAAATAATCTTTCTAGAAATGATGACATAATAAGCTTTTTGTTTTGATTATGATCTCATTTCTTTAATATTTTTAAGAATAAAATATGAATATTCAGAATTTCTATCAATAGTAAACAAAAATATCTATCAAATAAAGTCAAATTTATTATTTTTTAATAAGTGATAATGGTTTAATCTTAAATGTAATGTTGAATGTTTACAGTAACTGAAAACAAAGGATATTGACAATTTGTGAGAGGATTAACTGTTTGCAAATGAACTGTATTGAACATTAATTAAAAGTTAACCATATTGGCATCTTGCAGTACAATGATAATGGATTAGAGAATGAGATAAACATTTGCTTTAATGGCATATGTATCTCAAAACTGTCCTTAATGTAGAACTAAATATCTAGCCATACTTATCATCTTGTAATCCACTTTAAAAGGAATGAAAATTTTAAAACTTGAATTTAAATATGAATGTTGAAAACTAGTTAAGGAATGTTACTTTTATTTAAATCATGTCTTATCTATTCTTCAAATATCTACTTGAGGTTTTAATTATCCCATAAGCCTAGTGTTTTTCTGATAAACACCTATGTATTGGACAATAATTGTTAAAAATGAATTTTAATTACTGCGTTTTATCTTCATTTGGAAAAACACTTTTATCTTGGACAATTAATGTTAAATTGAATTTTTAACTAATGGATTTTATCTTTATAAATATTTCAAAAAAAGTTATAATTTATAAATGCTATGTCTTAAATCAGTATTTCCCAACCTGTGGTACCACTGGTGGTATGCAAGTTGCTGGTTGGTGGTACATGAAAAATAATCAGTAATGGCGGACATAAAAAAATATTAAATCATAAAAATCTAGAAACATTTTTTCCTACAATTCATAAAAATTATTTTAATTAATAATATTATACAGTAAAGTTGTTAATATGTACAGTCGATAATGTTCTTTAATGTTAATGATAAAATTGAAAGTATGATTAAAAAATTAGATTTTTGGAAACAGTAATATATATAAGTATCGAAAACAATCAACTGGAAGTAATCAAAACTCTACATATTGTTTTGTTTGAAAACAACGTTAGTCTGTCTCAATATACGAGAAAATATAATAGCACATTTAACAGGATTAAAATTGTCTTTCATGGAATATTTTCCAAAACCCAAAAACACAAATGATAATTGGATTTCAAACCTCTTCTATGAAGAAAATTTAGAAAAAGCTACATCATTATTAATAAATGATAAATAAAATTTAATAGAATTATCATGTGACAGAACTTTACAAGTAGAATTCAAACGACAAAAAACAAAACATTAAAGAATATGAACAACTTTTTGAGAAAGCTCTTAAATTATTATTACTATTTACTAGTATGGAATTAGTAGGAAGAGCTTTTTCTTCATATATATTTTTAAAAAATAAGTATCGAAACAGACTGAACGCAGCTGTAGACTTAAGGGTATACCTCGCATCTTTTGAACCAAATTTCAAAAAATTATGTTGTTCGAAACAAGCACAAAGATCTCATTAAATTTATTTTATAAAAATATTTGATTATTATAAAAAAATATACTAATTGTTTTTTTATAATTTTGTGTTTTTATTAAAACCATTTATTAGTAAACGAAATATGACAAAATAGTAGATAAATAATGAGTTGGATCAAGGCAAATCAATCTAAATTATTTAATTTGAAAGAATGTAGCAGAAAAGGATCATATCCAGAAATTAGACTCTCATTAATTTTTGATCATCTATTGTGGATTACTAGATGTAAGCTAGTATTTAATCATCAACATTTTAATCCTATTAACTTCATGCTGAACAATATAAAGAAAACAAGAACAAGAGATAGCCTGATAACCCCTGAGGTTATTTTTACCATGACTTGTACATGCTGGATTTATCACTCCATGGCCCAACCAATAGCAAGATGCTCTGAAAAAGAGAAAACAGACTCAAAGTCGGGAAAACCAAATGAAGGAATGAGAAAATACTTTGAACAAAATATGTACCAAATAACCTTTAATGTAATAATGTAATCTTTAATAAATTATTTTGGAAAAAATATGAAACTTTGAACAAACACATACATATAAATATGTTACAGTGAGTTTATAATTTCAGTGAGTTTATAATCTGGCGTGATGTTTATATGTGTTTCAATGTAATTTGTCTCATTATGAGATGTGAATACATACATGGTCACCCTATAATATTTATAATGCAGATAAAATAACACACTCGCAGTAACAAATTTCACGAAATACAATCATTTTTACGAAGTGGTACAATTTAGCGTGATGTACTACCATGTGGTACGCGAGCCAAAAAAGGTTGGGAAACGCTGTCTTAAATGATTAATAACTGGGTTCCACACTTGGGAATTAAAACAACCTTTGTTATTCTCTGAAATGATTTTAAATCACTATTAGAAAATTTAAAAAATTATTTATTTTATTACACACTTAGAAAATAAAACAACTTAGTGAAATTTTGGAATATTTTAAACTCATTATTCTTAGAAGGTATTTTAAAGCTCAGACTATTACTCTAATATAAACATTAACAATTGTTTCACCTATCCATTCGGATTTTACAACTCAATACACTGAAGAATTTAATCCCTTTCAAATGTGTCGAAATAAATATTTTGAACTTTTTAAAAGATTTTGAATTATTTTAAATTATAAACATATATTATGTTTCTCCTATTTATGTTATAATATCTAGAGTCATCCTGTTCATTGCAAGTTCTCATGAAGCAAGTATAATAAAAGAATATACGGGTAGTATATGAAATTTATAACTGTAATTTAGCATAAGTGTGTGTTATTGATTCTTTGAACAATGGAGATCATTTGCTAATATTTAAAGTTAATTGATAATTATTTATAGTTAAGATATAATATTTTGATTTTTATTGATATACTAATTTAATCCTATGTTTCAATAATTAAAGATATTTAAAGTATATAATTTATTTATCCACATCGGTACTCTCAAGATTTTATAAAGATTATATATATTCAATTACGCTTATGGTACTGTTACATGTATAAATATTATTACTCAGTTGAATTAGACTCCTGACATGTTTTATTCATAATTGAAACTTGTTAAGCCTCTTATGGAATGTCACCAATACCCATTGGGATCAGGTTAATGAAAGCCATAATCTAAGATGAATATTATAAGTTGTAATATTTTGCTTTTGTATGAAATAACTACAAGAAACAGATTGTATTATTTAATTAAAAATACAATAAAACATTCTTTTGTTTCATTCATTATTTATAATTAAGTCTTTTGAATAGATCTTAATAACACTCCCCACTAGAGTGATTGTTTTATATCATATCAAGATATACTACACATTCAGTTATTAATAAAGTAAGAATTATTTTTTTAATTGAAGACATTGTAGGAATATTTATAATCATTGAAGAGAATTTGTTAATAGTGTTAATTTGTTTATTTGAAATATTTTCAATTTTTTATTGTTAATAAATTAATTATATACTTTATTAATTATCTCATCTTTGTTAATACTCATCATCTACTAATTTTATAACTAAATATGAACAGATAATTTTATAATTATTACGCATTATTTAAATGGATACCGTTTTATAAGAAAGATTGTTGATTATTTTTATACACTTGCACCATCTTCATCTCATTGTAGTAGTTATTTGCTTAAGATATGAATTAGGTGCAATAAAATTCCCCTTGTTATTTAATCACATCAATAATAATATTTATAATTTTAAAGGTTTAAAATGTTAAAAGTAGTATTTACTATACTTTAATATTATAACCCTGAGTTAACTTAAAATCGAATTTCTGTAATAAGAAAGCAGAAGCTTAGAACAAACTTGCGAGCCTAAATATATGAATGTTACAGGATTTATTTATTCTTGTAAATCCACTTATACTTTTAAGTTTATAGTAGAATTTCAGATATTATTGTGATTAGTTATAAATACACATTTGTATAGTGCTTCCTTAAAAGAGATAGTTATTTATTATAAAGGAACTCATAAAGTGACTATCCAAGTGTTTTAAAATATTAAGCTTGACCTAATTTAGTCAGTAAAAGATTGAAGTCTCCATTATTGTATTTTTGGTTGGTTACAAGATAGATAGATAGATAGATAGATAGTTCCATAGGTAGATAGGTAGTAGGTAGGTAGGTAGTTAGGAAAGAAGGAAAATAGGTAGATAAGTAGGTAGCTCAGATAGATAGATAGATAAATAGATAGATAGATAGATAGATAGATAGATAGATAGATAGATAGATAGATAGATAGATAGATAGATAGATAGATAGATAGATAGATAGATAGATAGATAGATAGATAGATAGATAGATAGATAGATAGATAGATAGATAGATAGATAGATAGATAGATAGATAGATAGATAGATAGATAGATAGATAGATAGATAGATAGATAGATAGATAGATAGATAGATAGATAGATAGATAGATAGATAGATAGATAGATAGATAGATAGATAGATAGATAGATAGATAGATAGATAGATAGACAGACAGACAGACAGACAGACAGACAGACAGACAGACAGACAGACAGACAGACAGACAGACAGACAGACAGACAGACAGACAGACAGACAGACAGACAGACAGATAGATAGATAGATAGATAGATAGATAGATAGATAGATAGATAGATAGATAGCCCAAGAAACAGTGAAACGAAAAGTAATACTCATTTAATTTGTCAATTTTCAGATGCTGAGAATTGAGTAATTTACCATTTTTATTTTTTTTTCTTGTATGATTCATTAGATATTTATTTAGAATCCAATATTAATAAGATTGACTATGAGTATACTATATAAAAGAAAAGTCTCAAAGATCTTAAGTCTCTTGAAAAAAATTTACTAATTGGATTTGAACTCTAGTTCATAAACAGGGAATGAAAATGTATTATCTCTGCACTATAAAATATTTACATATACATAGTGACATTTAACAATCTGTACTTCAATAAAATTTATAGTATAATGTCAAAAGCTTGTAAAGTATATTCTAATGGATATTGATATTTCCTACAAAGCCAAAAATAGATAATCTATAATTGAAAAAAAGGTTCCTTTCTAAAACTGATTTAACGATAAGAAAGTAATACCAACTTCAATAATGCTATTTTATAAATGACTGATGTAAGATAAACAACTTTATGATTTTGTAATGATTATTGATACAAAATTTCATTTATTCTGATATAAATATGTTGATTATTTTTATACTCTTATTAAATCTGTACATCTATTAAGACAAGCGCCCCTATGAACAAGAACAATACTTCACATGATATCATTTCATTTGCTTAAATATGCTGTTAATAAGAGTGCAAAATTCTCCATACAGTAGTGCAAGCAAGTACCAACCTTTGTAATCAAAGGATGCAGGAAGGTTTGTACATAAAATCCCTACTCATCCAATATCCCCAAACTAGTTTTTAGTTTGTGGTTTTCATCAATCAGAAGTTTTGTATTTGAGAGCACTTTACCTAGACTTGAGTATCTAATGCCACCCTCCAGCAGCCATCTTTTACCTATTTAGTTAATTATAAAACTAGGAGCTCAAGATTAAAACACCATAATGTTTCCAACTCAAGATCATTTGCTTGTATGGTAATATGGTGACTGTGGTTTTTGAAAAATGAAAGACACCAAAATATATGGATGCTGAACTAAATTCAGATCTATATTACTATATAAGCAGTTGAGCTTGAGTTGGAAACTTTATGGTGTTTTCATATTGGTCTCCTAGCTTTATAGTTAATCAAATAGGTAACAGGTGGCTGCTGGAGGGTTGCATTCAATCCTAGGGTCTAGGTGCAGTGCTCTCAAATCCATAGCTCCTTACTCATGAAAGCTATAAACTAAAAACTAGTCTGGGATGTTGGGTGAGTAGACACTAGATAGGAATTTTATGCACAAACCTTCCTGCATCCATTGATTACAAAAGCTTGCACTTGGTGTCACTACAGTATGGAGAGTTTGGTATTCTTAAGAACAGTGTTTTGTATTGTAGGATTACTTTTCTTGTAATATTCATAATATCACAAAAGTACTTTGTTACAAAAAATATATATAATAAACTTGAGGTTACAGATGTAGCCAATATCAGAAAAAGAAGGGAAACTTTTGAATCTATGTTGTCTGGGACATATCTAATCAGTATCTAATTTTAAAGTCAATGGTATAAATCTTTTCAGAAGCACCTTAAATATCCATGTGTGTGAGGAACTTCAAATTTTTTTGCAACAACCTTACATCCATTTTTTCTAGTTTTGTATAAATGTTTCCCCATTTCTGCAATATTTTATTTCAAAAAATGTTTATTGTCAAGCATTGGTGCTCGAGAGATCAGTGACAGCTGCATTACAAGCAGTTGTCCCAGGTTAGCAGGTTTTCTTCCCCACTGATGCTATGACATATGAGAAAAAAAAAGCAAATTCCATTAGTACCTTTATCTGAAGGAATATTAATGGCACTTCAGTATTACAAACAAAAAAGTTCTGGAAAACAGACAAAACCTATACACTTTATGCTTGTAATGCATATATAGTTTTCATATAATTTTAAAAATGTATCAAAAACTTTTATTAACAAAGAATATCCTCTTCTATAATTTCTACTTTAGTACAGATAAATGTTTGCATTAAGTATTCAAAATTTTGGGATTTTTTTAATTGCTAAATACATATAAGGCTTTAACCTTACTACAAGGCACCTTGAGTGCTCAATTTTCTTATGAGAGGAACATCTACAAATCTTAGCACAAGATTATGACTTTATAGAGATAAGAGTGACAATCGTATCTTCAACCTACTTTCTAATTATATAGGCAAATCTGAAGCATTTTGATTTGAGAGTGTGAAGCTAATAAGGTTAAAATCTTATATGTATTTATGTGCTGACCATGCGCTTAATAAGAATTAATGTTTACAACTTTAAATTGATTCAAAATAGTTCTCATTATAAGATCTAAATATTAACCCACTGTGAATTGAAAGATTTTGCAGATGTTGATTTTTAGTCAAGAATTAGTGAAGACTGTACCAGCTTCACACTCTCAAATCAAAATGCTTTAGATTTGCCTATATAATTATAAAGGAGTTTGAAGATAAGACAGACACTTTTATCTTTATAAATTCATAATCTTGTGTTAAGATTTGTAGAGATTCTCTTATGGTAAAATTGTGCACTCAAGACACATTGTAGTAAGATTAAAGCCTTATATGTATTTATATGCTGACCATGTGCTTAATAAGAATTAATGTTTAGAACTGTTTTTAACTAACTTGAAAAAGTGTCATTACCTTGCAGATATTAGAGTCAAGACTTTCTCTAATTCTATACATATGTTATATTATGTCATTTCTCCCACTTTTGCAACATTGCCAGTTCAAAAAAGAATAATGTCATTTTGCCCAAAAGCTTCAAAAGATTATGTGTTTTTTTCTAATTTTTGATACAAGTTATTTGGAAGTTATTTAAAATGGTTATTGCAATATCTATTATTATTTTATACAGTTATTTATTAAAAATATTAACTTCTTTGTTGTACATGAGAGGTCATTATTGATTCATTAAGTTTATTTAACTATCATCAAAATATTTTAATTGTAGAAATTCTATTCACACGTCTCAGGTGTAACACTGCATGGAGAACAGTACAAGGAATATTAATTAGTTATTAAAGTTTTTCATTGGCTGCTAATCTAAATCCTGCAATTAGCCCATGAACTTATTCTCTGAACAACTCTATATTTCCCCCTTAACAAGAATAGTGAAAATGTCTATGTCATGAAAGTCTTTTATCAAAAAATTACTGGTCCAGAATTTTATGGTTATCTTCCTAAATAGCTCATTATGACATCAGTAAAAATCACTACATAAAGATTAGCAAAGTTTCCATAAAATACATATACCAGAAAAGCAGTAGTGAAACTGCCAATATTAAATCCTACTTAAAAGACTTGTAAACTGACACAGTTAAAATATGTATTTAAAAACACCAACCAGAGTATACAGGAAAAAGATTTATAGAACAAAAAATCACAGACCAAAACAGAAAGCAAGTAACAAATTATGAGGAAAAGTAAACAGAATAGCTAATCTGTGTGAAAGTTTTTACAATAATAGCCACCTGTTATTAAAGAATATTGTAAAACTCTTTTTTAACATTGTAATATCCAATTTATAACTCTGAACATTAGAATATTTAAACAAGAAATGAATTAATCCCATAGCAGAAGTTGTATTTACACTCACAGCATCAGCTTTTATTTTTTTTTATCGAAGTCAAAAGATACTGGTCATTACAATAGGTTAAAATAAACTATTAGTAATATCAGAAAAGCCAAAATAAAAATCATTTACCATTTAATGAATATACTACTGATGCCAACCAGCTTTCAAAGAGGAGTTGGAATCTGAAAATCACTTCTTACAACATATTCAGTTAAATTAAACTGCCTTGGATTTGTTGACCATTACTTTCTGTAGGTTTGGTAAATTAATTTTTGAAAACAGGGTTTTCAGATATTTCTATGCAGATCTTGATAATTAATTGAACTACTGGCTGTGCTTTTATTCACAACTATGCAGTACATATGTTCAATGCAGGTAATATAGCAAAAACAATAGATCATTGAAATTTTAATTATTTTTGCCAAATATATTTTAGGCATTTCTCCATCCCAACTTTATTTGAATATTTTTAGTTATCATAAAACCACTTTACTGCCATATTATCTGCAAATACATATGCGATACATAGTTGTGAATAAATTTGCATTGATCGATATAATTGAGTAACAATGTCTATGCAGAAATATGTAAAAATTCCATCTTTAAAAAATTAATTTGCAAACATCTGCTACCTACTATATATACATCATAAACAAAAATTATAAAAATGTATATGTTGTAATTATAAATTTATTTAAGCACATTGATTACATAAGTAATATTTATTCAGGCAATAAATCTAAAGCACGTGGAGTTAAAAATACGAAGGGAGGGACCTTTACAGGTCTTAACCACAAGCTTACGCATTGGAAGAAAGAGGGGAACCTTTCTTTACTTCAACCTACTTTCTATATAAATAGGTGAAGTTGAGGTGGTTAGATCTGAGAGCATGAAGCTTAGGTTTATTGCTTTAATAAATAAAAATGTATATGACAAACTATGAAGTACACATTTTGATTTTCAGAAGCAAGAACGGGAGCAGTGCATCACATGATCACCATTTTTTATGCTTACACAAACTTTTTTTTCACAGAGGCAAAACTCTCCCCAGCAGTGCCACTGTAATCAATGAATGCAGGAAGGTTTGTACATAAAACTCCCATTTAATGCCTACTCATCCAATATCCCCAAACTAGTTTTCTTAAGATCTCACCTGGAAAAATAATGTGTCACATTCTGGATTTAAAACTGTGCTGCATTTGCAAATTGAATAGTGTTATACAACAACCATGTAGACATTATTATAAAAACCAAGGTCATGTATGTGGATACCTAAATCTTAAGTACCCTTTTATATATGTATTCAAAAAAATTATTAATACATATATTAAGATATTAAAACAGGCCTTTTAAAGTTTTGCATAGAACTTTAAAATTTCAAGCTATTCCGTTGTTCTATAGTTTTATGAGTGTGCTTATTAAATGCAGCTTGTATTATATAAATAAATATTATATTTTTAGAGTGCTAATAATTTATAATAACTGGATCAATAAACTTCAAAAGTACTAGATTAATACAATGTTCTATAATATAAATTAGTATTTAAAAACCAGTTGACACTTAGATAATCCCAATATCAATGACAATCGACAATATCTAACATATGTCAAAGCACCGCATTTGACTATCTGTTTAAAAGATTATTAAAATGAAAAAAGACTACAGAAACATCTTTGTGCAATTTAACATTTGACCTAATAAAAATATTTATTTAATTTACATATAAGATCTTGGAAAAGCAGAAAAAAGTAGATTCATTTTCATTTGTACTATAGATTGCTTTGATATAGAGGTTATTGTATTAGGGTACAAGTCTTTTGCAAGTTTATTATTCCAGTTATTATAGATAGATGCTTTCTCTGATAATTCCATATAACAGTGACAAATTGGTTACCAGGTGATATTACAGTCTTTGATATTATAACCTTTAAAACAGGTTGTAGAAATAGAAGTATTATTGTGTATAAATTTACAATGTGGGTAATATTATTTAAAATTATCCCTAAAATCATATTTTCAAAAATTAATTTGAAAAGTAATGTTTATTAAGTCTATGTTTTAACAAAATAAATATCAATAATTGTAAGAGAAAGCCAGTAAATAAGTTGTAAATGGTTATGAAAAGTAGGACAAGTAAGATATAAGCTATAAAAAGGAATCATTTCTGAATTATTTCTGATTAAATTTCCATTATGATTTAGTTATGAACTTTGTTTCTGTTTAATTCTTGGCTATATTAAATAAATGTTGCATGGCAATATTTCTGAAAATAAGCAAACATCATTTCTCCATAACTGCTGTTCAGAATTAGGCCCTTTGATGATAACCTTTTCCAGTATGCTGATCATTCTAATGATTAAATTATTCACAAACATTCACAAGGATTACCTAGATTGAAAATGATTATGCATAGTCTTCTTTGTCTGAATTTGAGTCAATAAAGAAAATTATTACCCATTACATTTCTCCCATTATATTCTTTAATATACATAAGTCTCTAAAACTTTAAATCCATTTATCTTCTATCCTATTTTCAAAGTTGTTTTATAATGAACACAGACTTGTATAAATATAAATAAATATGTTATTCAGCTTATACAGCATATTTACAAATATATACAATAATGTTTGCTATAATGAACACTTGATATATTGACTCAGTATAGTGTTTAGTTGCCATGCAACCATTGAAGGAAGAGACTTCAGATGCCCTTGTAGGTTTATCTAATGCTTCCAGCTATTTTGTGACAGCTTGTCCCATATCTAGTTCATAGTCTAGCAACTTCCAGTCCTAGCATCAAGTTGCCTCACTACTTTAATGATATAGTTGTTGTCTGACTTTACCTCCAAGTGGACTGTCTATTTATAGCTAGATCCCTTACCATAATGAGAGCACATTATTATCTATTGGCCTGTCTGGATATATTTTATCTATTCAAATATTTATTGGTCTATAGTGATGAATGTTCAATGGACTAGTCCATTAGTTGAAGGTGAAGTGAGCTATAATAATAGCATTCATTATCTCTGTTCATTCACCTTTGTTTAAAGTTATACTTGTTATTATCCAATCCTAATATAAAAGTCCAGTCTTCATATAGTCGATTTATACTATTTTCCCATAAATTCACAGTTTAGTCTTTATGATTTCATCAGTTGTCTAATGTTTTCCATATTTTCATTACACATTCCCCAAGTTATCACATTTTTAAATATAATAGGCTTTTGCTGTCAATGCCCTTGTACAAGTTTTGAAACGTAAAATTTCTTTTTCACTATCTGCTTTTCTTCCATGTAATTCCTTATCTTTTACTAGTGAAACTATTCTTTCTCCCAATCTTTATTATTATAAGAATTAACAGTCATCATATTTTATACAGATAAACCAACAAACATCACATGACTACCATCTCTTATGCTTGTGTATAACTGTTAACAGGCAAAACTCACTATATGTATGACACATACAGCAAGCTAAAGTAATCAATGGATGCCAGAAGGCTTGTGCATAAAATCCCCATCTAGTGCCTACTCATCCAATATCCCCCGACTAGTTTCTGGCTTGTGGCCTTTTAAGACTCGTAGTTGTGTAGTTAAGTGGAGATATAAGGTGGCTGCTGAAGGGTTGCATTAGATTCTACGATCTAGGTGCAGTGCTCTCAAATCCAAGGCTCCTCACTGACTAAGGTCACAAGCCAGAAACTAGTCTGGGGATATTGGATGAATAAACACTAGATGGGGATTTTATGCACAAGCCTTCTGGCATCCATTGATTCCTCTTAGCTTGCTGTGTTTGGCATACATAGTCGTTGCCAGTTTTTAAATATATCCTTCTTTTCCTCATCTGTGTTTGTTGTTTGTCTTTTTCTTAAATTTTGATTGAAAACTACTTTAGACAACTACTTTATTTTATTTTATTTTAGGATAAACTGCAATTTATCAATCATTTTCAAATATTTTTTTTTTGCATACCTCATGTAAAAATTTGATCATTCCATCTCCTTTTGGATTGTTTTACTTGCTGCTCTCATACTGAAATCAAAGCCCCTTACCACCTATTAATGCATACCGAAAACTTATCACTTCTCACACAGCCTTTCTGTTTTCAAGTTTTAACTCATTTATTTATAGATATTTTTTCATAATTTTCAAATCCAAATTATCCAAGAATGTAAAATAAAATATTAGTATAAATTTTGTCAGTTGAGGAAGACTGACAGTAATTAAAAAATAAATGTGTAAATGGTTTTGATCGAAGCAATATTTTTTGATTAACTGCTGAATTAATTGGCTAATTGTTGGCAGATGTATTCAATTATAACATTTATCAGAAGTTTTAATAGTTTTTAGATTTTATAATGATGAAATCATTAAAACGTTTTTATAAAAAATAAAAATATGTCTAAAACATTCCCATAACTAAATATTATATATATATATGCATTATTACCGAAAAATATACAAATCATGAATAGTTTTAGTTTGTTTTGTAGCTCCCTTGCCGCTGGTGTTATTTTTTATTTATCTGCGTACAATTTTATAATTCGTATTCTAATTATCGTTATTTTAATCTCTGGAGATTGCAGTCTCTCATCTTGCTACCATCTTTTCCAAGAAAAAAAATTATTTTTCTGATTAAAGCTTATTTCAATTAGGAATTAAATATTAATCTTCCACCAAAGTAATATTAACACTGGATTATTTCTTTGTAATGTAATTATATAATTCAGTGAATTGTATTTTTTAATACGAAGATTTTATTATTATCGCATTGTTTTCCTTGTGGATGAATTTGATAAAAATCAAATTTCATTTTTAAAATTTAAAAATTATATATATATATATGATGACTGAGATATATATATATCTTAGTAATCAATATAACCAAAGTTGAAATCTGTCATGAATATATGTGTCTAGGATACGAGATAAAACCTTTTAAATAGTTAACTTCAAAGCAAGGCTCTCTCCAACAATTTCTCATAGAAGTCATTATTTACCAGCCTTTTTTCTGGCTCGTTAGTGAGGATTTGATTGAACTTTTATTACGTTGATGCTGTATTTAGATATCAATTGCTAAAACTGGGTTAATTCTAAGTCAACTATTTGAAGAAAAAAATCCTAAACCTCGTTAAACTTCACCTGATTCAAAATATCAACTGAAGAGAATTTTAGGCAGAGTACATTTCTATGTATATGTAAACAAATAAGTGGAAAAATAATTGTATATATGTGCGATGATAATCTGGACCAACTGACGAGTGCTGGTTTAGCGCGAAATACGTGTATTGGTGATTATTTATCTTTTCAACATGTGTGTGATCAAGGGTATCAGCAGTATGAGATAGTATGGATGGTTGAGGATCATATGATCGTCGGAGTTCAAACCCCCTATGTTTTACATATAGTAGTGCAGGTATAATCAAGCATATACTGTAGAAAAATATATATTGTAATAATTATAGAAAATATCCAGCAATAATGTTGCTAGGTAACAACTAATGAAAAGTCACAGCTTTTTAACTGAGTTTAGAGATAAAAGAATGTCCTCTTTTATCTGTGTGCAAGATCTTACATGAGATATAAACTCTGACAAATATTTTATAAGTATATATATATTTAAAATTTATTAATCAAATCACTTAATAGCATGTAACTAAATAAATATCTATCGACTCATATCAATGCATAGAGAGAACCAATAATTAATTAGTTTCTATTTAGTATTTCATCCGGCACTTATATGGGTGACTATCTATTTATTTACATATGTGGATTGATTAATCAACTTTATTAGATATATATTTAAGAATATTTTAACATACGTCATGAATTTATTTATATATGAGTATGCATTTTATAATTCTCACATATACACATATGTAATAACTAGAGATATATCAGTAATGGTGTTTCTATGTAATTATCAATTAGCATTTACATTCCCCAACCTAAACTGCTTATTCTAATAGTCTACAGTAGTTTTTTTGTCTTCAGCTGACTTAAAAACTAGTGATTCTTCTAATTTTAAGGCAAGATCTTATTTGGATTTAAACACAGATATTTTTGTGAGGATTTTAAATATCACTTCTTCTGTTGCATTCTGTAAGTATTAATATATTACATTCTGAGAGCTATATGTGTTAAATATTTTTCATAGATTGATTATTGATGAGTGGGGGTGTTTTCATGTAATAACTAGACAAATGTTCTAGCAGTGGTGTTTGTAGGATATTATTAATTTTATTGATATTCCTCAATGTAAATTATTTGTTATAATATCCATCAGTCATTTTTTTGTCTAGAACTAGAAGTTATGATTTTTCTAAGTCTTCATATTTATAAAATATCTGTTTAAATTTAAAATCACATAAGATCTTGAATTAAAAATAAAAATAGGATCTCCTTTTGATTCTAAATAAACTTGAGACAAAAAAAGATATTCTTGCCTACTAAAACAATGGGTCGATCTTATGATCTGTAAATAGTAATTGATAATTACTTAACAACATTGCTGTTAAAGTATTTCTTTAGTTATTACATGGAAATTAAAATATTTAATTTAACAAATATAGCTCTCAGGGAGAGATGTATTGATATTTACAAAAAGGCCAGAGCAGATGTGATTCTTCTAATTTGTAAAATATCTTTGAGTTTAAATCCATATAAGACTTTGAGTCAAAAATATAAAAGGAATGATGTTTATTGATAGCTACTTAGCAATATCACTGGTATAACATTTCTCTAATTACAACATGAAAATATCCCCATTTTTTTCTTTTGTTAACATCATAATTATCTATGAAAACATTTAATTTAGTGCATGTTGTTCTCAGAGGGAAATATATTGATATGCCAGAAAAGATGTGATTTTTTTAAGTTCTCACACTTATAAAAATATCTGAGTTTAAGGGGTTTTTATAAAGACAAAATAGCTACCATTGAGGACTATGACAAGTAGTTTAGGTTGGAATGTATCAATAATAATTGGTAATTACACAGCAACATCATTACATGGAAATATCTCCACTTATTTCTCTACATATATATATAATATTTCAATATATTTATATTGTCTATACTAAACTTAAAGAGATTATATGGGACTTGAACTCAAAATTTTAAGATCTCTGCATCTATACAATCTATCTTATATAACTAATACACATGGCAACATAATGTGAAAAAGATAAATGACTCCAATATATGTATTTCATGCTGAACCAGCATTCATCAGTTAGTGCAGATCACCAGCTGCCACACATATATACAATTAGTGCTCAGTTTATATTAAGATAAAAAATCTTTAAACTTTAAGAGACAAGCTCTTCAGCCATCCATTTCATTGAAAATCTTTTTCACAGGTATGTGGTCAGGTGTATCAGTTGTATAAGATAGATTGTATAGATATAGGAAGCTTAAGAGTTCGAGTTTAAGTCCTTTATAATATATATTATTATTATTATTATTATTAATCACCAAAACATTACTTTTTTCCCAACAGTACACTCTTGTGAAGCAAACATAAGTCTGAATAAAGTGGTATAAACAAGAAGCTAAACTACCTCTTGCCTGTAAGCCACAAAGATGTAATGACATGTGTAAATAAGAAGTACAAAATTTAAATTGGCAAAGATCTTGTTTTGCTAATAAACAAATATATGTTCACTCGTCGTTAGCCGAGAGGTCAGAGCAGCCGCTTTGCAAGCAATCAGTTGGTTGCAGACGGTTGTTGCAGGTTCGCCTCCCGGCCGATGCTATGACATATGGGAAAAAAAACAAGACTACTACAATAATTATTTTAAACTTTAAAAACCCCTAAACATATATATAGTGCACATCACTAGTTAAAATTCATGTCTAAAATATTATTACAAACATGTGATGCTGACAAAAAAGTAAGGTTTGGTGATGAATTTCAGCTAACGATATGCACTTAGTTGTATTATATATAAATATATTAGAGAAAAAAACAGTTTTAAATAATCCTTTGCAGATCAAAGCCAAATCTCTCCATAAAAAATAACGATGGAGAAGACAATACTAATGGAATGGCTGATTGCTAAGTCCTTGAAAGTTTTGCGAATTTTTTTTCTCATTTTACTCATTTATCAGCCAATAATTAGGATCTTACATAAATGACTATGGATTGGCCGCCTGAAAAAAAAATAATAAACTTGATTAAAAATCTTTAAACTAGCTGAAATATTATTAAGTTTTACTCATATTAAATTTAAATAGATGTGGTGAAAAGTTATAGCAGAAAAAAAAAATGATTAAAAAAATCTGTCAAAAAGCAAAATTTATTTGTTTGAAAATCTCATATAGAGATTGAAAATACAAGATATGAATGAATATATATGTTACGTTTTCTGATCTAAGTAAGGATCAGAAATTAAGATAAAAGATTGTTACACTCACTATTTTAATCTTTTGCTAATGCTCAATATTATTTTTAAGTGATCAATATGAAGTCCTGTATTTAGATCTATATCATAATTCTTATCTAGGTTTGTTGTCATTTAGAACCTAGTAACATAATGAATATTCTTATATTATTAAGTACAATTTAATGTTTATGTATACATTGTTTGGACAAATTAATATATATCTCTGTGAAACTTTTATTAATATATTTTACATTTCAGTGTTTATGTATATAAGAATTCTAGAGACTTTTACACTGTTGAGAATTATTTGATGTTTTATTTTATTAGATATTTATAAATAACAAATATTACGGACCTTGTGAATTTTAAATGAAATATAGTTAATATATACATGCCATTATTATGAATGGAGAGTTTAACACCATACTAATAATATCATAGAGGTTTAAAAATTCAAGTTGTAAAGTATTATATAGAGTCATTAATGTGATTAAAACATTTAAGAAAAAATGTGTTTTTCTTTTACCATTCATTGCGATTATGTTTATGATATGTGACTAATATCTAATTCCAAATGTATTTTGTAGATTATAAATTTTAAAAGAATAATGAGCAGAATCTGAACAAAATATGAATTACATCATTTTTAAATTTTATACGATGTACAGTATATTTTTGATTATCTATACATGTAAAGGAAGCAGATTTAATTACTTCAGTTTTGGTTTTATTTTCTTAAAAAACAGTAACCTTTAGTGATAATAAGATAAACTTATTATAGCAGAAAGTATTAAAGTACAGAATTGTTTGACTTATTTATATAAAAACTTTTTTAAAAAAAATCAAAATGAATTATATTAATTATATGAAAAAATATTTAAAGTATGTACAATTTGATATATATATGGTAAAGGACTTTTTTCTTAATCAATTGTTTTATACACACACAAAAAGTTTTTCTAGTTATTACAAGTAATTTATCCATTAGTTTTTTTGTATCATAGGACACCTGGTTAATATTTGTGATTGCCATATTTTTATATAAGATTTTTTTTGGAAAATATTTAAACAAATTTATATATGAAGCCACTTTCATTATTTCTTAACACTTGTTTTTGTCAAATATTAGTGAACTCTAATGGTTCTAAATGTTTTTAAAAATATAGGTACATTGAAGGATCACATTTTCAAACATGTCAAACAATTGTTTTCACATTAATTATCCAGTTATTAAAAGTATATCATCTCACTCTTAAAAAATAGGATTAAAATATGAGTAAGCATATCATCTGGACATCTACTACAAAGTTAGCATGAGTCTAAATCAAATTGGAATCAATCTTTTAAATACCTTCTAAATGATATTGTACTTTGAAGTAAATTGATGATAAATTTTAGCCCAAGACTTACAGTTTTGGAAGTGGGTTAGCTTATCAAGGATATGTGTTTTTTTACATCACAAAAATATTTCATTCCTGCCAGTGATCTCATGTTTTAGTTGATCCAACAAATCAACACATTAAAATGCATGGTCAGTTAAAAAAATGTTATTTCAGCATTATGACAATGTTTATTACAAATAAACTTAAGCTTATGTAGATCTTCAGTCCATCATCATAAGTCTTTTGATGAACATAGTAAATAATTTCAAGGAGATCAAAATATAATGATTTGGATTGCTATAGTGATGTGTGATTTATGTCATGCAGACACAATACCATAAATCTGGTGGGTTATATCCCAATATTTAAGTCATGCTTTTCTTGTCTATTAGAGTTTTATTAATTCAGATAAACTGTAACTTTTAAAATCTTAAATTTACAGATTTTGTTTTTAAAAAGTCATAAACATAACAATTTAAAATAAGATCTAAAAAAAACACAGTTCAGTAAATATCTTTAAATTAATGTTTCCATCTTATTGATATTGGTAGAGTATTTTTTTATTGTTCCACTTTTAATTTGTCTAACTGCTGTATTAATTTATGACTGCATTTTTTTTTTTTAGAAAACTTTAATTACTAGTTTTTTAAATATATTTGTAAACTATTTACTCTTTTTATATATATAGAAATGTTATATAAAAGCTAATAAAATCTTCCTATAAATGTTTCACCAACCCTGCAAAAAAAAAGTAAAAATTAATTGCTAAATTTTTACTTTGTTTATTATATCAATATAAAATTAAATATTTATTACAATGAACTGAAATGGTATATCCAACAGATATTAAATAATATATTTTAATGATTCGTTGAATGAGAACCTCATATGATCTTCAAATGAGGAAAACAATTTTATTCAATTAACCAAACATAGAAACGATCTAGAAATCTTATTTTTGACTTCTGAATCACACATAGCCGTTAATAAAACAGAAAAATAAAAATTATTCTTCATTTATAAAGTGTGATAAACAGAGTAGCTAAAATTAAAAAAACAATCACAAAAAACTTTTTTGCCTAGCGCTTTTGGTTTCTGTGATTAATGTTTTTTTTTTAATTTTAGCTACTCTGTTTACCACCCTTTATATATGAAGAATAATTTTTATTATCTGACAAGAGTTTTTGTATTATTTATTTATTAAAATATAAAAATAACTAAGTAGAAATTTCTTTTGTTATTTCTTTTTCTTTGCTAAATGCTTTATGATTTAAAAACAAATGTATTATTGTATAAATAATATATTTTATCATATGCAATTTTTTGCTTCTGTTAATTTATTTTTCTTTGATTAAATTATTTATATATATATAATTATCATGTTTTGATTTATCTTTAAAAAGTCTCATCATTAAAATAATGGCAAAAATAGCTATAAGAACGTAATGAGATTATAGATATATTTATATTTCACAAATCTTTATATAATAAGAAATATCTGTCAATGATTTAGATAAGAAAAAGTCAAAACATCGATAATTATATTAAAATTAAGAATTTTAGGAAATATAAACGAAAAATGGATTATACAGGAAAATAATTACATTTGATAAAAAAAATTATATACAACTATAATGATTAATAATAATATAATAGAAAAACTTATAATTTCAGAAAACAAAAAATAAAAATAAAATTAATGAAAGAATTATTGATTAAATAATATTTAATTAATATATTTAATATACTGTTGTTATTATTATTAACTAGAGAATTAGGACAGGATTTTTCAGTCTATATTCGTCCTTCACTCCATCTCGAACAACCAACACACATGACCACATTCATATGAAAAAGATAAATGATCTCCAATAGACACATTTTATGCAAATCCAGCACTCATCAGTCGAAGCAGATCTTAATCTCCATACATATATACAGTCAGTGCTTGGTTTATATTAAGGCAGCAATTCTTTAAACTTTAATGAACAGGCTTCAATCTCCTCACCCCTCCAACTATTGAACCATCCTTTCATAAAAAAAACAATGATCGAATGCTGAAAGCCATTGGTGGATTTGCTATTGTAGTCATACCCATGTAGACATTACATCAATCTAAGCCCACATTTTATTCAACCATTACTATCTGTACATTAACAGGAGAGGTATGGACTAAACTTATAGATATAATCTATTCTCAAGGCAAATATGTAATTAACCTATTCATTCAGTATACTGAATGATTTCTATATAAGTAACTAGATGGATATGAACTTAGGATTTTTCAGCCTATATTCATCCTTCACTCTATTTTAAAACAACCAACACACATGACCGCATACATGCAAACAAGATATTTATATAGAAATTATTCAGTACACTGAATGAATAGGTTAATTACATATTGCCTTGAAAATAGGTTACATCTATAAGCTCAACCCATCCTTTTTCTGTTAATATAGGGATAGGAATGGTCCGATAATATGAGGAGTTAGATTGACATAATCTACATGGGTATAATGACAATATCAATTCACCAACAGTTTGAGCATTTCATTATTGGTTTTTTAATGAAATGGATGGTTGGATAGTTAGTGAAAGAAGATTGAAACCTGTCCATTAAAGTTTAAAGAAGTGTTACTTTAATACAAACAAAGTGCTGATTGTATATATGTGTGAGAGATTATGATCTTGCTCAATGGATGAGTTCTGGTCCTGCATGAAATATATATATTGGACATCATCTATCTTTTTTGCATGTATGTGGTCATGTGTGTTGTTTGTTTGAGATGGAGGGAAAAATAAATATAGACTGAAAAATCTAAGTTCAAATCCCTCCAGTTACTTATATAGAAATCAGTCAGTATACTGAATAAATAGGTTAATAATAATAATTATTATTTATTATTATCATCATCATCATCACTATTATTATTGTTGTTGTTGTTATCATAATTTTTTATCTTTTTCTCTTAGGGTTTGAAAAGCCATACTCATTTATGGTAGCTACTGATATATATATTATAACTATCCAAATGAAAGTGAAGATCGAATCTTATCATAATCTGCACTACAAGGGCGCCATCTAGGCATTTGAACCTAGAAAAATTTATAAAGTAGGCAGATACGCTGTTAAGATTCCATTTTATTTAGATATTTAGACCGTTAGCCCAATGTCACTAGCTCATGGAGATGCAGAGATAATAAATAACTTGATTAATTTGTATCTTAAATATATATAAAAAAATAAAAGCCACTGCCAGTAATTAACACACAAACATTTATTTACGCACATATAAATTTTGAATCATTTTAAATTTTGAGGAATAATATTTATTATTTTAGATTTTAACATTCTTTTAATTTAACTTATTATTTTAAAATTTTAAATCATCTACACAGATGAAATTTATATTTATTTTAAGATTGTCGAGTATGAATAAATTTAATATTTTTTTATAGAGATCGTCAAGTATGAATAGACTACATAGATCTGCATTTGAAAAGAAAATATTCTATCCCTTATTTAACCTTAGGCCAAACATTCACAGTCAAACCAACTTCAATCCATCTGATATATCGATGTATTCAATGCAGCATGAATACAACAGCACAAATTACTATACTGTCAGGAATGTACATCTGAACAGTAAGTAGAGTTAGAGAAGACATTGTCTCTCAACCAAACAGGAATGCTACATCTGCTAGCGAGAAAAACAATAAAAAACTCCATAGGAATGGAGTGCATTTTCCATCTTATTATCCAATTCCATTAGGCAAACATGGGGTGTGTGGTGTATATATGCAATCCTTCCCATAGCGGATCTCATGCTACATTTACTAATTACACCAATATATCCAATCCATTGACCTAATTTAACTATGAAACAAATAATCTAAGATTACCCTCCCCTAATTAATTAATATAACTTTACAAATCTATATAGCCATTCATGCCCGACTTAAATTTAACATTTATATAAGTTCGCACAGATGGTTTTAGAAAAGTTTGTTGTTTAATGTTGAGCATAGATCGACTACACAGATTACATGCTCAAAAAACATCTCAACATAGACATACATGATCAAAATATAAAGTCATTGATGTAATTGCAGAGGGAATTCACTAGAAACCCAATGGCATTCATCATAAGATGCCACATTGACACCAATAACTAACAAGACATCCGAATAAATACATTTTAGATATTCAATGTAAGATATGATTATTTACCGAATGTCTATATATTTTAATCATATATGAAAACAAAAACATAATTAAACGTGAACGAATCTATGCAAGCGTCTATGCCCAACTTAAATTTAATGCATTTAAAATTTAAACAATAAATATTAATACAAATAAAAAATAATAAAATGGAAATGATTTTTTTTAGCAAACAAATATGTAAAAATTAAACATTTATAATTAATTTGAAACATAAGTCAGATAAAAGTTCCTTTTTAAAATCTAGATTAGCTGATCAAATCTTTAAAGTTCTTAATTACTTTTAGTTGTTAATTTGTAAAGTTCATAGCTCACAGTAGAAGAGTCCAGGTTCCTGTTTCTAATTCCCACGGTGTCCCCATTGGAAAACCGGTCTGATGTTATGGAGGCAATCTTAGCTGGTTTCATTTTGGAATCACAGACATTTCATTTTTTTTCTAAAATAGAGAGTGTGATATGTGCATCCTATCACAACTATCAAAAACAATCAAGCTGGCACTCTCAGGAAGCTATCTTAATTTGAATCGTTTTCCTTTTATAATTCTCCTATGGATTCCATGAATGAAATCATCACTGTTCTATTTTTTCGTTATGGTCCGGGCCTTTATTTGCTGCTTCTATATTGGACAAGCCAATTTTTTATTTTCTTATCTATCTTTCATCAGACTTTTTAATTATACAAGAGCCTAAGGGCTAGCTTGCTTTTCAATTAATTTATAAAACAATCATTTCCATTTACAAAAATATATAAATCTTTTTACAAAAATATACGTTCAAACACTTTTTTCATTTATTAAAAAAAAATATTTTTAAAGTTTTGCATCTGTGTGAATACATATACGTTTAACAACTCTTTAATTTTAGGTTTTAGATTTTTAATAAATGTATTTTTATTTGCGAATTTAGTTTTTATTTTAAATTAATGTAACAGCATATTTATATACCGTTACAATATATATATATATATATATATATAGTGAAATAGTGCTTAAAGCTAAATGGGATAATGATGTAATTAGATACCAACCAGTAACAACCTAAACATTCACAGTAAAAATAGTAATCAATATTTCTCACTGCTGTCAAGGCATTCTTCTCACCTTTTAATAGCAAGAATGGAAATCCATTCTTATTAATGGTCCATTGAATATATATGGACACTTAAAGATTGCAACTTGACTACAGAGTATGAAATATTGATACAATGAAGTGTAAATAAACCTCTTTAAATATGAAATCAACATGTCACTGTAATGCAGACTAATAAATAGTCAATTATAACATTACAAACTAGTACTATTTCACTTATTATTTCTAAATAATACATGAGGAATTTAAAACTATTGCAGTTTGTAATGTTATAATTGTCTATTTATTAGTCTGCATTATAGTGACATGTTGATTTCATGATTAAAGAGATTTATTTAAACTTCATTGTATCAATATTTCATACTCTGCAGTCAAGTTGCAATCTTTAAGTGTCCATATATATTCAATGGACCATTAGTAAGAATGGATTTCCATTCTTGCTATTAAAAGGTGAGAAGGTTGCCTTGACAGCAGTGAGAAATATTGATTACTATCTTTACTGTGAATATTTAGGTGGTTACTGGTTGGTATCTAATTATATATATATATATATATTGTGCCAGATGGATCCGCTGAATGAAGTATACTTACACATATATGTTTTGCTGGTTTCAAACTTCTTCATAATACATTTATAATCTTATAAATGTTACGTGAACGAACCAGCACGTTCGAGCAAAATGGGAGATATTATTGATAGCTTTAACTATCAACAATGGCCCACCTCGGCTGCTAAATTCAAACCCCTACTATCCAAACACTTTATTTGTTTCAGAGTAAACTCTGGGTGCCAGCCATCTATTCAGAAGAATAAACAACGTATTTGGTCAGTAGGCTCATAATCCAGCACTCGAAACGATCCCAAAAACTAGCTCAGTCTAATTTTAATCAATAATAAAATATAGGAAAAAAGAATTGGTAAAAAGAGATTGATAAAAAGAATTTGATAAAAAGAATTGACTGACAAATAAAGTTTAAGTTTTTAAAGACCATTTATTTTAACTAACATTAATTATACTAAATTTAAATATCTTTATAAATTTTTAACTAACATAATATTGGTGTTTTTGTCACGCACATTTTTAAATTAACACAATATAATATATCTTATGAGAAAGCATAAATAATATTTGACATTGATAAATTATCTATCATTCACAAACACACACATCAATAGTTCATTTTATGCATGCTTATACAGTTCAAATTACTTGTCTCTGTAGGATGTACGAATTACAGCGGTGGCTACTATATATAAATGAGAGTAATAAAATGTTTTACCTAGAATTTTTGGAATGTGGATATTGCTTGTTGTTAGCTGCTTCTGACGGAGTATATCTAATAAAGGATATCTAACCGGTTAGATTTGATGTTTCTTGAGGAGATTTGATGCTAATCCATTGGTATTATTCTTGGAGACAGTTGAACATTGTTGGAGGATTTCTGAGCTGTTAGGTAGACAGTATTTCATGGGCAGGTCTTGCTGATCTTATTAGACTAAGAGCTGAAATAAGAGCGTATATTCCCAAAAGCTGCTCAGCACTGCATTTCTGTTTCTGGATACAGAATATAAATTGCACAGTTATTGGAACTGAAACAAGACTGACACTGAAAACTAGGCTGAAACTGGACATCCGATAAAAATCTAGCTATTTGTGTATGCGAAGTGTTTTTGTTTTAATATCCCTCGGCAATATGTGTTGTCGAAATTCCATTGATAATCCTTTGACAACGTGTTGTTTTATATAATTTTAATTAGTAGCTAATCCTTTGGTGACAAGCTTTTTAATCCTATTGTTTTATATTTTAATTAATAGCCATTGCTGTGTTTTTAATGATAATCTTCTTTTATTTCATTTTAATATTTATTATGCATACATTTTTATTTATTTACAATCGCACATATATACACACATATATAACTAGTTTTAAGATTACTTTTTCTTTAATTCGAATGAAAAGAGATTTATATTTTGAAGCTTTTAATTATTTATATTTTACAATACTAATAAGAATAACTCTTTATTTCCTTTTATAAAACTTTTAGTTTAACTTTTCTAACAAAGACTCCCCCTCCCCCCCTTTTAATCAATTATTTTCTAACTTTTATTTCAAACTCTTTTATGAAAATAAACTGTAATAAAATTCTTAAACTTTTAAATACATTTTCTTTTACGAAAGATTATTTTAATAATTTTTTTTTTAGATAAATTATTATGTGCCAATTTCAATATTGGTACAATATATATATATGATAAACAAAAATGCAAGTTAAAAAACTTGCTAACGCTTGTATTTATGTCCACAGATGGCGTCCTACCAAGACTGCCAATCAAGCGTATGTTTTGTTTACATAAACGTCAGAGTAGTTAGTATTCACTATCTCTAACTATAATTCCACTTTCAGATCATGATTTCAAGCTATTTGCTATCGTCAGTGAAAGACAGGAATAAAGAAACTAGATCTGAATACAAACTCTGAGCGTTTATGAAACAATTTCTATTCAGCTTGCAAGCGTGAATTTTTTAGACACGTAATGTATATATATATATATATATATATACAAAGAACTAACTGGTTGTCATGTGTAAAGTACTTTACTATAACAATCTTTAAATAAACTGAAATAATGCTTGCAATTTATTATTAAAGCATCATCACTTAATTAAGTAATAAATTGAACTCATTTATTGTCTTAGTTTAAATTAAAATAGACATGGAGTGAAAACAATAATTGAAACAAAATGAGATTAAATCTATTTAAAAGTTTTAAATTAAATCCATTCAGCAGGCAAAAATAAAACAATTGAAGATACATCCATTTTTACAACCTTCCTTAATACTTTAGATATAATAAATTATAAGTACACTTATTTAATCTCAATTTGTTTTAATTATTGCTTTCACTCACAGTTTGCATAAAAATCTTAGCCAAAATAGTAGGTAAATTCCATTTATTAATTGGATTTTATCTTGGGAATAGATTGCTTATATTCTATTAGTTTATTTAAGCATTGACTATGGTGATATGATTGTTATTAACTAACCAGTCTGCCATTGACAATTATATGTTTGTTATATTTGAAGTATTGAATAGTAATCTATTTGGAAGATTCTAAAATAATTGCTTATTAATCAATCTTCTAACAGTTTACCTTTTCCTGTTAAAATGAAGCTTATTTAAAACTTCTAAACTGATTTAATCTGTTTCAGACTTTGCTTTTATTGAATGTTCATCTGAATATCTTACACCAAAATATTAAGTGGATTCCATTTATTATCTAATTGAGTTTACCTTGACAACATCTTACTGATATTCTACTGGTTTATTTAAGTAATGGTATATCATCAAACTGGTTTTTGTTCAAATATAAATGCATCAATATGATTGATAAACCATTAAAAGCAGTAATCTCAATAGAATTATATGAATAATTTTTGTTTGGCATTCATTAGACTAGATATTATCCACTAATCTCAACCTTTGGTGTCATTATTTAATAATCAAAACATTCTCTCCATCTGTATAAAAGATTATTGTTATACTATAAAAAAGTACTATCCACTTATTTAATAAAAACATTTTGTTTTTTATAAACCAAATATTGCTTTTAGTGTGTGTATCAAAAAAGATTTTAAATGACCTAGATCAGAATAACTGCACTTTCCAGTCATTTTAATGCACCAACCATTTTTAGTCTTTTTGTCAATTGTTGAATTTTTTACTTTTAAATCCCAATATTACTTATGGAGCACCACATCACTTTATTCTTCTTTCAGTCACAGAATGCTATAAGTTTTCTTTCAATCAAGTCATTGATAATGCAATAATTATCAATCTTTATTTTAGTAAAATCAGAGTAATTTTAATCAAATCCACAAACCAATTCTTAAAAAAATTATTGTAACATAACAAGTTTGAAAGTCCATATTGGCAATTTAAATGTTTAACATCTGTTGAAACTTAACCATTTCTTTATAAATGAATATCAAATTTCCTATCCATATGTTTAGAATAGAATGTTGTATGCCACTGACATTTTAATTTTGAAAATGTATTTGTTAAACCACTAAACATCACATGTTCACCATTCTTTACCCAATAATCTGTATGTGACCTTTTGTTACATTCTTATTTTGAACAAGAACACAATCTCTAAAATGCTATTGCCTGGCTTAGTTACATCCAAGTGTTTTTATATTATATTTTTTCTATCTAAATAAAATGCATTCATAAGTTGAACAAAAAATTAAAACATATTATTGATTCCAATAACATTAAAACATAGTATACTATTTCTTCAAACTAGGCACTAAATTGTCCAAATAATTGTAATTTTAAAGATGTTGATATAATAACATCCTCCAGGAAAAAAAAAATCTGGGCACAAGTACCAATTTCTAAAAATATATATATAATGTCATTAGTCTTTATTAATACATCCTAAGAATTCCAAAAATAAAAAATACTGAATTAGATCTCACATTGAATCAAACACCATTCACTTGCTAATATACTTTTCCAAAAAAATTGTACACATCTATTTTTCTTCTGAAAAAGTTACATCAATTTTAAATATTGGCTGCTTCTTCAAGCACCATCCTCTGATCAGATCTTAAAAGTCCCAAAATGCAAAGTTTGTGAATTTCATGCAATAATATTGAGGAAATATATACCTTGATTTCTATCATTATCTTATATTTTGTCACCTTGATGCCAGTATCTATTCTACTACTTAAATGAACAATCCACAAATCAGGCTAATTTAGGAATAAAAGTCTAGATAATCCTACATGTGTGTTAGGCAGGTTAATGCTAAATAAAATCCCTATTTGATATTCAATACCAAAATGACTATATATTAAGTATTCTCAGGTTATTAAATCTATCTTTCCAATGATCTATTAAATTAATCATTATGGGACTATTATCCTACAAATTGTATTGCATGGAAGTTAGATATATATCATCTAAAAATAACATAAGATGTAAGAAAATATTATTCAGAAATACATGGTAGTATATTAAAATATTGTACCAAGCTTGTATAACTAATAGACATGTTTTTATTTTGCTAGAAGATAGGATATCAAATCTATTGCTATAAGGATCATTTTATTGAATTTTAAAGATACAGTACAATGGACAGCTACAATTGAGAAAGGTGTTGAAGTCTTTAAAAAATATAAAGTGAAGAAAACAGAAAAGACTAATTATGTAATATTTATTGTTTTCCTGAAGGTTTGTGATGATGGTGTTTTAGTTGTATTTTTATATTGGATTATTTCTATCATCAAATATGTGTATTGAATATCTTAAAAAAAATTAACTTTATTTAAATATTTCAAATACATTCAATTGTTAGTAATAGCACATCAAACAGGTTTATATATGCACAATATTTTGACAGGTATTATTCTCTTTTCTTTAAGTGTTGCTGGCCTGACCAATGACAGTATTAGCATGGAATTTGAATCTAGGTCCTTAGATTCATGATTATTGAATTTTAAGGTAATGATCCTGCCAAAGGCAATAGTCAGTAGAAGCTTCATATACTTATCTATGAGGTTCCTCCTGATTTCTCCACTTTTTCCTAAGAGCAAAGTTGATTAGTGGTTTCCATCCAGTATATATAGTCACACTAGATTGGCTTATGGAATTTTTTGCCATTGTCATGTGAGCAGCTTCTTTAAATTTTCTTCTTTGTACTTTTTTTTCTGTATTCAATATTTTTGTATTTTCCTAATTGAACATATGTTCATTGGTACATGCATGGTCTGCTACCTTAGACACATCTGTTTTCTCTCTTTTAATCAGTTTATTTTCTTGCAAGTGTTTTTCAATGGGGCAACTGGTCTTACCAATATATGTTCTTTCACATTCACATGATATTTCATAGATGCAGTTTTTTTCTTTTCAGCATTTCAAGTTTAGGCTTTGTATATGTTATAATTCCTCATAGTGTGATATGGCTCTGGAAAGCTGTTCTGATGTTATACTGATGGCAGATTTCCTAATTTGTCTGCTATTTTTGGAATGTATGGGTACACTACAGTACCAATAATTGTATTTTCTCTTGATGGTTCTTTTTGTTGTCTATTTATTAATATCAGCTGATGGATAACCATTTTTGATAAGAGTTAATTCTATATAGATCTTTTCCAAATTTGTGTTTCTTGATTGTTTTATTTAATTTTTGGCTTTGTCTTTCTCGATTTTGCTTTCTGAAGCTTGCATAGACATACTTATTTATGAGTAGTCATTATTTGTAATGATGATGATTTAATCTGTATTGATTCAATTACATTAACTAGATAATCATTCAAAATTAATAATTAGTCAATAACATGTTAAAAATGAGAACATCAGATTGAAGTTGTAATCAATGATAATATACTAGCAGCTGTGTAAAAACAGAAAGCTTTATGGATAAAAATAGAATCTTTTAAATTAATTAAGAAAATGAAAGAAGTTCCTGTTGAATAGTTTAAACATTCCAGAAATTCAAATGACAGAAACTGCATTTGACAATATACAAAACAAATCTACCCCTGATAATAGTTTTGTGAAAATGAACTTGATAGCTCACCAACGATAGCAAAATCTGTAAAAAATATTAATAATGATGAATCAAAGAATTGTAAATTAAAACTACAGAAATCACAAAACATAGAGGAATCAAATGAAATAATTATCACTGATCTCATCATGAATTTGGTGGAAATAAATAAAATACAAAATTAAAAGTCAAAATAGAAATATATTCAAATGCTCAAAATTCACTTCATCAAATATTAAGAATAATTTTCAAACAAGTAAAAAAGAATCTACTAGAGAGAAAAAAGATTCATTTGTAATTTATGCCACTCTCATAAAACGAACTTTCAGCTTTAAAACTGAAAATCTGTTGTGAAAAGCATTTTTCAAATGAAATTACCTTCTACAAAAGTATTTTATGTCTGAATGTCTCTAATAAATATTTAGAATCAATCAGATGAAATAATTAAATGAGCAGGATAGGTGGTATATATAATTTGAACTGAATTTAGCATTATATCTAACTAATCTTATCTTCCTCTATTTCAAATCCTTAATCTTCACTGAATAAGTTGCCACATATTTTTATTTTTATTCATAATATTAACACTCATTTGAATCAAGTTCAGATTATTCTTTAATTAACAATAGCTGGATATTTACAAAAAACTAAATCTGGTATATAACTTAATATACAGGTTTACAGATACCTGCACATATAATGTAATATATAAGAGACTCGAACTTAGACTTTCATATGACCATCAATTCTCCATGCCATCTCATATTGCTGATCACACACATGAATAATGCTAATATAATCAACACTAACTAAAACTCCCAAATATATAAAACTAGTCTCAATGATAGTAAAATTCATGATGTACTTGATTGAACTCTAAATCCAGAAAAATATGATTTTATAACTCTAGCTAATAATACACTACCCAACAGTAAAAAAAAATCAATTGGGGAGAGCAGTTATCATATGCAGATTACAAACTTACGGTCACCACTCTCTCTTCCTCAATCTTTTTCTCCGAGACTTTACCATCTTCTTTACTTTCTATAATTTGTTCCTTACTTTTACATTCCAAGTGCATATAAAAGATTTTCCAAGTCTACGATTCTTGTGTTTTATATGAATTTATGTCCTCAATTTGTAATACAATTTCTCCATTGAGTTAAGAATTTTCTATCCTTCCAACATTTTCTACTATACCATTGTATAGTACTTATCACTCTTAATTCAATACTTTTTATCTTTTAAAAAATCGTTCTCTTAAGATTTCTTATATTCCACTTTAATTCTTTGTTAGTTTTATATATATATATAAATTAAATACTCAAATATTTAATATTTCAAATAGAGAATATATTTAAATTCTAAATTTTTCGTTTTAAATATTAAAATAAATTTTAAATTTTATAAACCACATTTTGATATTTTTTAAATCTAACATATATATATATTAAATATTTAATATATGTCAAATATAAAATATTTAAAATCTTGAAAATATAAAATGTATTTAATTCTAATTGCAAATTCTTAAATACTTTTAAAATATTAAATTGCCAGAATTTTTAATTCATCATAAATTAATTTAAATATTTAAATGCTAACGTCTTAAAAATTATAGTACCTTTACTATTAATAATCAATTCAACTCAATTGAAATAAACAACAATATTAATTTTTTATTTCGTCCAATATTAGGACTTTATACAATGCTCTCTTAATCAACGCTTATTTTAGTTTATAAATTTAAAAATAAAATAAAAAGCAAAAGTGAATTATATGCGAAAAATATACTTTATGCAGTAAATTGATTTTAATCATGTAATGAATCATTAAAATTTATAAAACAACTCTAAAATTGAGGTGCTAAAACAAATTAAAAGAACTTAAAATTCCATTACAATCAAAGGTTTTCACGGGATTGTAATAAACCGATATTCAGTTGCTCTACGTGTGTTTGGAGATATACCTTATTATCAATATAACGAAAAAACATTATTAATTTCAATGCATGTATGTTATAATATATAAATGGTTAATAAATTTATTAAAATATTTTTTTTAAAAATCTGAAAAGTAAAACACCATTGAAAATATCGATGATTCATGATTTGAAATAATAGCAAAAAAATATAACAACCCAGTATGAATTTGTAGAATACAGAATGCAAATTAATACTTTAGAAAATGTCTCCGAGGCTAGAAACGGTTTCAGATTTGCGAATGTAAATATTGTAACTGTCCGTCAATACGTTTAATTGAATTCAGAAGATAAAATTATTATAACAAATTATAGCTGCAATTGAGGACTTTCTTGACTCAATTATTTACGCACTTATATGTTATTCTTTGAATCTAAGCCTGATAAACTTAAAAAAACTTTTACAGATTTTAATTAGACTTAAAAAAAATTTTAAAGTAATTAATCTATATCCATACAACTGCTCTTAGCAAGGATGAAGTGGGTTCAAACCTCCACAGAAAGTCTAGTGGGTAATGCACCCTTTTTCATTGTTATTCTGTATAAAGTTGTTGAAAAGGTTTTTATCCTGCAAGATTATTTAAAAGCTGTTTATATTTTATCTTTCCAAAGTGTTGTTATAATTTTTAAATCTAATACATTGTACAGGCTTAAACCTGCATTTATATATGTAATATATGCGGGATTCGAACTCAGACTTTCACATGACCCACTACTCTCAGTACTATCTCATATTTAATTCTATAAATTTCTAACTAAACTAACATAAGTTTTTGTTAACCAATTAGAAACCAAATAAATGAATGTTTTATTTTAAAGAGAAACTGATATAAATACTTATAAGAAAAATAACTTACTTTAATGATAGAGAAATTAATGGTTAAGTTGACTGAATTTTAAATTAACAAAAATCTGATTGGTCTTAGAACTCAGAATAATATTAACTCACTAATCATCACATGATCACCATTTCTTATGCTTGCTCATAACTATTGTAAAACAGGCAAAACTCTTCATACAATAGTGTCACTCAGTGCAATCCAGAGTAATCAATGGATGCCAGAAGGCTTGTGCATAAAATCCCTATCTAGTGCCTACTCGGATCCAAGGCTTCTCACTGATGAAAGCTACAATTTAGAAATTAGTCTGGGGATATTGGATGAGTAGGCACTAGATAGGGATTTTATGCACAGGCCTTCTAGCATCCATTAATTACTCTGGCTTGCACTGAGTGGCACTACTGCATGGAGAATTTTGCTTGTTTTAACTCAGAATATTAACAATGGTGAAATCCACTATTGCTAAAAGGGCCAAAAAATCAAATTGAAAAATCAGAATAATTTATAATGATCCTAGTAAAGGTTTTATATATACTTTATTAATAAAATTCTCATGAGTCTCTAGAGTGTAATATTTTTTCTTCAACTTTCTTAAATAGCAATATCTTGACTGAATTCTTTCAATTATCTGGTATATCTTTATCAATTAAGCATCTGTTACATAACCTTGCCAAGAATTCCTCTATTTTTTCACCTGTTTCTTTTAAAATATTTATAAAGATATCATCATTTCCTGAAGTTGTTTTCTTCTTTATATATTTAAATGCATGTCTCATCATTTAATTTAAAACACTTAGTATTTCAAATAATGTCATAATTGTAGACATTATTTGATTTTTTTCATTATTACTACATTGTTTCTTTATAATTCTTCCATTTGTTTTATGCTGCTATCTTTCCTTCTGATAATATTTAAATTTTATTTTCTTACTGCTATAAACAAAGATAGTATTTTTATTTTTAAGACTTTTGTTGTTGTTTTTCCCCTATAGCTTTCCTTGTCATTTCATACTTTCAATTTGTCAACATTCTATCAGACCATTATATAAACTTCTATACATTCAATTATTTTAAATGAATCATTTTAAATATTTTTTTAATCTTTTTTGTTTTATTCACTTTCTTGTCTCAGTTGAAAATTTATTAATGAATTACTGTTTTTTTTTATTGTTGTTATTCTGGCTAAATAATTATTTTCTTATTATTTTTTTTTTATTATTTTTTTTTAAAAAGTCTATTAACAGACGTGCTTCTATTCATTTTTCTTCCAAGAAAACCTGATTATTATCTCAATTAAAAATTGTCAGGTATCTCAGAATTAGGATTAAAGTGTTTGTTGTTCATAAACCCAGAGATATAATCAATAAACTCATCATACATGATTTATGTTGGTGATTAGTCCATCCATGTTCATTTACCATATGGATAATTACAATTGTAAAAACAAGAACTTATGGAGTAGATATTAGGAATCTGCCTTTCTCAGTTTTTTTAAGGCCTTAGATAAAATAATCAAAATATATTTGTAATCGAAAACAAATTTTAAAATACACTAGATACAAGATTAATTAGTAGAGAATTTATATTAGTAAGAATTAAGAATCTTTAAATATTATTATATCATTGTGTATTTATCTATATATAAATCAATGAAAATAATAAATATAATGGTAATTAGCTATTATATACAGTCTTTCAATCTGCAGAAATACTTTCAGTTAATTCCTTAACCCTCTTCAACTGCTGTTAAATTCAAAAAACAAAAAGGAAGCAAACATCATCAACTCAGATCCCATAAATCCTGAATTTTGATGTTAGCAGCTTCTCTATTAATTATATTCATTTTATTTCTATTTATTAATCTAGCCTCCTTAATTTTTCTTTTATTAAGGTTTTCTTCATAAAGAGAGAAACTATAATAAAAGAAAAATTAAGGAGGCTAGTTTAATAAATAGAAATAAAATGAATATCGTTAATAGACAAACTATTAATGTTAAAATTCAGGATTCATAGGATTTGAGTTAATGATGTTTGTTTTCCACATTTTTTGAATTTAATTGCAGTCGAGGGTTGAAGAATTATCTGAAAATATTTCTGCAGATTGAAGGACTGTATATAATAGTTAATTACCATTATATTTATTATTTTCATTGTTATTACAATAGTTTTTAATTAATGGACATTTTATTTGTATTATATATAAATATATGAAATTTAAATGAAAGTAACCAAATCTTCCATAAAGCTATGTATAAACAACATTTATGCACTAATAAATACATTTATTTGTGTATAAATAGCTTCCAGAAATTTTAATTGTTTTCATTTAAATTTTACGCAGATTAAACTATGTATATTTAATATTTATATATAATAAGTTGATAATCTTGTCTGATTTGTAGAAAGTTTGTTATACTTCTTAGAAAAGTTTTAATATCATTCTATTATCTACCACTGTTATCCACTTATGGTCTATTTAAATCTTAGATAAAGAAATGGAAAGAGGAAGATATCCATTTATTATCTATTTCTGGTGCTGCCTTGATAATATATCACTGAAATATTTGTTGGTTTAAATTTAAACATTAGAGAATTTTCGACCAATTAGCTATCTTTAACTTATTTTATTATTGTTGTTGTTATTATTAATATTATTATTAAATAAAAAAAATTTTCTTTTATTTTTATTTTAGAAAAATCACAAATACATCTGTTTAAAAGTTAATTTATATATATTATAATATTTAGATGTTCAGATGGAAATATTTTAGTACGTGGAAGTTTACCATTTTTAATTAATTATAAAGCCCTTGCTAGAATAGTGGCCAATCAAGATTAACTGCCCAAGTCGGGCAGAGAAAGTAAAACTGTATTTTGTAACCCAAAAAATAGTCAATGGCTAACTGAACAATCAAAGATTATCAAACAACACCTTATAACATGGATTTTCAAAACATCAGAGTATAAGTTCTCTTATAGACAATACCATACCTAAATATTATTATTAAAATCTAAGATTCTTTTATAATTCAAAATATTTTATCTTAATTTTAAAATATATTTATCTCAAATGTAGGTTGTTGTTTTTTTTTTCAAATTTAAAATATCTTGATCTCAAATATAAGTTCTTTTACAAGTTTAAAATATCTTGATCTCAGGGTTCAAATTCAGGACAAAAAGCACTAAGAACAAAGTGTTAATGGTATGGTGGTTATTAGTCAAGCTAGACCTGGAATATTTGATATTTTTCTTAATTTATTTTGGAATCTTAGTATTTTTAAGAAAATAAAAATTAAATTACATAATAACAGACTCATATACTTAAGTGGTAACTTGAAAAACATTTCTAAATACCTTACAATTACTGACATATAACTTTTTCACTTTTACTGACTATAAAATACAGAAATTTTACATTTTCTGATGCAAATTTAAATAAGAAATACAAAAATAATATAGAAGGCAGTAAGGATATCTTTTATGCTGCCAACTACATAACAAGAGCATTTGAAATGAAGTAAATAATATAACATTTATCTTCTAAGAATGCATGTAAAATAATTAAATAATTATTAAGCAAAATGAATGTATAAACACTATGTGACCATTGAAATGTACTCTTAAAAAAATAATTATTAATGTCAATTTATAAAGTAGATTTTTTATAATAGATGTGCTTATGCAATAATATCATAATGGCAATGAAACAAAAAAATATTTAATTAATAATAAAATATTTATTTACAATAATTATTCATTTAGAGTTAAAATCCACAAAGCGCATGTGCATTAGCTTAACGGCTGATTATTATTACAGTTTAGAAACATCGCCTCTATATAAAATAAATATCTTAATAATTATTATTATTTCTTTTAATCTACTATCTATATATACAAATATTAACAACTTTATACACTGGTGTATATTTCTTAAAAACCATTTCTACAAGTTTATCATATAAGTTATATTCATTACCCAATAGCTCTCTTATTCATCAAATATGATCTTTATTTACAACCAGTACTCATAAAATAAAACAATATACCTCTGAGTTTTTATCCAAGGTATAAGGAGATATTATATACTTTTCTTAATCAAAAATAGTATTAAAGAAATCACTGTGGAGACACTTAATAAATGTTAGTATAATTGCAACAAATATTATGCAATATAAAAACACTTATAACAATACCTATGTTGGGACAAGAACAAACCTATGCTCAACACTGATAATATACTTTAATTTAAAAAAATTATAGTGGAGCCAATAATTAAGGGTAAATCTGAATATGCCTATGAATATACACCAAAATGCAGTCTAATAATGGTTGCAGAAAGGAGTTTGCTGTTAACTAAAAGAAAACCCTTTCAATTCTATTGGAGGTTTTAAAAGAAATGAAGCAGAGCAAATTTCTAATGTCCACTCCATATGTTCTTGTCATTACATCCCTTATTACTATGTGATTATTTATATACTATACAAACAGGATGGGCTGCTCACCAACATAAATTAGCCAGTGTGGTGAGTTTATTGGCTTTTTACCTCTGAGTTTAAGATCAAGAAGCACAATGGTCTTTTTTCTTAGGTTCCTGATAAGGCAGAACGAATGTGTGTGTGAATGAAAAATTTTTCTAGTAGATATATACAGTCATGATAGACAAAAATTAATCATGGCCCTTCTTCCAAGGAGAATGTAAAGTCACCAGCCAAGGTGGTGTTTGTTAGCCAAAGATGGTGAGTGTTAAGAATCTTCTGATTGCAGACCCAGGATGCCATTTGATGATAACTTTTATTTAGGTGCTTACAACTGCAGATCACTTTCAAGTAAAGGAAGATTGCAAGAATTGGAAGAACTATCTTATATTAAATGGGACATTATTGAACTTTGTGAAGTTAGAGGAAAAGGTGGAGAGACAATTGATTTAAAAAGTGGGCATGTACTCTACTATAAAGGCACAAATATTGGAAGTACAAGTGGAGTAGGATTCATTATAAATAAAAAGTGGAAAAACAATATTGTGGAAATTGATGATGTATCAGAAGGGTGGCAAAATTAGTTAGTTATTCAACTTAATAGCAGATACCAAGTGCAGATAATTCAAGTTTATTCCCCGAAAAATTTTCATAGTGATGAAGTAGTAGACGATTTTTATATTGATGTACAAAACACTTTTGATCACACTAAACAACATTTTAAAATTGTTATGGGAGTCTTTGTTGCTATAATTGGTAAACAAATGAAAGATAAATGTGCTATAAGTAAATTTGGTTAAAATGAGAGAGAACATAGACTTGTGGAGTTTGTAGAAAAAGAACAACTTTATATTATGATTTCTTCTTCTTTTTTTTTGAGAAAAGTGTTAAAAGAAAATGGACATGGAAGCATCCAAATGAAGGTACAGCAAAATTGTTTTATATTTTGACTAACAGAAAATACATATTTCAAGATTAATATTCTTAATAATTTCATCACAGGAAGTGATCATCACTTAGTAAGATGTAATATACATGTTTTACTGCAAAACTAGAAAGACAAAAATTATTAAGAAAAACAATATTTACAGTTGATATTCCTAATCCCCAGAAACATTCTAATGAATTTAAATTAGAATTTACAAATCAGTTTCAAGTATTAGTAGATTTTGAACATCATTCAGATTTGAATGAAATCAATAAGAAAATAATTGATACACTTTTAAAAACTGCAACAATGATACCTGGTAGAAAAAAGCAGCAATTGACGAATAAAATTTCTATTGAGACTAGAGAATCTATGAAGAAAGTAGAAATATGAAGATATATAAAAATGATGCATTAAAAAGGATTGAATATCTTGAATTTTGGAAAATGGTGTGAAAAAGAGTTGGTAATGATATAAGAAAATATAATTGTGAGCTAGCAAGAAAAGCTGTAGAAGAGAATAAAAGTCTCAAGAATGTAAAACAACATTTTGGTATTGGTAGAAATCATATAAAAAAAGAAAGATAGAACTATTACTAAAAAGAGAGATGATATCATGAATTTTGTAGAAGAATTCTATCAAGAATTATTTAGTCATAAAAAACAAATACCTCCTACATCTATTATGTCTTCTGAATTGTACAGAATTTTAAATGAAGAAGTGAGACACAATTAAATTCATGAACAAAGGAAAAGTTCCAGGTAATGATGGAATTATAATTGATATATTAAAAGAAGCAGGTGAGGAAATAGAGAAAAAATTTGGCAAAGTTATATACCAAATATCTAAATAATAAAGATATACCAAATGATTGGAAGAATGCAGTATTAATATTAATATTTTTAAAAGATGATAAAGAAGATAAGAGAAATTAAAGACCTATCAGTGTTTTACCAATTTTATACAATTTTTTTACCAAAATAATTACAACTCATCTACAGAGAACATTGGATTTCACCAACCAAAAGAACAAGTTCAATTTAAAAGTTGTTTTAATACAGTAGATCATATCAAAATATTGAAAGATGTTATAAAAAGGACCAATGAACATGAGTTGCCATTATGCTTTGGGTTTGTAGATTATGAAAAGGCATTTGGTTCTATAAGCATTTCTTCAGTGATTAAAGCATTGGATCATCAAGGTATATCCCAGTATATTGTCATGTTTTGAAGAATATTTATAAAAATGCAACAGCAACCATTAAATTACATAATGATATTAGGAAGGTTAACATTGAGAAGGGTATAAAACAAGGTGACTCCATATCTCCAAAACTTTTTACTCCAATTCTGCAAGAAGTATTTTGAGGATTCAAATGGCAATCTAAAGAAGTAAAAATAAATGAAGTTTATTTAAGGCATTTAGATTTTGCAGATTGTTTTTGCAAATAATGCTTTATGGCTTCAGGAAATGTTGCAAGAGTTATCAGATGAAAGTAAGAAAGTAGGACTGAAATTAATGTTAAAAAGTCTAAAATAATGTTTAATGAATTTTCTCAGAAGAAAATAAAGATTGATTATGATGAGTCAGAAAAGGTTAACAACTACAAATACCTTGGTCACATTATTACTACAGAAGGAAACACAATGGATGAAATTAATCATAGAATTAAACTTGGTTGTAGTGCTTTGTGGAAGTAATTTAATACTAAATGGAAATATGACTATGTGTTTGAAAATAAAGATTTTTAATAAATGTGTTTTACCAATTCTTATTTATGGATCTGAGACTTGGACACATAATAGAAGAGCAATACAGAGACTTCAGACCACTCAAAGAAATATGAAGAGATGTATGTTAAAAGTAACAAGAAGAGACTGAAAACACAATATAGGGTAAGAGAACAAACAAGTATTACTGACATCATTGAAAGAATTAAAAGACTAAAGTGGAGTTGGGCTGGACATATTGCTAGAAGATAATAGATGGGCAATTGAAATCTTAAACTGGATTCCAAGAGATTGTAAAAGACCCAGAAAGAGACCACATGTGAGATGATGGATGAAATAAGAAAATATGCAGGTGTGATGTGGAGAAGAGAGGCTAGACATCAGAAAAGATGGATTGAACTTTGGGAGACCTGAATCCTGCAGTGTATTGATAATGTTTGACAATGATGATGATGATTCTCTAATAGTGAAATTGTAGGCATAGAGAATAAGGGAAATATGAGCTAGAAAAAATACAAATGAGCATTTGTACTATGTGCAGATGATGTCAATGAATCAATAAGCCGATCTCTCTCTCATGGAGGGGATAAATATATATAAAAGTAATATAATAACTACTTAAAATTGCCTCAAAAAATATTACCAATAATAAAAGACATGGAGTTAATAATAATAATAAACATATGAATAATTGTGGATCTCACACATACATACAACAGGCATATAATTTATTCACTCAGTTTAAAATTATATGTATACTGACAAAACTAGTATTGCATAATGGTGACAATAGTCTATTCATAAACTATTTAAAATTCTTACACACAAATGAATATATATAATACTTTCATTCATAAGTACTTTCATAAATATACAAAAGGCTGTTATATCTCTGGGTACAATCATTTATAATTTTAAATAACCATTTAGAAAACTGGAATAATACAGTTAACCCATAAATATAACATTCTACTGTATATTCCACCCATTCCATTTTGTGAATGCTATTCATACAAACATATTTACAATCTAATAATAATAATCATAATATAACATAAACTATGGCTAGAATAATTCTAAACATAATATATATATATATATATATATATATACACACATGATAACTATAATATTCTTTTTAAGAGATTAAAAGTTCATTTCTCTTTTTATAAGGAAAACTATCGCTTTTCAAACTTTTTGTCTCTACTTGAAGAACATATATATGCAGAAATATTTTGAGAAAAAGTTCACAATAATTTTACAAATATAAAATAATAGGAGCTGACAGCAAATAATTCTAATAACAAACAGTTTCTTTTAAAACACATTTTAATAGCAATGAATAGAATAATTCATTATTTCAAATTGCTCTTTATGAAGTATTATTATTATAAGATGATTACTGTAAACCTAAATCATATTCATTTTCTAAATATAATAAAATATTTGAAGAAATCAGCAGTTTTAAAAAAGTATTCTCAAATAAATAAATGAATAAGTAAACTTGAGATGAATAACTATATTATTTGCTTTAATATAAAACAATCTGGATATAGTCTTTTTATCATGATAATTAAAAAGTTTTTTATAAATTTGTCTTTTATGATAATTTTATAAGTTAATTTTAAATAATTTGCACTGCTTCTTTTTATAGGCTTAATATTTTTACAGAAATTCATCATTTTATATCTGAGTTTGCTATAAGTAGATTGACTATTTTTAGTAGCAATAATTAGTATTAATGACTCATTAAAAGTTAGTTAAAACATTTCAGGTATAGTTTTATATCAAATTTCAGAATTTAACTAATGTTATATAACAATGAAATAACATACTTTTTCTTATATAACCTCTCTTTACCTTTGATTTCTTTGAAAAATATTAGAATTTTTTAGCATTTTTTTTTTATTGTTTGATAAATCAGTTGAACATATGCTTTCAGTAGAAATACTGCATGGATAACTTGATAATTCTTTACTCTATCATGAAAATGATAAAGAATAAAACTTTAAACTATAACATTGACTTAAAAAATTCAAATAAAAATCAAACAACTTAGTTCAAAATTAAAGTAAAGTTAAAATTTGAAGTGAAGATTTGAAGTGTAGATTTTAAGTGAAATGTCAATAAATTTTGAGTATATCTATTTTCATACTAGGGTATATGTTGCTCTTTTTCCACACCCATGCATCAAAATATTTACTGTATTTCTTTTTTATCAAACCAATCATTTGCAGATTTACATAATATTTAAATTAATAGAGCATTATTGATTTTATTGATATTACTTTGATCTTGCACTTCAAATCCAGATAATTTGATCATGTGACCATCTAGACACTAAATGAACTTGTTAATGATTTTATTAACTTTAAATAATTATCAAATCAATTATTTAATAAATATTATTAACTGATTTTCAAATTAAACATTCTTTTTAATAAATATACTATTCTCAATGTATTTAACACTTTTTACTATATCCTAACTAAAATCTTTTAAAATTATAATAAATGTACCCAATTTTAAAATACATATTACTTTTAATAAGCCCTTTTAACTTTTAATATTTCACATGCATGCTCCAAACATTCACATACTCACATGTACATTAAATATAGCCATTTTTTAATATAATGAAAATAAATTAGTTACTGATTAATATTTAAAACTAATTTTAAATCAACACTAATCTCATTCAATTATACTTACTATTCTTAAACTCAATTTTAAATATTCTCACATAAATTGATATTTAATAAGTATTACTCTAAAATTATTTTATTTTAATACTCAACAACTAAAAATCCTAACAAAATTAATTAATCATTCCAGATAGCATAAAATAGTTTTATCTATTACATCTACCTGAAAAAATATTAAGCTCTAGATGAACTTTTCTTTAGTATAAAATATTAATTTTATTCTTTCAAACAGATATTAAATAATCTAAGATATCTTTTTAGATAACTGCTAACTAAATAGGTTAATTAAATTACTTTAACTCATTCTATTGGAACACATAAGATTTTATTATAATAGTATAGATAAAGAAATTTACTTTATTATAATCTTATATAAAAAATTGCTTTAATTTTTTAAAACATATATCTACCCCATAGGGCTATATATATATAATCAAAACAAATTATCAATTTTGTAACTTGCTTTAAGCTTGCATTTATGATCACTAGATGGAGCTTTACCAATCTCTCCTAACAAGCTTTTGTTTACATAAATGCCAAGAGAGATAGACAATGATAGAGATTTTGAATTCTATCTCTCTCGGCATTTATGTAAACAAAAGCTTGTTAGGAGCTACTGGTAAAGCTCCATCTAGTGATCATATATATATATAGTAATTGTTTAAATAATTATAAGCAATTAATCTAGATATTTATCTAAAATATAATTAAACTTCTCAGCAGAATTTTAATTTCACTCAATATCTATCATTAATAGCACTTATGGTCTATTGAAAATAATAGATAAGGATCAGAAATTTTTGAAATCTATATCTTATCCGTTCATTGAATTATCTTGACAATGGATTACTGAAATATTTATTGATTTATATTTAAATAAGCATAATGATTGTGATCATGGAATTTATATATGTGGCTGAAATTTTTAGATATATGTATGAATGACTATATCTATATATATATATGTCAAATGTTTTTTCAGATTTGCGTTGTTAGCTGAGAGGTATCGCAGCTGCCATGCAAGCAAGTAGTTGGTTGCAGACGGATGTGGGTTCGCGTCCCGGCAGATGCTATGACATATGAAGAATAGATAAGAGACTGATCATATAAAGAAAGATTAGTTAATAGATAATCCTCATTGTTATTATGATTAACATAAACTAAAGCTCTCATCAGTAGCATCCTAGATATTTTCTTCAGGGAAGTAATAATAAGATTTCAAGAAAGATGTTCAGGTAAAATTAACAAGGATGTTAGTAAAACATTGGTAAAGAATTTTAAATACTATGTGTAATTATAATAACAATGAGAACCATCTGCCCACTGATCAAAACATTTGACATTTTAACCATGAAAATAGTTCTGACAAGGTATGTAGGTATATATTTATATAATAACTTGTCACATACAAATGACTTTTTATGTTGGCATTATATATATAAAAAACTTATTTCTACATATTTTTTGAATTATTTTAAGTTAATGTCACTTATTGTAAATTATTTAGTAGATGTAATTTCTTTCTAACATGATGTAAAATCAGCAGTAAGCCAAATTCTGGCTAACAGTTTATGCCTATCTTAATATCCATTAGTGCTAAGTGAAAAACTCGCTATTCTTTTGCTTGCTTTTACAATTAATTGAATTAGAAGATGTCATTCTAATATAGTTAATGACTGTAAAAAGAAAGTCACCTTTCTATTAATTTTCTTATTCTGGATTCAAACTGACAACTTTTAAGTGGAAACATGTTTATTTTGTAAATGTTTTTTTAAAAAAAAAAAAAAACACTAATTTTTTTTTTTTAAAAAAAAAAAGAAAAAAACAAACAAAATAAAAAAACATAAGCCAAAGTAATATTTAAATTTGAAAATATGAAACAGACAGCTCGAAAGCATCATATTTTAATATTTGAGAACATTCATTTGAAAATTTATTTAAAGGTATAATTTCGTAAAGATATATATGAATAAGAACTTAATTTGTAAATAATTTCCATAGTTTAAATATATTCTATTAGCTAGCTTTTCTAGACACCCCTCGCCATCTTTTCTCCAGCTTCTCTCTCTCCTCTTTCTATTCCTACCTCCATATATATATTTATTGATTTGCCTGTTTATGTATCTGTCTGACTGACTATTTATCTATCTATTTGTCTATCCATTTACTTATTAGCTCATGTCTGTTCTTTCATCTATTTGTTTATCCATCCACACATCCATCCACTATCTATTATCACATAAACATACTGTACACCCAACCATAATATATCTACCCATTTAAGCAGCCATTTATTATATATTTACGTATCTATCCATCATCTATCTACCCACTCATTCATCCATCTATCCATTCAATTATCCATTAACTATCTATTCATCCATCTACCCATTTGTTTACTTATCTATATATGTTTATCTACATATATAAATGGTATGTGTGTATTACAATTTAATTTACAAATGTCAAATTTTCTCCTCGCACAACTATGACGCAGCTGCTTCAGATAAATACCTTAATGATTATTAATAATCATTTATTAAAGTAGAAATTATCTCTAATCTAAATACAAACTTTAAACTTCAGCTAAAGATTAATACATCTGTGTGTTTTAATTACATATAAACACAAGGAATATATCAACTTCGTCACTCTTTTTTATATAAGTTTTCGGGTATTTTAAAACTTCTATTAAACTTACTCAGGTTTTAAATGAGATCATTCTAATGATCTTCATATTTTAGAACTCATTTTTCAGTGACCAGTCATTCTTATATGTAACTATGTTTTTTAGTTTCATTATACCTGCACAACTTGATGAAATTATCAGTGAGATATTCTAGCCTTCCAATGGCGATTTTTGCAATAACTATTGCTAATAATAGATTCTTTCAAGTGGATACCAATTTAATTCAAATTTTTTCTTAATTATTTTTAATATCTATAATTTGTAGCATTTATTTTTAGACTATAATTTTTAAAAAAATTGCTTCTGATTGTGTATATGTGTGTTTGTGCAATTATTAGTTATTAACTAATATGTATAATTAACATTCAAAACTTCAAATGATCTAATTAAAAAAAGTAAAGGTGTGTACATCATATGGAAAACTGGGGTGTAATAACCATGTTAAAATCTCAAATGTATTTATTACAAAATTAATGCTAGAGTATTGATAAATGCAAATGTCATTTTATTCCCTTTTTGTGGAATATAAGTGAGAGTTAACATGTCCTTCAAATTACATTTAATACTATTTTAACTCGAAGCAGGAAAGGGGCGAGTCAATAAACGAGAGGGAAGTATCAAATGACATTAGAGGCATTGAGAAAATGGTACGTTGACATTGAATACATGAAGTAAATAAAAAACGATTAATCAATATATATATAAACTTGAATATAAGTTTATCTTCAAATGAAATATAACTCCAAATAAAGTAGAAATTATTTTGTATAAAAAATAAAAAATGAAGCTGAAAATAATAACATATGGAAAACAAATGTCTAACATAGTGAAAAGGTGACAAATTAGACATTAAACACAATTAAGAATTTAGTTGATACTTAATAATTATTGGTAATTTTTAATAACCAGAAAATTATGAATAAATAAGTTGTATTTAAAATCTTTTCTATAGTATTTGAAATACAGACATTCTTTATATACCTGGAGCTTAATTGTAAATATATAGGATTTGAACACAGTCTTTCAAGTACCCTTCAACTACCCACACTATCTCATACCACTGATACACATGACCACACACATGTAGAAAAGATAAATAATCACCAATATACATATTTTGTGCCGAACCAGCACTCATCAGTTGGTCCAGATTATCATCTCCCACATATATATATAATCAGTGCTCAGTTTATATTAAGATACCAAATCGTCATACTTTAATGGACAGGCTTCAATATACTCCAACCACCAACTAACTCTTTCAACCATCCATACCATTGAAAATTTGATGATGGAAAGCCCACATTCCATGCTGATGTCAATATTATTGCCAATATTATTGTCTTTTCTACGACAAGAACTTATTTTTAGATCTGAAAAAAAATACAGAATATGTTTAACTTTTAAAAATAGAGAAAATGCTATCCAAATTGATTATTTTTAGTTATTTAGATTGCAACAATCAATTATTAAAGATAGAAAAATCATTCCTAAAAAATTTACATCAGTGCTACATTAAAACTTCATTATAAAAATACTATGGAAAGAAAAGTCTTTAGGATTTTAGCAATTTAATTTACAGTGTGATCCAATGAAAAAATGAATGTTTCTCTCTCAAAGCTGCCTGAAGCGCCACCTCTGATCTAACACATCTGTTATATGACAAGATAGTTTAATTACTTATCACAAAAATTTTAAGTTGCTAGTATATTTGGATTACAAGCTACAATATTAAATATGATAGTGTTTCTGTGCTTTTTACCCACAATGGAATAATGTGCTAATATTAAATTTTGTTTTAAATTGAACAGAACTTTTGCTGAAATGTTTGAAATAATTTTGAGTGGCAATAAATCCATAAATCTCAGGAATGTTTTCAAGTGATTTGCAAAATTTTGTGATGGCAGAGAGAGGGCCAAATTGTCAAATTTATCCTAATTGATTACTGTGTGGTGCTCAGACTCAGGAATTCACTGACATACTCAAAACTACTGTCCCCATCATATTTTAATAAAGATTTGAAAAGCAAAAAATGTGCACCCTATTTGTGCGTCACTTATTGACAATTACCCAAAATATATCAGAGTGAAGCACTGCAGAAACATTAAAACAATCACAATTATAGACCTGAAATTCTTGTCAAATAACATAAGTAATAAGATATGGTCTTTCCAATAAGAACCATCAATGAAATGCTTGAATGCAGAATATATATTGCCAGAAGAAGGAAATCCAAAAAATTGATAATACAAAAGAACCAAATTAGAACACTTCTCTGTGTGTCTTTTTATTTTAAATACATTATTTACCACTAATACTCCTAAAGATGAAACAATATATGCTAACTACAATTTGGTTGCTTTTAAACATTTTGAGCCAAATCTTTTATGAATCTACATATTGCAAGACTTTTGGACATTGTTGTATAACATGCCAGCTCATAGTGCCAAAATGGTGTCTAATTTTTTATCCAAAATAATCATTGTTGTCTTTGAGAATTCACCAATATTTTCCAAATTAAAGTTAGACATGAAAAACTGGATCATGACTTAATTCAGGACATCTAGAAGCTCATGGCAAAGATTCTGCACACTATTTAGACAGAAGATATCAACAACAGCTTTTAATCATTTTTACAATTACTTTTAATGGTGTATTAACTAACAAAGAAATTGTTTTGGATAATCAAAAATAAAACCAAGTCAAGCATTAGTAGTCGAGAGGTCAGTGCAGTTGCCTTGCAAGCAGTTGCTTGCAGACAGTTGTTGTGGGTTTGCTTCCCAACCAATGCTTTGACATATGAAAAAAATAAAAAATAAAAACAAAACATAAATAGTGTTTTATTTTTATTTCATATCAGTCACATTTTTACTGGAACACAATGAATATAAAGAAAATAGCAAACTACTAAGACAAAATTATAAACAATAGCAAAAAAATAGATCTAGTAAAAATTTTGTGATCCATTCCTTTTCATCCTTGAGAAAATGAAATTAACATTTGGATTTAATGAAAAGAAAATAAGTTTCTTTGAATAATGTATATAATCAAACAGCCCAATAGAAAAACAGGAAAATTAGTATATTCTGCTTTGAGATCTGTTCTCTTTGATTTTTTAGAAGGAAGAACTATCTATAGAATATTTCTGGATCAGTTTTGATGGTATACAACTTCCTATGAAATTCAAAAATAGACATGCATCATAGAAAAGACTTATATTTGTTTTTTAATGTTTGTACCTATCTATATATTGTAAAATGAACTTAATAATTGTTAAGGGAGGCTACCATATGTTTTATTTATGGTTTTATGTATAATAAAATATTTAAAAATACCAACTAGAGTTTTCCTTTCAATAGATAACACAGATTTATATAAACATATTTATTAGATGGAAATATTTAGCATGTGAAGTATCCATTTATAATTGTTTAATTAGAAAGCTCTTTACTTAGGACTAGTCAATCAAGAGTAACTCCCCTAGACTAAGACTGAAAGTAAAACTGTCAGGCTAATGCACTCAAAAGGAGAATTCTCTTTTAATTGTCACTCTAGATGTAATATAGACAAAACCCTGTGATTTACATATATAGGTGTAAGAAATCAAAGCATAGCACATTTTTCAATTTTCTTATTTATTGTAATAAATCCCTCTACTGGTAGGTTATATATTGTAAAATAATATTTTAATGGTTGTTTAGATGGAAATATAATTATTTCATTAGAAAACTCTTTACTTAGGACTAGCCAATTAAAGTTAACTGTCCCAAGTTAAGAATGAACATAAAACTGTCAGGCTATTGGTATCAAAACAAGAATTCTGTTTTGATTGCCACTCTAGATTTAATATTGAGATGAAGCATTGTAGATTACATATATAGGTGTAAGAATTCTCATTTTAAATGTAATAGTTCAACAGTTTTATTTTCACTCTTACACTGGGGCAGATGATTGTCTAGTACTAAGCAAAGAGTTTTCTAACTAAATAATAAAAAATCAAAGAACAACATTGTGGAGATTGATGGTGTATCAGACAGAGTAGCCAAATTAGTTTTCCAAATCCATAGTAGATATCAAATGCAGATAATTCAGATTTATGCTGCAACAAGTTTCCATTACAATGAAGAAATAGAGAACCTTTTTTAGATATATTAAATGCTTTTAGTCACACCACACAGTTTAAAATTGTTATGGGAGATTTTAATGCTAGAACTGGAAAAAATAAAAAAAAATAAAAGTGCTGTGGGAAAATTTGTCTATGGTGATTAAGAAACTAGAGAGAATACAGGCTTATGGGATTTTCACAAAAAAAGAACAACTGTATATTATGAATTCTTTGAGAGAAAATTAAATGAAAATGGTCATGGAAGCATCAGAATGAAGGTTCAGCAAAATTGAATTATATTTCGACTAACAAAAAACATTTATTTCAGGTTGCATTGATTGTAATTAAAACTAGTGAGACAAAAATTATTAAAAAAGATGTTATTGATTTATATTCTTAATCTTCAAAAATAGTACAATGAATTGAAATTAGAACTTGCTAATCACTTTAAAGTATGGTCAGACTTTGAAGATTATTCAAACTTAATTAATATCAATAAGATACTCTAATAAGAACTACAACAAAGACAGTGAGTATATAAAAATAGCAATTTTGTAAATTTTCAATTGAAGCAAGAGAATGTATCAAGAAAAAGAAGAATACAAAAATTATTAAAAATAATCCTTGAATATCTGGAGTTCTGTAAAATAGAATTCAAGAACTGATAATAATATAAAAATATAACTATGAATTGGCAAAAAGACTATAAAGAATGAAGTTTCAAAAATATAAAACACATTTTGTTTTTTGAAAAAAAAAACTATTTCATAAATAAGAAAATATGATGATAGTATTATTAAAAAGAAGGACAAATCATGAAATGTATGAAAGAATTCTACAAAGAATTATATAGTAATAAAGAACAACAAAACAAACTACAATTATTACATATTTTGAATTGCACACATTTTAAGTGAAAAACTGAAATATACAATTGATTTTATGAAGATATGTCAAGCTTCAGGAAATGATGGAATTATTATAGATGTCTTAAAAGTAGCAACTAAAGAAGTAGAAAAATTCTTGGCGAAACTATTTATAATACATTTAAAATAAGATATTAAAAAATATATTAGAAATTACAGACCTATCAGTTTTCTATCAATTTTACAAAAAAAATATTTATCAATATTATTGTAACCCATTTACAAAAACTTTTAGAATTCACAAACCAACTGAATGAATTATATTCAAATATTAAAATAAATTACAGAAAGGATTAAAATATACAAATTAACATTATACTTTGGGTTTAAAGATTATGAAAAAGCATTTGACTTTAGAAGCATTTCACTTTGGGCCATCGAGATATAGACTTCGAATATTGCCATATTCTGTAGTATTTATCAAAATACAACAACAATTATTACATTACATGATAATTTGATGATACTAAGAGGATTAACATTGATAATCCATATATTTAAAACTTTTTTCAACAGCTTTACAAAAAGTATTTTGGGGATTAAAATAGAAAGCTAAAGAAATAAATATACATGAAAATTATTTAAGTCATCTTGATTTTGCAGCTAATAAGGTTGTCTTTGAAAATAATGCTTCAGAATTTCATGAAATGTTGTCAGAATTATCAAATAAAAGTAAGAAAGTAGGATCTTAGATAAAGAGTAAAAAGATTAGAAGTTAATAACTTTAAATAGTGTAGTTATGATTATTAATATAGATGTAAAATATAATGGGTGAAATTAATCATAAAATAAACTTGGATAAAGTGCTTTTGGTAGAAATAATTTAATATTAAAAGGGCACATATCTCCTATACATTTAATCAATTTTATTTATGGATATGAGCCTGAGATATTTAATAGAAGAACAATACAGAAATTTCAGACTCCTCATTGAAGAATGGAGAGATGTGTTGGGAATAACTTGAAAGAATCCAAAATAAAATACTCGGGTAAGAGAAAAAAATGTATTATAGCCATCAATAAAAAAATTAAGAGAATAAAACAGCTGGGATGAGATATTTCTAGAACAAATGCATAGATAAAGTCCTAAATTGGATTCCAGTAGATTTAAAAGACCAAGAAAGAAGTTGCATATGAGATAGACAGATGAAATAAGGAACTTTGTTGGAATTGGGAAAGAGGAGTTATGAATCAAAAAACTGGAATCAACTTGGAAAGACTTTTTTCTGAAATGGGCTGATAATTGTTGAAAGTGATACCTGACGATAATGAATACATTCTCTATTTATTGATGAATTTAGCATATAAATACAGCCTTCAGATTATGTTTTGGCACCCATTTATGAAACATGCACAGTGCTACAAGGGATAACAAAAAAAAGTTGTATGAAGACAATATACATATTTAATTTTTAAATGAATACATTAACGTTTTCTGAGAGTTTAAAAAGAACAAAACGATTAATGGTGATTCTGATAAGATCATAAAGTACTAAAAATTTTCTGCCCTCTCCATTAGGTCTTTCTGCAATTCGACTCTAGATATTTCGTTCCCTTGCCACTTTCTTTACCAAAAAAAAGTTATCCAGTTACAATTAATAACACTGCTTTGCACATAAGGTATCGCTGTTATAGTCAGTCTCAATATAGCCCTATTATATAAGATTTAAACGATTTCTAATTATTTTCCTTATTTGCTTTTCGAACATTTTCAGATCGTTTTATGCACTCAATTTTTATTATAAAATTGTTGTCCGAGAGTTACTAAATCGAATAATACCGTGACGTAAAAATTCATTATATTTTTTTTTTCATATGTCATAGCATCTGCCGGGACGCGAACCCACACCCGTCTGCAACCAACTACTTGCTTGCATGGCGGCTGCGATACCTCTCGGCTAACAATTCCAAAATATATTACAATGGAATTTTTAATTTATAGTATTTACTTTTTTTTTTTAATCTTAAATATTTTAAATTTAAAAACAAATAAAAGATAGGTAAACAGGCTTTTTAAATGTTTAATATTACTGACATTCTAATTAAATATTCTGTTTATATTTATTTACTTTTACATTTCATCAAGGTTTAAATATTTGAAAAAGTTGCCTTTGTTTCAATAAAATGAGTTTAAATCTTTATAAATCTAAATGTTTTTCGTTATTTTATTGCAAAAGAAACTTTTAAATTTTTTCTCGTTTTAAAATAGGAGAAAATTAAAAGTCGCAACTTATTTACGGCATTGATTTTAAATTACATGTAAATTTTCGGCTCCAAGTGGTCATGTGATGTTTATTGGCTCCAAGATAGATTTGAGATCTACTACTACAGAGATGTGGTCATCATCGGTGGAAATTTGCTCATAACTTTTTTTACAAAAAAAAAAAAAAACCATAACTTCGATGAGTAGTGATTTTTACTCAAATTTCTATAAATTCATGCAGACTTGATTTTATTTCTGAACCAATTTTAGAAATATGCAGTTATTCCAACTTTTCAATTATTTAATAAATCATCCTCAGGATAAATAGTAAAATAATAAAAATACGTATACACATAAAATATATTCACAAATATATATTTTATAAACAATTGTACTTATGTTTATATGTAAAAATATTTCCAATACATACCGCTATCTAAAATAAATATCAAATCACCTCAACGTTAAGAAATGTACATCTATGTCCTCTATAAATAAATGTATTAGAGCGCACGTCCCAGAATAGCCAATTCAAAAAGATATCTCTTTGAACTATAGGCTGCAAAGATATTAAATACTGAAACATGGACTAATTCAAACAGAGAGTGTGGAACATTTATATTAAAACATCTATACATTTTGATATATTACAGCTTTAATATTATAAAAGGTATAATAAATTGTATATAATTTGATATATCAAAAAATAAATCTAATAATAATATCTACATAAATATATCTCTCAATTTACTTTAAAATCTATTACAAATAATTTGACATTCAAATATAAAGATTTTTTAAATAAATATGTTCTTAATTTATTCACTGATGTTTACTGTTAGACCGTGAAATTTTTTTTTTTTTTCAATTGTTCTTTTATGTTTATTAGTCTCTTCTCAATTCTGATGAGAAGATTTTATGTTCTGGTAGTACTGTCCCTGGAATGTTCTCTCAAATAAAATATGATTTTATGAGACAGTATCAAGATGTTAAAAAAACACTACATGGATGGCAATACTGCCAGTACTGATCTATTTTTGATGGTGACTTTTTTAAGATCCATACAAAATAGTCATGATCATTAAGGGAAATGTCTTTAATGTCCATGGTACAACAAAAACATAATGACAACATAATTACTTATTTATGTCAGACAAACTCACAACAACAATGTTGTAAACAAAGGCAAAACTCTCCATACAGTAGTGCCACCCTGTGCCAACCAGAGTAATCAATGGATGCCAGAAGGCTTGTGCATAAAATCCCTATCTAGTGATCACTCTTGTTGGCACAGGGTGGCACTACTGTATGGAGAGTTTTGCCTTTGTTTACAACAATTATGTGCTAGTATAAGAGATGGTGATCATGTGATCTTTAGAGTGGTTTAAGAACAATGTTATAATCTTTGTATGTAGAGCGACTATATAAAAAGACCAAAAACACACTTTTTCTTATTTTTGCCTTAATATCCCATAAATACAATTTATTCAACCTGCTTCAAACACTTTTTAGCAAACTCTTTATTTGTACATATATATACACCTACATTTCAACGGACCTGCAGTCTTCTTCAGAGCAGTCTTCTAAAAGTAGGTGTATATATATGTACAAATAAAGAGTTTGCTAAAAAGTGTTTGAAGCAGGTTGGATAAATTGTATATAAAAAGAAACAAACAACAAAGATAAGACTCTTTACTAAGATCTTTTCAAAACAGTTTTCTTAAACCTATTCCATAACCATTTAATATCAACTTGGACAATCAATAAACAATAGATAATAATGCTACCATATCTACATTTTAAGATGTTTTAATTTTAGGACTGTAGTTTTAAAACTGGATCTAATACATTAATGAATTTAATTGCATTAATTTCAGGCTTGAATCCAAAGCCCTCATTTCTAAATGTAGATATAATAGTACTAACATCCAATATTTAGTAGTTATTCAAGATTACAATAGATGGCGCTGCAGTAAAGTGAAGAAAACTTCTTTTGAAAGTAGATATTAAGAGTAAGCAGAGAAAATCATGATATTTTATTATTAGTATGCATAAATGATTTTAATATTTGTACTTAAATCTTAAAATATGTGTATATTAGTTTGCATATTAATGTGTTAAAGTAATTATTGTTTTGAATAAGAACAATATTTAACTGCCCATAAAAAGAATGAAAGAAACTAGGTAGAAAAAAATGTTAATAACTGTCTTACATCTATTAGTATTGCAACAAAACAATACAAACAATCTGTTCAATCCAGAATATTATTGTAATCCCTTCTTACTTTATACACCATAATAAAATGTAACAGAAGTTTTCTAGTTAGCAGTTATTAGTGATATTTAATTACCAACAATATTAAAAATCTCTATTATACAACTGCCAAATTCTTAATGAAAGCTATCAGTCAATAAATAAATCACATTAAATAATATATAATAAAACTGAGTGAAATTAGAAGAAAAAATAACTTGAAATGAAAGAAGATGAATGAAAGCTATATTATAAACAAACTAATAGTGATATCCAAAAATTTAAAATAGTGTTAACTAAAATGGTGTTAATTATAAACATTTTAATTTCATCTGGAAGTTGAATTATTTGGAAAATACTATTTTATATAATTAAATTTCAACAAAAAAAAATTTTTGAATGTAAATCTAGTCTAAATTTGTCATTAAAATTAACTAATAAATAACAATCACATGATTTAATGTTAAACTAATAAACATCACATGATCACCATTTCTTATGCTTGCTCATAACTGTTATTAAAACAGGCAAAACTCTCCATAAAGTAGAGCCACTCAGTGCAAGCTAGAGTAATCAATGGATGCCAGAAGGCTTGTGCATAAAATCTAGTCTGGGATATTGGATGAGTAGGCACTAGATGGGGATTTTATGCACAAGATTTCTGGCATCCGTTGATAACTAGCTTGCTCTGTGTGGCAATACGTATAGTGAGTTTTGCCTGTTTTAATAACAGTTATAAGCAAGCATAAGAAGTGGGATCATGTAATGTTTATTGGCTTAAAACCAATCCTGCCTAATAGGATAGTGGTGGCTATGGTTGTTAAAGAATCAAAGACACCAAAATGTATAAGTACTGAACTGAGTTCAGACCTATATGACTATATAAGCAGATGGGCTTGAATTGGAAATATTAAGGTGTTTTCAATTTAAAACTCATAGTTTTGTAGTTAAGTGGAGATAAAAGGTGGCTGCTGGAGAGTTGCATTAGATCCTAAGATCTAGGTGCAATACTCTCAGATCCAAGGCTCCTCACTAACAAAGGCCACAAGCCAGAAGCTAGTCTGGGGATATTGGATGAGTAGGCACTAGATGGGGATGTATGCACAAGCCTTCTGGCATCCATTGATTACTCTCGCCTGCTAGGTGTGGCAATACGTATAGTAAGTTTTGCCTGTTTTAATAACAGTTATAAGCAAGCATAAGAAGTGGTGATCATGTGATGTTTATTAATAAAGCGTATATTATGAAGCATATCTAAGCTTAGAAATATAAAAAAGGAAAGCTTCTGATTCAAGAATATATAAATATAAAATATATCAGTAGGCATTCATAAAGCTCTTAAGAATCATATATAATTACTATATCATCAAATGACTCTCAATAAATGTAGCACTATTCTATAAGAAACAGAGTAGCAACATATTCTAATGATTAGAATTTAATTATAATAGTAAAGACTGCATCATCCATTGCTACTGTATAGGATAATTATCTAAATGCCTAGATTTTTTAACATCAGGCAAGATCTCATATTCCAATAGTTTCATGAAATATCAGTCGTCTAAAAAAATGCAAGCTCTTATTTAGCTGTGAAATAATTAAACAAAATTACATCAGCAAACTAAAAAATAGATCAGACCATCTATGTTTAAATTTTTTTGAAAGTTAAGCTTACTAAATGTGTTGAAATTTCAGAATGGAGTTAAAATTAATAGTAGGTGTAAATATAACACTATCAATTAAGAAATCATATCTAATTATTAAAAATAAAATCCTGTTCTTATACTTTGCTTGACTAGATATTATTTCATATGCCATGGTGTCATATTTACAACTAATGTTAATATTAATTCAATTTTAAAATTCCAACATGTTTAACAATATCAAAAAGCATAAGAATAGGTCGTTCATTCTATTTTTTAATTTGATGACATATTGTGGTAGATTTGTTTAATTATTTTATGACTAGATGAAGCTTAGTCAACTTTGTTTTAATCTCATATACAATTAATTCTATGATAGATAATATTTAATATTTATTATTATTTGATTTATAATTGATTATCAATGCAGGAGATGTTAAAAATAAAATGTAGTCTTTATTCTCTGCCTAATTATAATTTCATAATTGGGTGCCATATTTACACCTGGTACCAATATTAATTTCATTCCAAAATTCTAAGAAGTTTAGCAGGTATTTGTGAGTTTTCAAGTAAACCATGATGGAAGCCCATATTTTTGATAAATCTACAGTTTTAGGACCTCCAAAAAATGTTTGCAAAAAAATGTCTGCTAGGAAATGTTGCATTTAATAATTACATTTTATTTTTTTATTACTGTTATTTTTAAAAAAAAGAAATCATTGTGGAAAAATTAATTACAATCTTTACAATTTTTTTTCTTTGGATTAATTTATTAACAGAAAAATGAAAAAAACACATAAATACAATATTTGCACTTTATTCATGTTGGTGGCATGCAATCATATAATAATCATTAACTCAAATTTTTTGGGAGGGCAGGATCCCATATCTTTGGAAATAGTCCACTGCATCATGTTCTGTGACAGGAAGATGCAATTTTTTATCATTATGGCAATTTACCAAATAAACTCTTGACAAAAAGAAACACACTGAATTAAAACAAATACGACAAAAGAGCATCTCATCACTTCCCATGTATAATATAAATATAAGAAAATCGAAATAAACTTCTTAATGAAATTTATCAGAATTTATTTCATTTTTTAAATTTAACAATCAATTTATTAATTTTGTTTTTATTTAATGATTAATATACCTTCAGTAGATTATAGGCCCTTGAAACTGTACATTTATAAAAAAATACAGGGTGCCATCTTGGTTTACTTAAAAACTCACAAGTATCATTTAGCAAACTTAACTTTAGTATATCAAATTTATTCTTTAGTTTGTTGATAATGTGGTGGATTTGTATAATTACTTTGCAGCTATATTGAGCTTAGTTATCTTCACTCTACTTTTATTTAATACATTTACAAGCAATTCATATCACTTTTATATATTGTTTTTTAATATTTTACTGTTATAAAAAGATTTATAAAAATAACTCTTTCTACGTTCTTTTTTAATGAACAAAAACTATGGTTTTGACTACTTATTTAGGTGTTAACATTAATATTTCATATTGAAATCTATTTTTATTCTGTATTATAACAGAGTCTTATAGATTTTTTTAGGTATTATCTCTCAATTCAGAATAAAGTTTTGTAAAATTTTAGCAGAAATATTTACTGCATTTCTAAAAATATCTATTTTCTTTCTGCATCATACTGGTTACCCATTATTTTTGCTCATAAAAAATTTATTACTTTAACATTTTTTGTTACTATTTACAGTTTTGAGTGTTTTTTTGTTTTTGTTTTTGCTTTTAATACCTTTTTTATTTAATTTATTATCTTCATAAGATGTAGCACATCATTTCACTATCAAATAAATTTTTATATAAAAGATTACTTGGTAGAATCTGCATTCACATTGAATGCAGAAAAATATAAGAATCAACAATTAATAAAACTTATTATGAAAGAGACCTGTCATGAAGTGCAAAGAATTAATACTTGGCGCATGCTTTGGATTTATAAAACTTAGTATCATCATCATTATCATTTCAATCATTATCAATCCACTGCAGGATAAAGGTCTTTCCAAAATTAATTCAGTTACTTTGATCTCTAGCCTCTCTTCTCCACATCACTCAAGCACACTTCCTTATTTCAATCATTCATCTCTTATATAGTCAGTTTCTAGGTCTTTTACAATCTCTTAAAATTCTGTTTAAGATTTCAATTGTCTATCTATTATCATCTCTTTTAGCAATATGTCCAGCTCAACTTTATTTCAGTTTTTTAATTCTTTCAATGATGTCAGATAGCTGCTGTTTGTTCTTTCATACATGTATTTCATTTTTGATATCTTCATGTTATTCCTAACATATATCTCTCTATATTTTATTAAATGATCTGAAGTCTCTGTATTCCTCTTCTATTAAGTATTCAAGTCTCAGATGCATAAGTAAGAACTGATAAAAAATATTTATTAAAAACGTTCCTTTTACAGGTATATTTCCTTTTAATATTATTTCTATCAAAAGCATTCCAACCAAATTTAATTCTATTATTAATTTTATCTATTATGTTTCCATCTGTAATGATAATCTCACCAAGATATTTGTAGTTGTTAAATTCTTCTAACTCATCACTATCAATCTTTATTTATTTATTTAAATCCATTAAACATTACTTTAGTCTTTTTAATATTTACCTTAGTCCTACTTTCTTATTTTCATTTGATAACTCTTGCAATATTTCCTGAAGCTCTGAATTATTATTTACAAAACAATTACATCATTTTCAAAATCTATATGAATTAAATAATCTCCATTTACTTGAACTTCCTTAGCTTACCATTTTAATCCACAAAATATACCCTTCTCAATGTTAATTTTATTATCATCATGTAATCTAATCACTGCTGTTGCATTTGGTACTTAAGTATTAGTTCAGACACCAAGATTGATTATGGATAATTCTAGATATAAATTATTTATCTGAAATAAATGATTCAAAATTTAAATTGTTTAATGAATATATTTCCATCATTGGAAATAAAATAGATTTTTTTTTAGATTTGAAGTTTGGTATTTCCCATATTGTCTGTTTATAATGGCACTAAGTGCAGTATATGCCAGTGGGGATGGATGGTTCTTATGGCACAAATTGCTGTAAAATATTGTAATGAAAACACATTCTTGCTGATTTGTTAGAATTTTTCTTAAAAAGTCATTTATAATTTGTGGAAATAAATTAAACAGTTTAAAATGTGAATCATTTATTTCATTGACTAATAATTTATATCCAGAATTATCCATAATTAATCTTGGTATCCAGATTAATATTTAAGTACCTTGCATTTTTATAAATATTCTTCAGAATATGACAATATCTTCAATCTATACCTTGATGATCCAAGGCTATAATCACTGAAAAAATGCTTATAGAATCAAATGCCATTTCATAATTCACAAATCCAAAGCATAATGGCAACTTATATTCATTAGTCCTTTCTATAACTTTTCTCAATAGACAATTCTAAAACCACTTTTAAATCTAGATTGTTCTTTTGGTTGATGAAAAATCAAAGTTTGCTTTACATGAGTTGTAATTATCTTGGTAAAAAAATTGTATATAACTGATAGATCTTTTTCAAATATCTTCTTTATAACCTTTTTAAATATTAATATTAATACAGCATTCTTCTAAGCATCTATTATATCTTTATTATTTAGGCATTTGGTTTATAACTTTGCCAAAAAAATTATATTTTTTCATCTACTTTTTTTTAAGATATTGATTATAATTCCATCATTACCTAGAGCTTTTCTCTTCTTTATAGATTTTACTCATGTCTCACTTCTTTAAAATTCTGGCCAATTCAGAAAATTTAGTAAAAGTGAAAAGATATATTTTCTCTTTTTCTTTATTGCTATGCAATTCTTAATAAAAGTCTTCTATACATTTTATAATGTCATCTCTCTTTTTAATAATGGTTAAATCTTTTTTTATTGTAGTAATAAGTTTTCTATCAATACCAAGATTTTCTCTTACTCTTCTGAGACTTTTATTCTCTTCTATAACTTTCCTTATTAACTCACAATTATAAACTTTTTTGCATCATTTTACAAAATTCTAGATATTCAATCCTTCTTAATGCATCATTTTTGCACATTTTCATATTCCTTTTTTTTTCATAAACTGTCATCTCAGTAGAAAATGCACTGCTCGATTGCTGCTTTTTTTGTATCAGCTCTCTTTATTGCAATTTTTAAATGTGTATCTGTTATTTTTTCCAATCTAAACTATGTTCAAAATCTGTTAATATTTGTAAACAAGTACTAATTTAAATTTATTAAAATTTTTTTGAAGGGTGGGAATATCAACTGTCAATACTGTTTTTCTTAATAATTTTTGTCTTTCTAGTATGCGTTAACACATATCTTACATCTCACTAATCGATGATCACTTTATGTCTTGAATTTATTAAGAACATTACAATCTTGAAATACATGTTTTTTGTTTGTCAAAATATAAACCAATTTTGTAATATCTTCATTTGGATACTTCCATGTCTATTTTCGTTTATTTTTGTCAAAGAAAAAATTCATAATATAAAGTTTTTATTTTTCTACAAACTCCATAAGTCTGTGTCCTCTCTTATTTCTATCGCCTTAATCAAATTTACCCACAGCACTTACATCTTTTGATCACTTACCAATTCTAGCATTAAGGTCTCCCATGACAATTGTAAAATGTTGTTTGGTCTGATCAAAAACCTTTGTACATCCATATAAAAATCTTTTACCTCTTCATCACAATGAGAACTTGTTGGAACATAAACCTAAATTATCTGCATGTTGTAGCCACCATTAAGTTGAAATAATCTTGCCACTCTATCTGATATACGTCAATTTCAATAATGTTCTTCAATTTTTTATTTATAATAAATCCTACTTCACTTATGCTTCCAATGTTTGTCTTTCCATTTTTTAAATCAATTGTCTCTTCATTTTTTCTTCTAATTTCACAAAGCTTAATAATGTCTGATTTAATATTACACAGTTCTTCTACCAATTTGTGCAATCTTCTTTCACTTGAAAGTGATATGCAGTTATAAGTATTTAAATAAAAAAATTGTCATCAAATGGCAGCTTGGGTCCACAATTAGAAGATTCTTAGCACCCATCTGCTTTTGACTACCAATTGTTGCCTTGGCTGGTAACTTTACAGCCTCCTGGGAATAAGAGCTATGATTTTGTTTTGTCTGTAATAAAATGTGAATATCTGTTTAAAAAACAAGAATCACTCACAAGTATATTCACTCTGCCTTAAAAGAAAACTCATGATATTTCAGTTTAGAGTTATCAAGCAATTGAGAATAAAGACCATGATGTTTTTTGTTCTTAAATTCAGAAATAAAAAGCTAATGAACTCACAATGCTAGCTGATAAGTGTTGATAAGGAGTCTATACATGTTTATATACTATATGAATATCCATATATAAATAACAAATGCAATGGCAAGAACATATAAAGTGGGCATTAAAAGTTTGCCTTGCTTGGTGGTCGAGAGGTGGGTTTGCTTCCGGCTGATACTATGACACATGAGAAAAAAAAGTTTGCCCTACCTGGTTCCTTTAAGGCTCAAAGATGAGTCAAAATATCTTCTTTCAATTAACAGTAAATTTCTTTTTGCAACTAGAATTTAGTATCATGCTTTTTTAATATAATTTAGAAGTTTCATTTTTTAAATCTATAAATTCATTTTTACATTAATAGCTCCAATTTTATAATTTTGATATTTTATATTGTATTGTTTATTCAATCATGTGACTGAAAATGTTTTAATATACAGGTATTTTTGCTTCGAGTAGTCTAGTTTTTTTTTTTTTGTATTTAATATCTTAAGATAACTCATAATGTTCATATTTTTAAGCTTTTACACTCCACCAGATAAAATAATCAATAATCATGAAATAAACCTATCATAAATTGGGGTGAAAGGTAATGTTTGGATTTACCACAAATTTATAGTCTGGCTTTCATGATAAAACTTAGTATTATGTAAACATATACATTACAATTTGCAAGTGAGTAAAAAAAAATTGCAGATATTGATTAATATAATACTTGACGAATTAAATTAGTATTTTTAATAAATGACAACTATTTCTACCAAACATGGAAGAGATTGCTTTGACCTAATAATACTGAGGACTTAATGTATTAAGATGAGGATTCTTTTCTTCTTCTATTATTAACTCCATAATAAAATAAAATCACAGATTTAAGTCAATGAAAGTAATTTAATAAACTTTTTAATCTACTAATATTAAAAATATAAATAAATATTTGTTATAGTTAGCCATACAGTATGTCCATCTTCAATAGCATAATGTTTTATAAGTAAAATTGTATTTAAAAATCTAATATTAATGGAAATGGTAAATATTATATAATATAACTTGTAAACTAATATTTATTTATATATTTTATTATTGTTGTATTAAATTTTATAATGTTCTATCAAATTTTATGTGGTTTACTGCATATAAATTGTTTGATATGAATCTATACATAAACTATAAATTCACTGTCATTTATAAGCAAAACTAATTTTATGTTTTTCCATTTACAAATAATCATAAGATCAGCAATAGCTGCTTTACAAGCAGTTGTCCTGGGTTAGCGGGTTTGCTTCCTGGCTGATGCTATGACACATGAAAAAATAAATAAATAAACTTTGATACTTTTTTTATTAGAAAATTTTTATTATTATGATTATAATTAATGTTTTAGGCAAACATACTGGCCATCTTCAGAATTACAAATGTTAAAAATTCAAAGTGAAGATAATATATAATAACTATATAATAAATTGAAAGTATGCTAGCTTTTCACATGTGCAATTATAACTGAGACAGCCAATCAGATTTTAAACAGCTATCTAATAAACAATCAAGCTAAGACATGAGACAGAGATTTTTGTAGAAAAAGGTTGATACCAACCTTTTCTAAACTTAACTTTTATATATATATATATAAGCCAGTCTTAAGCATCTTAGCACGAAAGCTTTAAATATATAAACATATACAATTATCATTCATTGTGTTATTAATATAATATATTACGGCACTAAATCTCAGATTTACTATACCGCAATTTTCATAGCAGCAACGTATGTAAACAATATTTATCTAAATCGCATGTTGTTAAAATTGATAATAAATTGAAAGTATGCTAGCCTTTCACATGCGCAATTATAACTGAGACAGCCAATCAGATTTTAAACAGCTATCTAATAAACAATCAAGCTAAGACACGAGACAGAGATTTTGATAGAAAAGGTTGATACCAACTTTTTCTAAACTTAACTTTTATATATATAAGCCAGTCTTAAGCATCTTAGCATGAAAGCTTTAAATATATAAACATATACAATTATCATTCATTGTGTTATTAATATAATATATTATGGCACGAAATCTCAGATTTACTATACCACAATTTTCATAGCAGCAACGTATGTAAACAATATTTATCTAAATCGCATGTTGTTAAAATTGATAATAAATTGAAAGTATGCTAGCCTTTCACATGCACAGTTATAACTGAGACAGCCAATAAGATTTTAAACAGCTATCTAATAACTATAACTATATAAATAAATCAAAATATTACAAATTGATTATGGTATAATCAGTGCTCTTATATGCTATGACTTACACTTGATATGCAACTTTATTTAATGCATAATTATTTATGCATGGGTGGTCATCTTGATGGATTACCTATTAGAAAACATCAGTGGTGATAAAATTGTAAAAAAAACTTCTAATTGTCTAGCTTAAATAATATAAAGAGAGGAATAATTATTAGGCAAGTTAAAATGATATATTATAAAAGGTGCTAGTCAAATTTATGTTGCATTTCATTTTATACTAACCCATTGATAAAATGTATATTCTTGTTTAAAATTTAAATTTTGTTTGTATGTTTTATTTTAGGATCAATTCTGAGATATGATGATATCTTCCTTCTAAAAACCTATAAATCAGTTTTGGGATATAAAAAAATATATGAAAGATGTAATGCATATAGGCATATATTTAGTTCTATATGGGATTATGTAGATGGCACTAAGATAATGAAGTCTACTTCAAAGTCAATGCATATTACTACATGGGTATTACTAGATACAGTACTAGATAGGTTTTATAAGAATGAACTTTGTATTCATGGTTGTTGTTATTATTATTATTATTATTATTATTATTATTATTGTTGTTGTTGTTGTTGTTGTCGTTGTTCTTATTATTATTATTATTTTATAGACATTGAAAAGAATAACTTATTCACCAATTTACAGATTACAAATGAAATATAACAATAGGTGGATATTTTCCATTTAAACGAAAGAAAATTTAAAAATAAACTTAAAGATAAGGAACACCTATAGATAAATATGTATGTTATTGTATTATTACTGTAAATACTTGTGGCTACAAAGCTATTATTTACAAATAAATGAATTGAATTATTATAATAATAATATCGTATTCAATTTTTTCTCCAATGCTTTTATTTTGTTTTACAGTATTTTTATTTATAAGTATTTATTTTTATTGTGTTCAGTAAATTAGGATTTAATTGGATTTGCTTATAAAATGTCTTCCTGCAAGATTTGTAATGAACTGCTACCTAAAAATGGAAATTTTGTTTCATGTATGGGCTGCAGCACCAGTTTTTATTACACGTGCTCAACGTTAGGAGAGGCGACCTATAGACGAATGTCTTTTAAAAAAAAGCAGGAATGGAGATGTAATGTTTGTAGAATTCCACCTGTTGATGATCGTTCTGTTATGGTAAACAACACTGATTCTTCGAACTTGATTTTAAATGATATTTTGGAAAAATTAAAATTACTTCCGGTTATACATACGGCAATTTCAGAGCTTACAATTACGGTTGCGAAGCTTCTGGTTGACGTGGATTTTTTGCGGGGTAAAGTTGATAAAAGTGATGATAATTTGCTCCGATTGTCAAATATGTATGATTCTTGTGAAAATGAAATCATTTTATTAAAGGAAAAAATTGACTCTATGGAACGTTCACAGTTGGATTGTGAAATTGAAATATAAGGTGTTTCCTTTTGTGAAAATGAAAATTTATCTTTAATTGTTACGAAGTTGGCGAAAAAACTTGAAATTGAAAACTTTACTACTAATTGTATCGAGAGTGTTTATCAGACAAAATCTAAATCTAATAATATAGCAGGTTTTGTTGTTTCTCGCTTTACTTCTCGAAATTTAGCTAAATCATTTTTATTGAAGAGAAATGTTATTAAATCGGTTTCTGATTTTTTGTTAACGGAATCTAGTCGGCGCGTATATATTAACCAACGTATAACTTCGCATACTAGACAACTATTATGGATGGCAAAGCAAAAAATGTGTGAACGTAAAGGTATGGCTTTTATACGTAATGGATTGGTTTATGTTAGAAATGATTTAAATTCTCGGCGTGTTTTAATTAAAAATGAATCTGAGTTGTCAGCATTTTGAAATGTATTTCCTAAAGTGAAATTCGATACATTTTATCCTCATGGTGAAACTTTGCCTAATTTAAATATTTTTCATATGAATATACGAAGTGTTAGATCTAATTTTGATGAATTTGTTGTATATTTAAATGGTTTTCCTGCCGGCTTTTATGATGTGATAATTTTAACTGAATCTTGGATTTCTGTTGAAGAACAGCATTTATATGTTCTGGATGGCTATTCAAATATTCTTTCTCCTCGTGCGTCTTCACGTTCGGGTGGTGTATTAGTTTTTGTGAAAGAAAACATTAAATTTACGTATCACAATCCATTTCTTGCCTCTGCAGAATGTGTTTTAATTCATTTGAATTTACCTTGTTTTGTCTTGACTATTATTGCTTTATACAGATCGTGTACAAGTATCATTTTGGATTTTATAGCTGAACTTGATGTGTTATTGTCTGATTTACATACTACTTCAGTAATTCTTATGGGAGATTTGAATATAGATTTATATAATAATCTACATGGTCCTACAGTACGGTATTTGAATTTGCTTTATAGTTATGGTTTTAATCAAGCTATTTTTTCACCTACTCGTATTACTGAATCATGTCAAACCATTTTGGATCATATATTTGTCAGATTAAACCAGAATCAAAGTTATGAATCGTCTGTACTAAATATTTTTATTTCAGATCATTTTGCAACTATATTGAAGTTGCTAAATTGTAGACAATATGTAAATACTCATTTATATGCTAATAAGTTGTTACATAATAAACTAAAAATGTTATTATCTGATCAGAATTGGGATCATGTTTTTGCTCTGCATGATGTTGATTCAGCATTTTTAAAATTTCAAGATATTTGTAAATCTTTAATTACAAAATCTATGGTTAGTTTTAAATTGACTAGCAAAGACCGCAAACGCTCGGTCTGGATAATGAATGATTTGATTGAAAAAATTAATCAAAGAAATCATTTAAAATGTTTGGGTGGAGATTTGATAAGTCTGAAGAAATTAAATACTGAGATCAAATCTGATATTCGGAAATTAAAATGTCAATATTATCAAAAATATTTTAATGATAAAAATATTTCTTTAAAATGGAAATTGATAAATTCTCTTGTAAAGAAACCTTTATCAAATCAATTTAAATTTATAAAACACAATGATAATTTGATTGAAGTAGAAAATAATGAAAAATGTGTTGCTGACTTGTTTAATAATTTTTTTTTCAGATTTGTCAATAGATAGAACACCAGTACAAGAATTGTCTTTTGCTGATTCTTGTTTAAATTCTTTTTTGTGTACAGATGTTACTGATTTGGATTTGTCTGGTAAAATTGATCTCTTAAAGAATGTTCATTCAGCTGGTCTAGATAGGTTAACACCAAAGATTCTTAAGGAAAATAAATCAGCTTTCATACCTGTTCTTGTTTATTTGTTTAATCTTTCCTTAAATGCTGGTTTGTTTCCTACTTGTTTGAAAGTTGGTTTTATTACACCCATTTTTAAAAGGGGTGATCCTACACAGCTTGACAATTATAGACTGATTTCTATTATATCTGTAATATCCAAATTGTTAGAGATGGTAGTTAAAGAGAAAATGATGTCATTTTTATCTAAAAATAATATTTTATCTGAGCATCAATATGGATTTATTTCTGGTAGAAGTACCTTGGACACTTTCTATAGTCATGTAAACAATTTGACAACTTCACTAGATAAGGATTTTAAAACTGTTGCTATTTATTTAGACTTGTCTAAGGCATTTGACTCTGTATCTCACAAAATTTTACTTAAGCGTTTATATTCATATGGTTTTCATGGTGGTCTTATTTCATGGTTTGCAAGTTACTTAAAGGATAGAAAACAAGCAACAAATATTTCTGGTGTTGTAAGCTCTTTTATAACAGTTAACCATGGTGTACCACAAGGTTCAGTTTTGGGTCCCATTTTATTTATAATTTATATAAATGATTTATTTTCTTTACCTTTAGAAGCTAAGATTTATGGTTTTGCAGATGATATTGCTTTATCTTATGCTGCAGTTTCATATAATTTTGTTGAAAAAATAATTAATGATGATTTAATCCTAATTAGTAAATGGTTAGCATTTAATAATTTATCAATTAATTTGAGTAAAACAAAAGCTATTAATTTTTCTTATAAGTCAAATATTCATTCGCTTAACATTACTATTTGTAATAAGTATTTTTGGCATTGTAATAGCACTTGTACTTGTGCTAACATTTCATTTGTTGATAATATTTGTTATCTAGGTGTTTTTATTGACTCCAGACTATCCTGGTCAAACCATATTGACTTTCTTTGTTCTCGTTTACGTAAATTAAATTATATGTTTTTCTACTTATCTAAATTTTTTCCTCGTTCAGCCTTGATTACTTTATATATTTCTTCTTATCAAAGCTTATTATGTTATAATATATCAGTTTGGGGGAACTGTTCTACTTTTGCAATGACTACTTTGTCTGTTTTACAAAATTATACAATGCGTATCATTTTTGGTAGATCACGTACCACATCTGTTAAAGATATTTATGCCACGTTTAATATACTAGATGTTTTCCATTTGTATAAATATAGAGTGATTCTTGATATTTATTGTAGGAAACTTCATTTGGGTACTAAATCTTCTGTTGTAAATACTCGTTTATCTACTAAATATCAGTTAGCTTTACCTAATTTTCTTAAAACATCTAGTAGGAAGCAATTTAGTTATAACAGTCCTAAATTATTTAATATGTTTATAAGAGATTGTTCTGTGAATTTAATGAACACTAGCTATTTGATTTTTAAAAAGCATTTATGGCACTGGTTATATTATGCTAAGCATTAGTTTTATTTTGTTTGTTTATTATTTTTTTTGTTTATATTGTATGTTATATTGTAATTATTTACTACTGTGATTGAATTGCCAAATGCAATATCTGTGTGATTTTAATATTTTATGTTATATTTATACTTTTTTTTTTTGTATTTTATTAGTGTTTTTAGTTGTTACATTTAAATTCCTCACACAAGATTTTTCTTGTATGGAATTTATCTCACTGTATTATACATTTATTGTTTGTTTCATAATAAATAAATAAATAAATTATTATTATTATTGTTATTGTTGTTGTTGTTGTTATTATTATTATTATTATTATTATTATTATTATTATTATTATTATTATTATTATTATCATCATCATCATTATTATTATTATTATTATTATTATTATTATTATTGGTTGTTGTTGTTGTGTATATTCTAATCTTTTTTTAATCGGCATAGCCGTTACTATATATAAATTAATATTTAAAACGATATTTTTAAAATAATAAATTTTATATATATATATTAACTTCTATATATAATTTTTAGGTAAAATGAAAGAACCAATAGTTAACAGTAATTAAATAAATTAAAATTAAATTCAAAAAATTGCCTTTTATTTACTGATTAAATTATCAAATCATTATAGAATAAACCTTCAAAAAGTTAAGTATTATTTATTGATTAAATCAACAACCCATTATAGAATAAATCTTATCATTTTTATTATCAATTTAAAAGTAAAATGTTTGAAAATCAAGTGTAATCAAATTTTAAATGTTGCCATTTTTATTATATCGTTAGAAGTAGCTCTCTCAGGTAACATTATGAAACTAAATTTAAAATTTAATTTTGTTTATTTAAAACAGTGATTATTTAGAATTGGCTTTAATTTTTTAATGTTTTCTTTATAATTCTTTCTTTGTAATTATAACACTCTCAGATATTTTTATTTTAAGCATTTATGTTTTATATAAAGTTTATATTGTGTAAACTTTATGGATCAATTGATTATTCAAGGTCTATTGCAGTTGTATCATCTTCATCATTATTATTTTCTACCATGACTGATCCACTGCATATGAAGGTCTCTCCAAATTCAATCCATTTTCTCCACTCTCTAGACTCTCTTCTCCACATCACCCCAAAACACTTCCTTATTTCATCCATCCATCTCACATACAGTTTCTTCCTAGATTTTTTACAATCTTTTGGAATCCAGTTTAAGATTTGAACTGTCCAATTATTATCATCTCTTGTAGTCCAACTCCATTGCACTCTCTCAATTCTTTCAATGATGTCAGCATTCTCTCACCCACATATTTTATGTTTGATCTCTTGTTGCTCCTAACATGCATCTTTCCATACTTTTTTGGATGGTCTGAAGTCTCCATAATGTTCTTCTGTTAAGTATCCATGTCTGAGATCCATGAGTAAAGATGGGTAAAATGCATTTATTAAAAACCTTCCTTTTCAAACACAAACATTTCTTTTTAATATTGTTATTTCTATCAAAAGTACTTCAATCACATTTAATTCTATGATTAATTTTATCCATTGTGTTTTCATTTGTAGTCATTTATAGTTGTTAATTGCTTCTAATTAATTATTATCAATTCATATTTTCTTTTTTTGAAAAAATTCATTAAACATTACTTTACTCTTTTTAAAATTTACCTTTAGTTACTACTTTCTTGCTTTCATTTGATAACTTTTGAAACATTTCCTGAAGCACAAAACCATTGACATCATCAGCAAAATCTAGATTACTTAAATAATCTCCATTTCCTTTTACTCCCTTAGCTTTCCATTTTAATTCACAAAATAATTCTTGCAAAAAATCTGCAAAACGTTTTGAAGAACATGAAGTCCATCCTGTCATATACACCTCTTAATATTAATTTTCCTAATAGATTATATAATCCAATTGTTGCTGTTGCATTTTTATAAATAATATTCTGTATATGACAATATTCTGGATCTAAACCTTGATCACCCAATATTTTAATCATTAAAGAAATGCTTTTAGAATCAAATGTCTTTTCATAATCTATAAATTCAAAGCATAATGGCAAGTCATACTCATTGTCTTTTCTATAATTTCTCTCAATACATGGATATAATCCACTGTACTAAAACCACTGTTAAATCTAGCTTTCTCTTCTGGTTGATTCTAATATCATCTTTATCTTTTTTAAAAAATATTAATATTAATACTGCATTCTTTCAATCATTTGGTACATCTTTATCATTTAGACATTTGGTATATAAGTTTACCAAATATTTTTCTATTTTGTCTTCTGCTTCTTTTAAGATATTGATTAGAATTCCATCATTTCCCAGATCTTTTTCTTCTTTATAGATTTAATTGCATATCTCACTTCTTCATTCAAAATGCTCACAATGCAAAAGATGTAATAACTGTAAAAGATACTTTGTTTTCTTGTTGTTTGTTGTTATATACTTCTTGATAGAATACGATAAATAGTAAATAAAATTTATTTTACACTAGTTGTACTGAATTGAATTAATCAAGATTTGACTGCAATGTTTAGAGTTGACTTTTATAAAATAAAACAGTCGCTAATATTAGTTACAATCATTCAACCAACTTTAAAGATAAATGCAGATTTTTCAGCGTTTAATATGTCACATGATATGTCAAATTTTAATTGGTCCATTGAATGTGGAAATTATTGGATTTATTAATACAAAAGAAAATGATAATGTTTTGAATTTTCATATGTTGATAAAGTTAAATAATATCAGATGCTTTATTCATTTATATTTTGTATAAACTGGCAGGATTTAAATAATTTTTATATTGAAATTATTATTTGAGCAAATAGAAAATAAACATGAAGAGAAATATTGGGAATTATATAGAAAATGTAATGAATGTAGATATTTTATAACTAATCAAAATATTTTTATTATAAAGACGAAAACCATAACAAATACAGATAATATATCCTGGATAAACATACCATATATTTCTGTTATTTTTTTTATAAATAAAGGGATTTGCTCAAATGATTTTAATATTTGTTTTCAGGTCTCTATCAAATTTCAACGAATAGAATTAATAATGTAAATAAATCTCAAATCATATATTCTATTGTCTAAGGCAGAATGCTAAGATATTTATTATGGGGAAAAAACTGGTGGTACAAAAATATTTAAGAAATATATATACTAATATAAAGGAGTTTTCTGTTAACTGAAAGGAGACCCTCTGATTCTCTTGGACGGCTTAAATGAATTAAGCTGGGCTAATTCCTAATGTCCATTCCATATGTTCTCATTGTTACAGCTGTTTTTACTAGCTGATTGTTCATATAGTATATGAACATGGATCAGCTACTCACTGACATGTATTAGCCTGTGTGGTAAGTTTATCGGCTTTTTACTTCTGAGTTTAAGATCAAGAAACACCATGGTCTTTCTTCTCAATTGCCTAATAAGGCAGAATGAATGTGTGTGTGAGAATAAAAAAATTTCTAATAGATATATACAATCACAACAGACAAAAAATAATGGCCCTTACTCCCATGAGTCTGTAACATCACCATCCAAGGCAGCTGTTGGTGGACAAAGGCAGAGGTGCTAAGAATCTCCTGATTGCTGGCTCAGGCTGTCATTTGATGATGACTCTTTATTTGGGTACTTACAACAGCAGATCATTTTCAAGTAAAGAAAGATTGCAAGATTTGGAAGAACTGTTTGATATTAAATGGAACATTATTGCACAAATTAGAAAAAAAGGTGATAAGACAATTGATTTAAAAAGTGAACATGTACTCTGTTACAAAGGCACAAATATTGGAAGTACAAGTGTTCATTATAAATAAAAAGTGAAGAACAACATTGTGGAGATTTTTGGTATATCGGACAGAATGGCAAGATTAGCTATTCAACTTAATAGCAGATACCAAATGCAGATAATTTAGGTTTATGCCCCAACAAGTTCTCATAGTGATGAAGTACTAGAAGATGTTTATATGGATGTATAAAAGGCTTTTGATCAGACTAAACAACATTTTTAAAATGTTATGAGAGACTTTACTGCTACAATTGGTAAACAAATGAAAGGTAAAAGTGTTTTAGATAAATTTATTTATGGTAATAGAAATAAGAGTGGACATAGACTTGTGGAATTTTTAGAAAAAGAAAAACTTTATATTATAAATTATTTTTTTGAGAAAAATGTTAAAAGTAAGTGGATACGGAAGCATTCTAATGAAGGTACTTGTATTATATTTTGTTTGTCAAAAAATATATATTTCAAAATTGTAATGTCCTTAATAAATTCAACATAGGAAGTGATCATTGATTAGTAAGATGTAGGATACGTGTTAATGTAAAACTAGAGAGACAAAAATTATTAAGAAAAACAATATTTACAGCTGATATTTCTAATCTTCAGGAACATTCTAATGAATTTAAATTAGGATTTGCAAATCATATTCAAAAATTAGCAGATTTTGTACACAATTAACATTTGAATGAAATTAATAAGAAAATAATTGATACACTTGTAAAAACTGCAACAAAGATAGCTGATAAAAAAAGCAGCAATTGACCAATAAAATTTATACTGTGACTAAAGAATTTATGAAGAAAAGAAGGAATATAAAAATATATAAAAATGATGCATTATGATGGTTTAAATATCTCAAACTTTGTGAAATGATGCAAAAAAATGTTGATAATGATATAAGATAGTAAAATTGTGAACTAGCAAAGAAAGCTGTAGAAGAGAATAAAAGTCACAAGAGTGTAAAACAACATTTTGCTATTGGTGAAAAACTTATATATGAAATGATAAAAAAAGATGGAACTATTGCTAAAAAGAAAGATGACATAATGAAATGGGTAGAAGAGTTCTATTAAGGATTATATAATAATAAAGAACATGTATCTCTTACATCTATTATATCTTCTGAATTGGCTAGAATTTTAAATGGAGTGAGACATGCGATCAAATTTTTAAAGAAAGGAAAAGCTCCAGTTAAGGACAGAATTATAATTGATAAAAAGAAGCAGGTGAAGAAATAAAAAAAATTTTGGCAAAGTTATATACCATGTATCTAAATGATAAAGATGTACCAAATGATTGGAAGATTGCAGTATTAATATTAATATTTAAAAAGGTGACAAAAGGTTATTAAAAATTACAGATTTGTCAGTCTTTTATCAGTTTTATACAAAAATTTTACCAAGATAATTACAACTTATCTACAGAGAACAATGGATTTCAACCAATGAAAAGAACAAGATGGATTTGAAAGAGGTTTTAGTACAATAGATCATATTAAAGTATTGAGAGAATTTATAGAAAGTACTAGGGTATATGAGTTGCCATTATACTTTTGATTTGTAGATTATAAAAAAGTATTTGATTCTATAAACATTTCTTCAGTGATTAAAGCATTGAATCACCAAGATATAGACCCAGGATAATCATATTCTGAAGAATATTTATAAAAATTTTACAGCAACAATTATAATACATAATGATACTATGAAGGTTGACATTGAGAAGGGTGTAAGACAGGGTGACTCCATATCTCCAAAACTTTTTATAGCAATGCTGCAAAAAGTATTTTGTGGATGAAAATGTGAAGCTAAATTAGTAAAGTAAATGGAGATTATTTACATCATTTAGATTTTGCAGATGATGTAGTTGTTTTTGCAAATAATTCTTCAGAGATGAAAGTAAGAAAGCAGGACTAAAGGTAAATGTTAAAAGGAATAAAGCAATGTTCAATGGATTTTCTCAAAAGGTGAAAATAAAGATTGATTATAGTGTGTTACATGAAGTTAACATCTACAAATACATTGATCAGATTATTACTACAGATGGAAACATAATGGATGAAATTAATCATAGAATTAAACTTCATTGGAGTGCTTTTGGTAGAAATAGTCTAATATTAAAAGAAAATGTGCCTATATGTTTGAAAAGTAAGAATTTTAATAAATGTGTTTTACCAGTTCTAATATTAAAAGAAAATGTGCCTATATGTTTGAAAAGTAAGAATTTTAATAAATGTGTTTTACCAGTTCTTACTTATGTATCTGAGGCTTGGATACTTAACAGAAGAGCAATATGGAGACTTAAGACCATCCAAAATTGTATGGAGAAGTGCATGTTAGGAATAACAAGAGATCAAACATGAAATACATGGGTGAGTGAACACATAGATGATGCTGACATCATTGAAAGAATTGAGAGAGTGCAATAGATTGGACTACAAGAGATGATAATAGTTGGACAGTTTCATATCTTAAACCAGATTCCAAGAAATTGTAAAAGACCCAGAAAGAGACCACATGTGAGATGGATGGATGAAATAATAGTGTGCAAGGGTGATGTGAAAAAGAGAGACTGATATTGGAGATGAATTAAACTTGGAGAGGCTTTCATGCTGCAGTGGATTGTTAATGGTTTATAATGATGATAATGACTAATATAAAAGATATAAGAGAAATCATTACAGATGTCAGTTTTTTTTAATCATGGAAATGAAAGGAGTCATAGTTTTTAACAAGGAATTTGTGAAGAACATAGACATAAAAAATGATTAATATGGAAAACATGGTTTATTTCAAATTTAAAACATGTTATTAATCTAAGATTTAAAAATATGTAATTAAAAACTTATTCAAATATTTGCATTCAAATAAGATTTAGTATAGCAATACCATAATAGTTTGAGGTCATGATTATAGTATCCAGCATAAAAGTATTCTAAGCTATCAAAGTTGAATACTTAGATCTACATAAACACTTATACATGAATGTATATAAATGGTAGTTATAGTATACAAGTTTTGAAAAGACATTTGTAATTATAAAATTAAATGAGTTTTTAAATTAAAAAAATATGAAGTATTTCACTGTCTTCCCTATATATAAAAAATTATAAGTAACACAAATAAGTAATAGTAGTAATGATTTTATTTAATGCATTAGATTAGGATTATTTTAAATTATTTTGTAAGTAATTTTATAGTTTTTGTTAAAGTTTATAAATGTAACTTATAAAGTGTTTTTTTACATAAATATAATTCTGTATTTAAATTAATGTTGTGTTAAATAAATGTTCTTCTAGTAACTTTATTACTGAGATTAAAAGTTGGGAAAAGCTTAAGTTATTTGAATTTTTCAATATTTTGTTATTTTGTTGTTGTTTTTGAAAAAATTAATTTAAAAGCATTGATAATATATTCTTTGTTATTGCATTCTTTCAATCTTTTCTTTGTCAATAAATAATCTGCTTTCAGAAATAGAATATAGAAATACATAAACAATGAGGATTGCCAATTCCTCAACAAGCTTTGTGATAAATGCTTAGCCAGAGCCAGCATTTAAAATATCTCTGGCAGGAACCCCCTCCCCAAACCCCTGACCATGGTTTCATGCTTTGGCACTCCTCAGAGAGGTGCAAGGGTAGGACATGTCTGAACCTACCCTGGCATCTCTCTGAGGAGTACCAAAGCATGAAACCATGGTCAGGGGTGGGGGGGGTTTCCTGACAGAGATATTTTAAATGCTGGCTCTGGCTAAGCATTTATCACAAAGCTTGGCAATCCTCATTGTTTATAACTTACAAGCTTAAGAGAATAGGGTCATGTGATCTATGACTCTTATTTTGACTATAGAAATACATATCTTCTTAGAGAACTTTTGCAAAACATCATGAGTGAGAATTTTATAATGTGTTAAATCGGGACTATTTTAAAACCTAAATGTAACATGTTTGGAATCATTAAACTGTTGGAATTTGAGCATTCCCAGTACTGTTATAAATGAGAAGGTGTTTGGATTGTCCAATTGTATAAGTCTATTTCACCATTAAAGCTCTTCCAGTTCTGTTATAAATGGCTTTATAGGTATATATGCGTATTTCTTGGTTTGCATGGCATACCACTTGTAGAGCAGTCACTTTCCCTTCTATCTATTCCTAATCTTTTATTATTATTAATGCTCAAATGGTGAAATAGACTTGTACAATTAGACAATCCAAGGACAATATTCCCACTGCAACTGAAGCGGTTGCCTTGTTTCTTTCAAGCTGCCCCAAATAATAATGAGACATGAATAGAAGTGTTCTGAAAGTGTAACATTGCTGTTAATATAACAACATTATTGTCTCCAAATAACTAATGGAGAAATGGACATGTATAATTGGACAGTTTTGTGAACAATAATTTCAGCATAAGAAGTTGGGTTTATGTGTGTAAGTCTGGAAGGGCAGGTGAATTTTGTGTCACTGCACTTCTGGAACTATTAATATCCCATTCACCTATCCATACATTTATACTTGAATGTTCAAAATCATATGCATTGAATCAAGTGTATGGGTGCGGATGCGCTTGACACGCACCGACACTCCCTAAATTTCTTTGTAATGATTCTTGTTGATTGCATTGTAAAACTTATGCCTCTTGAATCGTCTTGAGGCACAAATAAAGGCATTTGAAAGTAAACTGTTGGAATTTCTAAAAGACCCTATATATTGTATGAAAACAAGTGTTTTAAATAAATATTTTTTCATAATCTCTGCTAAAAGTATGGGATTAAAGAAGCTAAAAGTATGGGATTAAAGGAGCGAATGCTGGAGGGTTGGGCACCAAAGGTGACAGATGGGTGGAGCCTCCTAGTTAAAAGTAAAAGTATTATTATTAAATATTTAAACTAAAAATAGAATTCAATTATTAAATTACAAAGAAGGTAATATACTGTTTATTAATTTTTGATTTTTTTATATAAATTAGGCATGAGTAACCTGCTGCCCATAGATCACATGTGACTTTACATAACTTTCTATATAATATACTTAATATAGCTTTTTCTATATATGTATAGATAAATATAATTTTCCAATTTACTTTCAGTACTTTTTTTAATAATATTATTCATTTTTATAATTAAAGTTTTAACTATGTTTATCTAAATATTGACGAAATAGTTTATTAAAATAAATCTAAAATAAAATTATATACATTACAATATTGTAATTATAATAAATTTACTGGTAATAAACTAATTTCACATTCTTTATAATTTTATGACTGGTGTATGTTGAACAGCATTATCCTACAGAATTATTGTTTTTCACAAGAGGAACTAGTTGGTAATACTTTTTAAAATCATCTTTGAAACATTACTGTTTAGATGTTGTTGTTTTTTTTTATTTTGTTAATTAACAGTGAAAAATACAATATATTATATAAATAAAATACTTTAAAGACAAAAAATTCAATATATGTGAAGCATTCCACAAAATAATTTTACTATACCTATCCTGGAGTTGAAAAATGACTATCAGAAATAAAAATAATAAAATAGATAAAATTTAAAAAATGGAATTATAAAGACATTAAATGATCAATAGGAATAAAATGAATAATAATAATAAATTATTAAAAGAAAAAATCTAGTGCAGATAAAACATTGAACAACAATAGTTTACCAAAAAAGACAAATATGGTTACAAACCAAATAAGTGGGAGTATGAAAATAAGAATGCAAGTAATAAAAAGACTACAAACTCCAACGGAATCGCAGAATGAGAAGAATGAAATAAAGGCATTGGTCGAGTTGAAAAGACAGGACAAGGATTTAATAATTATAAAGTAAAATTCTTAATTATATATGTGATGCAAAAAAAACCTTTCGTGGGATTTAGAAACTAATTACTGAATCAAGAAAAGGGGGATTTTATAAATAATTAAAAACTAATTTACTTCAACTTTTTAAATGGTTGTTTTAAATATAAATAAAATTTTATATAAATCTTTATTGCTATAACAATTTATGTTGAAATGTGTTCAGCTCTTGCCTGAAATCCAGAAAGAGATAACTATAACATAAGACAGAGCAACCAAAGGAAGCACTTGATATTTTTTTTATGATAGCTTGCCATTACGTCCAATGTAATATGCGCTATCATCTCAATATGTTAGCGTACATGTTCTTATTATTATCATAATTTTTTAAAAAAATATTGAATATCACGTGACCTTGCACTCTTCAATCAATTTTTTATTTTTAATATAGTGCATCAAAGGACAATTAAATTTTAGTTGGTGTTTGTTTTCACCAATACAGTGATTTACTTTTTTATAATATTTTTCTTTATAAGTACATCACTTACACGTGTGTGTGCGGTCATTTTAGGTATTTAATATATCTTCAGGCTTCAACAATATTTCATGTCCTATATTCTCTCTATTTCTTTAGAAGCTTTTTTTACTATTATGAACATGTATTTTTCTTTTTTACAGTTTATAGCAAAAGTATGTTAATTTTAAAATTATTTAAATAAAAATCTACATATCTGCTGAATACCGCAGTTAGATGAGTTTTTATAAAGTATATACTTAGAATATATAGAGTCAGTTCTTAAAATAGTCTCAGTACGAATCTAAAATATTCAAAAAGTGTTTTAATATTATTTCATTTTAGAATATATAAAAAAAAAAACATTTATGTAAAACACTTAAATATAAAAAATGATAAAAGGATTTTCTTATTTTATTTTTATTCTTTAAAAAAAAAAACGTATAATATCTACAATTTTCAAAATGTTATAAACATTTTACAATATAAATTTTGTACTATTATTAATAATAAATGTTATGTTGTACAGATCCAAAAATATTCCTTACACAGTAATTCATATATATATATATATATATATCATCATCATTATCAACCATTATCAATCCACTGCAGGATGAAGGTCTCTCCAAGTTTAATCCATCTTCTCCGATCTTTAGCTTCTCTTCTCCACATCACCCCTGCACACTTTCTTATTTCATCCATCCATCTCACATGCGGTCTCTTTCTGGGTCTTTTACAATCTCTTAATCCAGTTTAAAATTTCAATTATCCATCTATTATCATCTTTTCTAACAATATGTCCACCCAACTCCACTTCAATCTTTTAATTTTTTCAATGAGTCAGTAACACCTGTTTGTTCTCTTACCCATACATTTTTACAATCTCTTCTTTTACTCCCAACATACTCTCTCCATACTTCTTTGAGTGTCTAATCTCTGAATTGCTCTTCTATTAAGTGTCCAAGTCTCAGATCCATAGTAAGAACTGGCCCCCCCCCCCCCCCCCCCTTTTTTTTCTTTTTTTTTTTCTTTTTTTTTTTTTTTTTCCCCCCATTTCCTCCCCTTTTTTTATTTTTTTTTTTCCCCCCCCCCCCCCTCTCTTTTTCCACCCACCCAACCCCCACCACTTTCACTTTCTTTTTTTTCCCCACCTCCAAAACCCCCCCCAACAATTTTAAAAGTTCTCACAAAACCCTTTTTACACCAAAAAAACTTCTACTCTCACCTTGAGCAATATATGTATATATGGGAGAGATTAAAAAAAGTATTTATATATCTCCACTCATGTTGACACAATTGTTTCTTCATTTCATTTGTCTTTGAAAATAAGCAGCATAAATATCTTAGTTCAGCAATTTATTTAATATTTTGTAACCTCATTGTTATCACAATCTGCTGTGAACACCTTCTTAGAAAATAATTCTCTGTAAATATTCTTTGTGATAAGTCTTTTGCTCACACACAGGACACAAATGACAACAAAATTTTCTTTGCACATCTCTCAAATATGTTACCATTTTAGATACTGCCAGCTACTGGAAGATGGCCAACTGTTTTCTTAGATAATGATCAAGTTAACTTGCAATGTCACCAATGATTATTTATGTTACAACTGTTTAACTACAATTTGTATTTCCTTGTATATTCTTGAGAGTTGTAGATACTTCAATATGATAAGACTCATGGTCATTTCTACTGATTCAAAAAGGATATTTTTTAGAATATTAAATATATAATTTTCCTTTTTGCCTTCTAAATCACAATAAGATCATTCAGTCACCATTTTTAATTTATTAAGTATTGAGAACACTATTTTTTTACTAACTTCAAGAGATTAATATTATTTGCCAATAGTATGGTTAAGATACCTCTTTGATACATTCAATGTAAATTAGATAGTGCTATCATTCTTCTCTTCATAGAATCAAATCTGCAAACATTATGTAAATAAATGAATCCTATACAACAGTACAAGAGGCTTATATAATCAGATTTTAATATTTGAAATACAGGTACTCTTCATATTCCTGGAGCCTAATTATAAATATAGGAGATTTGAACTCAGACTTTCAAGCACCTTTCAACTATCCACTCTATCTCACATCACTGATACACATGCTCACACACACGTAGAAAAGATCAATAATCACCAATATATGTATTTCATGCTGAATCAGCACTCATCAGTTGGTTCAGATTATCATCTCTCACACATATAGAATCAATGCTTAGTTTATATTAAGATAGCAAATCTTCATACTTTAATGGACAGCCTTCAATCTAGTCCAACCTCCAACTCTTCAGCCATCCATACCATTAAAAATCTGATGGTGGAATATTACACATTAAGCCTGCATCCTGCCCATCCCTCTTCTATGTATTTAAGTGGATACTGTCCTGTACATGAGAGTCAGAGTGACTTGAGATCAACATGGGCATGACAACAATATTGAATCAGCATGGGATTTGGATTTTCCATCATCTGATTTTCAATGGTATGGATGGTTGAAGAATTGGAGGTTGGAGTAGATTGAAGCCTGTCCGTTAAAGTATGAAGATTTGCTATCTTAATATAAACTGAGTACTGATTATATATATATATGTATGTATGTGTGTGTGTGTGAGAGAGAGAGAGAGATGATTATCTGGACCAACTGATGAGTGCTGGTTTAGCACGAAATAGGAATAACAGTGATTATAGATCTTTTCTACATATATTTGATCATGTGTATCAGTGATGTGAGATAGTGTGGATAGTTGAAAGGTGCTTGAAAGTCTGAGTTCAAATCTCCTATACAATCAGATTTTAAATAAATATCATTTTATGATAGGAAACATCTGGCAAATTATTCAGAAAATAGCTGTGAAAAGTGTTTGCATTAGTATATATTAATTATTTGATTACTGTATTTGTAAACAATTGGTTGAAAAATAAAAGGAAAAGATCACCGGTATCTAACTTTTGTTTGTTTTCCTTTAGAAAATATTTGAACAATCATTTGCTTCTCATTTATATGTAGTCTTTATAATATGATTTCAACTCGTAAAAAGCTGATATCAATATATTTTAGATAGAGTGATCAGGAATAAATTATGGAAAAATTTTGAAAATAGATTAGGAATTATTAAAAATGATTAAGAATTTTTACAAGGATAATTTTTATAAATACCAATTGAGGGATGTACAATCATTGAAACTTAAAAGTAGGAATGCCTATTATCACTTTTTATTTATTTTAAGAGAATCGGAGGTTAAAGTAGAAAGATTAGGGATGGAAGTAGGAAATTAAAGATAATATATAATAAAGTAGGTTTCTTTGTGTGCAGATATTATGGAATTTTTGATAAACACCATAAAATACATGGGGTTGTTAATAGAGAAATATGAAGAAGCAGGAAGAAATAAGAGATCCTAGTATTTAGTGGGAAGAGTAAAGCTGAAAAATGGAAAATAGAAGATATTTTGGCTGATGAAATAGATAAGAATAAATATTTAGGTGTTTTTTGAATGGAATAAACTATACACCCAAATAGGCATTAGAGCTGAGAAAAAAAATAAGATTAATAATTTATCATGTTTCTCAAGTAGTAAATATGAGCTATAGTAGAATTATATATATATATAAAATAAATAAAATATCCGTTAATTAAAAACAATATTGTAATTATAATTGAAATAATATGTTTAACAGTTTATAAACAATTTCAAACAATCTTAAAATCCGCAGAAGTACTTTCGGTTACTTTCTAACCTGCCTCAACTGCCATTAAATTCAAAAACCAAAAGTGGAAGCAAACGTCATCAATTCAAATTCCACGAATCTCATATTTTAATGTTAGAAGCTTGTCGATTTATTAAATGCGTTTTATTCCTGTTTATAAAAATTGCCTCTTTAATTTTTCTTTTACTATGGTTTCTCTCTTCATGAAGAATTTTCACATTTTCAAAATTAAATTTAAATTTATATTTACATGTTTTTTCGTGATCAAGGAAAACTGAAGAAGATATTAAATCACCATTATTTTTATTTTTTACACGCTTATATAATAATTCATGTTCCTTCAATCTTTTCTCAATACTGCATCTAGATTCACCTATATATGATAGCATACAATCACAAAAAATTTGATATATGACATTATATTTTTGCTTGACAGGTATGACATCCTTAGAATTATTGACTAATTTATTAATATTGTTTGGAACATAGAATGAAACATTAAACACATTCTTATATAAATCCTTAAAAAATTTTACTTGTGGATTTGAAATAAATGGAATAGATATCCATTTTTTATTATTAATCTTCATTTCTTTTAAATTATCATAATTTAAATTATCATAATTATCATAAAAAATGGATATCCCATTTATTTCAAATCTACAAGTAAAATTTTTTAAGGATTTATATAAGAATGTGTTTAATGTTTCATTCTACGTTCCAAACAATATTAATAAATTAGTCAATAATTTTAAAGATGTCATACCTGTCAAGCAAAAAAGTAATGTCATATATCAAATTTTTTGTGATTGTATGCTATCATATATAGGTGAATCTAGGTGCAGTATTGAAAAAAGATTGAAGGAACATGAATTATTATATAAGCGTGTAAAAAATAAAAATAATGGTGATTTAATATCTTCTTCAGTTTTCTTTGATCACGAAAAAACATGTAAATATAAATTTAAATTTAATTTTGAAAATGTGAAAATTCTTCATGAAGAGAGAAACCATAGTAAAAGAAAAATTAAAGAGGCAATTTTTATAAACAGGAATAAAACGCATTTAATAAATCGACAAGCTTCTAACATTAAAATACGAGATTCGTGGAATTTGAATTGATGACATTTGCTTCCGCTTTTGGTTTTTGAATTTAATGGCAGTTGAGGCAGGTTAGAAAGTAACTGAAAGTACTTCTGCGGATTTTAAGATTGTTTGTAATTGTTTATAAACCGTTAAAAATATTATTTCAATTATAATTATATATATATATATAGAGAGAGAGAAACAAATGATGGGGCTTCTTTAATATTTGGAAGTAATGCTCTCTGTATTGACCAGGAAACATAAATTTTTAGACAGAGTACAAAAAGAAGTAGGCAGATATGTATTGCATGGTAAATTGTGAATAGCAAATGAAGCTATTCAAAATTGAATGGAGTAGATTTGTTTTTTAATAAGGCAAATTAAAAGCAAATTAAAAACATTTAAACAGTTACTGTATGAATGAAAATAGATTAGTATTAATTGAATTAGTAAACATATTAAACATGAAATATTTTGCAATATGCAATGTTAATCAACAATTCAGAATGTGTCCGGCAAATGATTATGAAAATGGAAAAACAGGATTGAAACATTCTGTAGAGATAAAGAAACAGATTTATAGAAAATAATAAAAAATAGTTTGGAATTATATAAAAATAAAAATTATATAAAATATAAAAGAATGTACGATAGCAACAGATCATTATTATTTCATGATAAGACTATAACTTTAGATACAAGGGAAAGAAAAAGAAATTAAAATAAGAATTTTAATTATGAATGTAGCTTTTGTAGAGGTGGAAGAATGTGTATTGAACCTTTATTTTTGGAATGTCACATATTGAAAGAGGATCAAATTAAAAAAGTATGGAGAGTTGAAAGATAAAAATAGGTAAAAATTTTATGAATTTTTTAGACTTGATTATGAAATTGAAGACCAAAAGAATATAGGATTAAATGAAAAAAAAAAATCGGGACTGAAAAAATAATTTGGTAATAAGGAGTAAGACATAAATGAGTTTATTGTGCTATAAGGTGGTTTTGGAAAGTTGGAATGTTACACGGTAACATGTTTCTGGGTATTTGATCTATGCCCAAAAACTTCAATTTTTTTAAGAAGAAAAAACATATACCATATAATTATTCAAATATTTGAAGAATTTAAGGATATAAGATTGAGATGATACATGAAAAGTATTATAGTAATAACAGTATCAATTATATTGATTTTTAAAAAGAGAGTTGTTGTTTTTTAATGAAAAGCAGCTTGTCTGTGTATATGAAGCTGATGATATATATTCATAAGATTACAAAAATCAAAATAAAAATAATATAAATTCTAACATAGCAATCAAATGTCCTCTGAATTTTTCAAAGGACATTTGATTACTATGTTAGAATTATATTCAGTTTTTATTGTCGATTAACATTGTATATTGCAAAATATTTCATGGTAAATATGTTTACTAATTCAATTAATACTAATATATTTTCATTCATACAGTAACCTTCTAAATATTTTTAATTTGCTTTTAATTTGCCTTATTTTATTCACTTCTATATCTACCATTCTATCAACTTATAAATTAAACTTTCTAATGAACCATATTCACTTACCAATTCCTCTTCCCCCAAAGTTTTTATTACAAATTTCATTAAATATTTTTCTAAATTCTTTCTTAGCCTCACACTCTTTTCCGTCTGCATTTAACATTATAATATCTATTTTTTTTTTTATTTCTTTTTTTTAATCATATATTTTAATAAAGGTTTTATAATCCTCTCTTCATGACTTGATATTCTTTTTCATTAATTTCTTATTAAGTTAACCCCATATCTGTTATATTTTTTTCCAAAATTCCTATCCCTTGTAATCTTTACTTTCTTCCATTTTCTTCTTAATAACAACTTTATAAATCTTATATGCTTTTCTGATGGCATTTTAGATGTTTTTATATGTTGGATTATTTTCATAACCTAACACTAAATATTTAATGCTTTTAGAAAAAACTTTATTTTTTCAATTACATTCAACTATTAGAAATAACACAGAGGTTAGTATATAACATTTTCTTCAATTGTTGGCTGGTAGTACTAGCATTGGAAATCAACCTGAACCTCTAGATTCAAGTATTGCCCTAACCAACTGATATATTCTGCAAAGGGCAATAGTCAGTAATAATTTTATATACTTATCTAAGGTTATTTTTGATTTCTTTTTCTAAGACCAAAGTTAATTAATGGCATCCAGATGTTACATATAGTCTATACTATGGGTTTTTTTTATCATTGTCATGTGAGAAGTTTCTTTAAATTTTCTTCTTTGTATCTTTTCCTCTCTATCCAATATTTTTATATTTTCCCAATCACATATATTCATAATTATGACTCGTTAAATCCCTTTCCTTCACATTTCCATGGTATTTTATAGTAAAAAGTGTTTACAGTATTTCAAGTTTAGGCTTTGTAGATATTATAATTATCCACAGAGAGGGATGATAAGAAAAGAGCATATAAACAAGTGTAGGGTATTGCTAGGAATACTCACTCCATTAATAGAAAAGATTTCTGCATCATGTCAAAAAAATAAAACATCTAATTTACATACTGCACTTTATTTGCATATTGATCTTTGCCTCTAAATATGCATATTTTTAATGACACATTTAGTTTTAGCATTATGATTCTGGCAACAATCTGACAAAAGCTATCTTAATGCTCTTGAGTCTTATTGTATTATATTTACCTTTCATATTAACTTGAATAATACAAGTTTTGTATAATTCTGCATTATGTGATATAGGTTTGGAAAGCTGACCTGAAGTTATATTGATTGCAGATTTTCTTTACTTCATCTACTATTCCTGATATATATGGATGCTATAGTTCTATTGATTGTTTTTTTATAGTTATTTTTGTTGTGTACTTTTTTCTTGATGTCAGCAAATGGATAATGAATCTTCATGATAGTTTGTTCTATGTAGATCTTTTTTTCCACATCACTGAAATCTTCTTCTCTGATCCATAATAATTGTAAATTTTGTTATGAGGGAGTCTGGAAACAAGAATATCTAAGAATACCAAATTTTGTTCTTCTGATTATAATGAGAATTTAATTGAAGGGCATATGTTGTTAATATGTTTCTAGAATGTTCACAGTAGTATTTCATCATGTGGCCATATAACAAAATATATCATCAACATAGTGAAGACAAATATTAGGTGGATATTGAACCGGGTGGGAAAAGATCGAATAAAAAATAAAAGAATATAGAATAACATTTTACTGTTTAATAAAAAAACAAAATTGTGAAAACATTATAAACAAATTGTTGACTTCTTTTTTATAGAAAAATGATGATATTATAAAATTATTTATTATAAATACGATCTACTCCAGCTGCAATTTAAATATTACAGCACCCAATCCCTCAGGCAGAGAAGGACAATACCAGAGGTACCTGTAGCCAGACTGAGGTTACACAAGGTATAACCTACAGCCATATTTTCAGTTTACAGAATTTCTTGACTGCTGAATTCAAACCCTGTCATTAAGTAAACTTCAGGTGGCAGTTAATTACAAGAAGTAACTGACATACTCTGGATGACAGCTACTAACTCAGTACCTGAATATCCCAACTACCTCAATGGAAACAAATGAAATAAACTATGCATCTAACTTCTTTGCTAAATTGTTCTTAGTGGTATAATTAAAGAATTGACTGATAGTAACTGATAAATAAATGCTTTATTTTAATCAAAATGTTTACTATACTTTGTTAACTAATTTTATTAATTTTTACTTAATTAAACAATGTTTTATATATGATAACTATACACACTCTTTATAAAAAAAAAATACAACAATAATATAAACACTGTATAAATGGAGTGCACACAAATGTGGAATTATAGCTAATTATTTCATGATTTGAAGCTCTGTAACTATTTATTTGTTACATTAGGAAATACATAAACCCACACATATTATAGTTCATTATATGCTGGCTATAGAGTTCATTTTAGTTGACTCTGGAGATATTCAAAGATTGCAATGGCTACTTATAGATTAATATAAAAAATTATGAATGGCATAAGAAAATGTTATTACCTATAGGATTTTTAACATTGTGGCTTCTTGCTATTTGCTGCTGCATGTGTGGTTTACCAAGAAGTTGGATTTTAGGCTTCTGATGCAATCCTGATGATTGCAGTTTCATGTTACTTCTATTTTAGGCAGTTATACATTCCTGGTGGCTTCAAATTGTTAGATGTGCATGGTTTTTATTGGGCAGACTGCTGATGTTCTTGCAGATAAAGGCTAGAGCTCATCGCATGCTCTGACTTCTGCTCAGCATGGCATTGTATTCATTGAAAAATAAGTCTGATTGACTCTAGAAACATGAATGACTGAATGATGAAATTTTCAGCCCTATTTATGTGATGATCTTGTTATCTTTTTTAATTATTTTTTTAAACCCGCTAGTTATTTTCATTATTCAAAATCTGTCCACTGATTTTGTTGATCAAATTTTGGATAAGATGCATTTTAATTAGTCCTGTTGTTTATGAATTTTAATTAGTTAATTAGTAGCCATTGCTAATCCCATTCCTATGCAGCTTATCTATTAAGCAATCTTTGAGTTTTAAAATTTAATTATGAGCTTTCCTTTATTTTAATATTTAACTTTCACATTTTATTTTATTTTTAACATGCACACATTTTATTATTTTCTTTATATTTAAAATCAACATTATTTATGCACACACATATATTTATTTTATTTTAAATAAATGAAAGAGATTTTTAGTTTTTACGATTTTTTTTTCTTTAAACTTTTAACCGCTAATTATATTATTGGTTGAATGAGGTAAAAATAAAATCTTTTAATTGGCCAACTCACAAACTGAAGACAAAGCCTATTGTTAAAACATATTCGCCTATAATATTAAATTCAACTCAGATACGTTTATAAAAAGTATATTACTAATTTTTCAGGTTATGAAGATAACGAAAGTTCTTTCAAAAATAAATTGCTATTTATTTATTCTAAAATATTCAATTTTGGCAACATAAAAGCTATAATATAAACAAAAAGGTCGACTTTTACGTTATAGAAAAGTAAATATTTCTTTTTACTAAATCTTAAATATTTTTACTAAAATCTTCAATATTTTTCGAGAATAATTTTGTTTTTTTAGTATTCTATCTGAAAATAATTTGCAATTTCTTAAAATATACTTTTATAATACTTTAAATCATATTCGAAATGAAAATCTCAGCGTTTTTCTTTATTTTCTTTGATCAGGCGGTTTCTTTGTTCTTTCCAGCCAATCAGAATGTCTTTTTCGGCTGAGAGCACCGTAACAACCAATCACAACTCATGTTCTTTCTTTGTTTAGGTTTAAATGCATTTTTTTTTATTTTTTACTTGTAAAATAAATCGGAAGAGGGCACCATCTTACAGAACTTTTAAAAACCTATTCAATACCTCTAAAACGAATATTTTAGCATAAGAACTGGCAGAGTTAGAGTGACGTCAGATGTCGATGAGGAGCTTCGTAAGAGGCGGGAAAAGGGTTAATAGTTTAATTTGTTAAGTTACATTCCCCCTCAAGCTAATTGCATTTTCTTTTAATAACTTTCTAAATACTACTTTCTTTATTTATTCTAAATTATATTTTTTTTTCTTTTATTCAACCTTTATTTCTTTTGATGAAATTTATTTTGTTATTTACTAGTAACTGATCCTGCAATGATTTTATTTTTTTAAATTAATTTTAAAACTTTTGCGTTATCTATGAAGATTCTTATTTTAATAATTTTGGACGAAATTATTTACAATATGTAGTGCTTGACTAGCAGTACAATATGGAATAATATTTATGACTTTAATTTCAATTTCTTTCTTTAAATACTGCTAATCTGGAGTGACAGTGGTTGTTCCATAGCCATCCTTGATTTTGTTGAAAACATTCTGTGTTGTATTGAAAATATATTGATGTTGCACAGAATGTTAAAATTTCCATTATGTTGTCAATAAAAAGAATTGTTCTGGTTACAAGCACCTGCATAACAATATTATACTTTCAATACAACATGGATATTTTTCAACAAAGTCAATAAATGCCTATGGGCCCACAACTATCATGCCTGATTAGCAATATTTACATAAAATAACTTGAAACTAGTCATAAATACTACATATTTGTTGTATGACCACATGGTGAACAATTATTATAAACATATTTGATATACAACAACAATGTATCCCCTTCAATTAAATTCACAATAAAATCAGAACACAAACAAAAATTGGTATTCTTAGGTGTTGTTGTGACAAGTCTCTCTCATGGAAAAATCCAAACTAGTTTACAGAAAGCTCGCACATACAAAAATTACTTATATAAATCCAATCACACCCAGAAACACAAAATATGGAATTACTCTATCACTATAGAACAGAACAGGGCAAATGAAGTTTGTTCAGAAACAGTAAAGATATACATAGAACAACTCTCATGAAAAATAGTTTTCCAAAAGTTGTAATTTAGACAATCTTAACTACACAATAAAAAGAACCATCAATAAAAACAACTATTGGTACTGTAGTGTATCCATACCTAACAAAAGTAAAAGACAAGTAAAGAAAATCTGCAATCAAAATAACATCTGAACAGCTTTCCAGAGATATATACTACACTATTAGGAATTTTAATCTCTACAAATCCTAAACTTAAAATGCTGAAAAACTACATCTGGTCTAGTTGCTCTATAGAAAAAGGATTAAAAAGTGAAAACTGTTGGTTAGAAAGAGAAAACAGGTGTGTCTAGAAGAGCAGATTATATACATACCAATGAATATATGTCCAATTGACAAAATATGAATATATTAAATATAGAGAAAAGATACAAAAAGAAAATTCAAAGAAGAAGCTGTTCATATAACAGTGTCCACTAACCCTATAATGCAATCTAATGTTACAAGAAATAATGTCTGAAAGATACTAATTAATTTGCTCTTAGGAAAAAATGAAGAAATTAGAAAGAACCTCATAGATAAATATATGAAATTTCTACTGAATATTGCCTTTGGCAAAATAGATCAATTGGTTAGAGCATCACTCTTAAAATTTAATATTCAAGAATCTAAACGATCCCTATTCCAGTAATCACTACTCAGACCAGAAACACTTAAAGAAGAAAGTACAATTATGCCATTTCAAAACATTGTGTACAGACTAACTCATGTAACTATTACTAACAATTGAATGTAATTGCAAAAAGTTTTCTAAAGATATTAGATGATGGAAATAGTACAACATTTAAGTACAACTGAAATTCCATCATCACAAATCTTCAGGCAAACATTAAGTATTCAGTATGGACCAATACTATGACAAAACTTAAACATTATGAAAAATTATATCTAAAACTGGTCAAAGTAGAAAATCAATTAACTTTCTTATATAAATGTAGTCTGAATAAATTATTTCTAGGGTTTGCAACTAAATCGTCTAAATCACATCCAGATAGCTGAGGAAAATACTGAGAAAGCAAGTGAAGCCTTGTTCAGAGAAAGAATAAATGCTCAAAGTTGTAAATTTAGACTGGCATATCAAAAATCATAACATACCAAACAACATACCAGATACTGAAATTTCTGTTCTCAAAAAAGAATTAAACTTTATCACTATGCCATCTAATATGTATTTACCAGACAAAATGGCAGCCACTGAAAAAGTCCTTCAAAAATTGCCTTTAAACGAAGCAGCAGAATTTTTCTTGAGAACAAAAAGAACGTTTGAAAACCAACACAAACTGAAGTCAAACATTTCCTATGATGAGAAAAAAAATGATTAAATATCTCAAAGTAAATAATTCCTGCTGATAAAAAAAATACTTCAGTTGTCATGGGTACAACTGATTGTGATAATAAAATGCAAGAGCTTATCACAGCAGGCTAATACAAAAAAGTGCAGAAAATCGATATCAAATACAGAAACATTATAAGCATTGGTCAGAAAGCATTGTACATACTTCAATCAAAAAAGAACTAAATTAACATCATATTTCAACAAAATCTCTCATCTTTAAGGTCTTCCTAAAATGCATAACAAAATTTCATTAAAACTTATTGTTAGTTTTAGAAATTCATCTTACCCAAACTTGTCAAGATTTCTTCTTTAAAGTTTTAGTGTTTTGGCATAAAAAACAGTCCTTTGTCAGAGTGTCTAAGCACTTAGTAGAATTAATCAAAATGTTTATTAGAAAATGTACCATATAAGGAAGCATTATCTACTGTAATAAAAAGTTCAAATGATAATAATGTTTCAAACCAGAACAGTTCTTATTGATAGTATAACTGAACTAATAATATTCTACATAGCAACAGCATACTTTTAATACAACACATAATTCTTTCCATAAAATCAAGGAATAGCTGTGGGCTCACCACTGTTACCCCTAATTAGAAATATTTACATTGAAATCATATTCATAAATAGTATTCATATCCACCTAAAGTATGACATTGCTTTATTATGATACATTTGTTGCAGGTCAGATGGTGAAATACTATTTGTTATAAATATTCTGGACTCACATCAACAACGTATCCCCTTTAATTAAACTCCCAATAAAATCAGAGCAAAAATCAAAAATTGGCATTTTCAGAAATTCTTGTGACAAGATACCCTCCTGGTAAATCAAAAAACTACAGTTTACAGAAAAATACTGAGTGTATACATTCAGTAACACCAGGAACACAATAGAATTATACTACCACTATGGAATAGAGCAAAAGAAGTTGGTTCAGAAACCAGAGGTTTGGAAAAATAAAAAAATCTACATAGAACAACTCTCATGAAGAATGGTTATCCATCAGCTTTCTTTTAGAAAATCTTAAATAGACAACAAAAAGGTCCATTAAATAAAAAAAACAATTATTGGTATAAAAACAGTAGACAGTCTAAAGAATATCTGCAATCAATATATAATGGAGATTAACTTTCCAAAGCCATACTACACTACAAGAAATTCTAACTTCTATAAAACCCAATCTTGAAATGCTGAAAAACTGCATCTATGAAATGCCATGTGAATATTAGAGAAGATATACTAGTGAGACTAATCCCTCATTGAAAAGTATGTGAAAGAGCACAAACTGACAATTAGAAAAGAGAAAACAAATGTGTCTAAAGTGGCAAATCATATACATACCAATGAACATATGTTCAATTGTGAAATACAAATATACTGGATACAGAAGAAAAGGTACAAAGAAGAAAATTCAAAGAAACTGCTCACATGTCAATGGCTAACACTATAAGTCAACCAATGTTTAGAAGCTACTAATTAACTTTGCTTTTAGAAAAAAATGAAAAAAACGGGAGAAACTTCATTGTTAAATGTATGAAATATCTATTGACTGTCATCTTTGGAAAAATGGCTCACTTGGTTAGATCATTATCTTAAAATTCAGTATTCAAGAATTTAAAGGTAAAGGTTCAATTCACATGCTAGTACTGTCATGTGATCAAACCAAAACACCTGAAAAAGAATGAAGGATACTACTAAAAATGTGTATATATTAATCTATATGCTATTATTAACAGGTGAATGTAATTGACAAATTTAGGTATAAGTTTTAAAATGAGGACAAATAAAATGTCATCATCACAAACCTTCTGGAAAATACCAAATATTCAGTTTGGATTTAATGCTGTGATAAAATTTAGACCTTATGAAAAATATATGTCTAAAATTGGTCAAACTAGAAAACCAATTAACTTTCTTAGTAAATGTATATCTGCAAGGATTGTATCTAAAGATTTACAACTAAAGTCTCTAATTCACTTCCAGAAAGCTGAGAAAAATACTCAGAGAGCAAATACGGTCCTGTTAAGGGAAAGAATAAATTCTCAAAGATTTTCTAGGTGTCAAGCCTTGTATTCCATTGGTAATGTAAAATGTTTTCTAAAAATAGATTTACTGGTGAAGACTTCACAAGAGTTCTCAAACAATAAGAAAATTGTATTCTAAATTAAAAGAAAAATCTCATAAATTTACATTGGCATATCAAAAGTTTTAATGTAATAAACAATCTACCAGCTTCACTTGCTAAAAATCTTAATTTTAAACATCTAGCAGTTACTAAAATTTATGTTCTCACAAAAGAACTAAACTTTGCCACCACACCATCTAATATCCCTTTATTAGATGAGGAAGTTAGTCAAACATTTCCTTTAGAAGCAGCAGTGGAATTTTGCTGGAGAATAAAAAGGATGCAAAAATCAAAGTCAAATAATTCCTATTCTTAGAGGAAAGTTGTAATGAATACAACTCATTATGATAAGAAACTAAAAATGGCAAAAAATTCATACAGAAACAAAGTTACAAGCATTACTGAGAAAACATAGTATATACTTTAATGATTCTGAAATAAATAAATTAACTTATTTTAGACAAATTTTCCTTCTTTATGGTCTATCTAAAATTTATAAGGATAATGTTCTACTAAGACCTTATTGTTAATTCCAGAAATTCACCATACCAAACCTTGTCAAGATTTCTTTCTCAAAGTTCTTAGTCGTTTGGTATACAAGACCTAGTATTATATCAGGGATTTTAAGCACTTCATGGAATTTATCTACAACATGACAATTTAAAGAAGTGACATATTGGTAAACTTCGATGTGGAAAATTTTCTCTCAAATGTGCCACATCATGGAGTATTGATTAGTGTAAGAAAAAGATAGAATGGCAATAATAGCTTACAGACCTGAACAACTCTTCCTATTGATGGTATAATAGAACTTTTATATTTAAAGGATTGATTTTTTATCCTTATTATCCATAGTCTAATACATTTTTCAAGCACTTTGGACTATTTTTCTGTACATTGGATGAATGACAATATAATGTAAAAATAAAGTGTGTGTTATGCTGTCAAGATCAGACATAAATAAAAAATGGACATAAATAATTTCATCTAATTTTAGAATAGCAATTTAATAAAATAATTAGGATATATACAAATATACAAATTATTCTTGCATAGTTTACCAATTTGCATAGATTTTTGGCTTGGTTTAATGTTCTTATTTAATTCCTTTTTACTTCTTCAAAAACATACCCATATATTATATGAAATCACTGTTAATTATATATCAATAGTTCATAAAATGTCATTTTTAAAATAATTTTTTTATCTTTTTTCATGTCATATTCATGGTATGTGTGAAGAGAAAACCAATTGAAATTGGAAAATCAAAGAGATGTGGTTCATTACAAAAAATGAATGTGTAAGGAATCAGAAAAATAGTATTCAAATCAGCAAAAAATGTTTTTTGCAGCATAATAACCATGAATATGACATGAAAGCATCAAAAGTATACTTGATGCTAATAATTTAATAAACATAATATTCATACCTGTTTAGGTTCCATCTTTGCCTTTTTGTTGTTAGCCATTTTTATCTGGACTGTTTTTATTGGGAGGTCCAAATGCTAGGCTGTTTGCTTATAATCTGTACATAAACTTCTTCCAACAATACCAAAATTTGGCTGCCAGAGTCTACTAATGCCTCAACTTCCACTCATGCAATAGTTATCCATATCTTAGAGCAGGCTTGATTCGCATAATTTGGAACCCTGTCCTCCCCTGAACATACTAAATTTCCTATATGCTTTTCTTCCTCTCTGTGATTTAACTCTGTCTCCCTTTCTTCATTCCATCTTCTTTTTATCTCACCTTCTTCCTTTATATTCCTTGATCTTGCTTCTGCCCTCATAGACTTCTTGATTTTTCTATTTCACCATTGTTTGCTAATTTCTACTTGCTCTAGTAATTTATTGATTTCCTTTGCTAACCTCCCCTTTGTCCTTCCTATTCTCCTGATTATTTCTCCTGACAGATTTCTGCAAAAAATACTCACAATCTGTCTTTCTGATAGTTTACATGCTTCCAACTCCCTTAATCTGGAAACTTGACATCTAAAGACATGAATGTAGGCCTCTTCCTTCTCTTCATGAAACTTTTGATGGATTGTCTGTACTTTAATATACTCTTGCTCTTCTCCATTCCAAGATGTGTTTTTGTGACCCTTTCATATTCTTGGAAAATTTCTGATTAGATTAGCAGGGGAGTAGTAGTGACTCCCACTGCGTCTGGGCATACTCTTAGAAATGGCTATGGACCATTATTATTTTACTATCTTCCCCAATCCTATGGCCACAAAAAAAAATCTCTTCAAGCTCTTTATATTTTTTCCAGGTGTCTCACCTCTCCTTTCTTTAAATATCTATATTTTAACCAACTCATTTATTTTGCTATTCATATCCATCATTGTTTTTCCTATATTTACATGTATATTTTTGATGGCCAATGTGCTAGGCCAAATTTCCCAGCCCACAAAGTATTGTGTATGTATATAAATTTTCCTATATAATCCACTCTATTATATATTTTTTGATTTCTATTTCTTAAGATTAAACAAAATAAATCATAACACTTTGCTCTCTCTTTTTTAAACAAATATTGAAACAGTAAGATTCGTATTCGAATCTTAGGTTTCACCTTTTTCTATCATCTCTCACTCACTGCTGTATCCTACCCAAATTTAAACTTTTTGGTATCGAATTGTGTGTGTAGCAATATTAAAAATGTATAGATATATGTAGAATTCACCATAAACATGCACACATTTCGATATCAAATTTAGGGCAATAAATAAAGATAAATAATAATTTAGATTTCTTCTTTTAGTTATATAAAATATATAATTTTAACTATTTATTTTGAATTGTAAAATCCATTATTTATTGCTTTGTTTGAATTTCATTTAACAATAATTTTAGAAATCTGATGTAATATTTAATTAAAAATAAAAATAATCAGTATGTTCCCTTTTGTATTTGAAATTTTAAAAGTAACGGTCGGTGAGAGATAATAGATTAATTAAAGAAAAATTCCCCAAAATGTAATTATAAAATATAAATGTAAAATGTAAATGTAAACAATAGAAAGGCAGCTTTCTCTATAATTAAACTTAACAAAATGCATTGATTATCCTCAGGGCAGATTAAGTGGAATCCAAAATAAAACTATAACAAAAATGTAAAAGATAAGATTTAAGAAAGGAGGCCATTTTAGACTTTCTAAAAACTTTCAGTTGAACTTTACCTTTGCTCTCAATCAGTTGAGTCTCCTAATATATATATATTTTTTATGTGCCACAGTATGCATGAGTAGAAAGCACCAAAGACTATTCTCCCCAGAGATGGTCGACTGTTTTCCAAGAACCTACGCCCATGACTTCCATAAAATCAATCAAAGAAGATCTGCTGCCCCGAACAATTGGAAAACTGCTGCTGCTATTCAAATAATTAAATCACCTAAACACTGGAAAGAACTGCTAATGCTAGAATCATGAACAATTTGCTTCTGATCACTGAATCAGAAAACTTCTCATAAAACAGGTACCTGTATCCAAATTCTCTAGAGTACTCTACTAATATTCCGCTATAGCTCATTCATCTTTTTATAACTTATAAACTATAAACTGTAAATTCTTATTTGTAAAACTATAAATTTAATAATTAATATTATGTAAATTTCTTTAACAATCTAGCCTGCCTAACTCTATCTTTCTTGGTACGTATTTCTAAAATCTACATTTTATTATATAATTATCGCATGCTCATAATTTTCTAAGTATAAATCTATGATAGCTCGAAACAGTGGATGCGTGTCAAATTTTCATTAATATTTACTTTCATAAATAACTTAATATTTTCATATAAATCGACACGCATTCAGTGCTTCATTTATTGTAATGCAGGGGTCTACTGCTTAGCAAATGGCTAACGTATTAGTTGTAATAATCACCCAGTTTACATATTGTTTATATTTTATTAAATTTTAATTAATAATTCCATAAAATTGCATTTCTTTGAGAGTCGCAAATGTTCTTTATTAAATGTAGATAATGTAGGGCCGAGTTATAAAATATATTTAAATCTTAACAGAATCATTTGTACATTATACATGTGTTACGTTTTAGAGATGCGATGACCCATTACAAGCCTTGAATATTCCGGATTCTATAGGGTTGAAATTAACCCAGTCGTCCTACACAAGTGGACATAATAAATGCTCCCATAGGGCTTGATGACCGTCATGCAGCCAGCAGGCAATTGTGGTACGAACCACTTGTCCTTGGTTATGCTTATGTGACACCTTACCTCTTTGGGCCTATGGCAAATGCCAGCCTGTTATTATAAACTCATTCATGGCTTTGCAGTTTTAATATACTGCCACTTCCTATCACCTTTCTAAACGTACCACATGTTTCTTTTATTAACTTTATTATTCTACGTATAACTCTGTCCCTGCATTAGTGACATAATTCACTCTCAAATAAATTTTTACCCCTAGTTATTAGTAAATATCTTTAATTAAATAAATATATGTCCATCGCTACTATTATAAATCTTACTTTAGACTCTTGTATTGCAAAAATATGAATCCCTAAAGGCATGCCTTAGAAATACTTGCTCGAGAATTTTAGATAGCTAGATTACGTCATAAAAAAAATGTATTTCTCTTTGTAAACATAACAGTATCTGAAAATACCGCTAATGAGATCTTAAATATAAAGTATTATTGGTAAAATAATTTTGCATAAATGTTTCTAAATAAATAAAAGTATTTCTTTAATATATAACAGTATCAGAAAATTCCGTTACTCAATCTTAAATATTACCAAATATTATTAGTAAGTGATTTATTATTAAAATGTTTCAATAAATAATGTCAAACTATACATCTGCCGTTACTTCTTTATTTATTTATTCGATACCCATTCCATATTATATTTCCTCGATTCTGTAAGATAAATGTTTAAGATTAATGTTCTGATTGGCTAACTCGAAATAAAATTCTTGATTCTCTTGCATCTCCCTGATCACCATGCCTAACGTAATGTTTACTAACGTGGCATCAGATGCGTTGTTTCGTAGATTGTATTGCGGAACCAATAAACTATGTTTGAACTCAGTACTATGGGTATCTTCGCTACCTAGATGGTGCTGCCATTCTGTGTGGTGGTCGAATTCTGCACTATGTTAACAAATCACATTTCTGACTGTTACAATATATTATAACTTTTGCTATTACTCAACTGTTATATTCTGTTCTCCATACTTTCTACCCTTTGAAAGTTCTTAAGTTGGGAGGCCATTATAATGAAATTGGGTCTTTCTTACTCATACAGCTATATAACTACTTAAACATACACGAGGTCATAATATAACTCTTTATTGTGATAATTCGACACTTATCTAAAATTCTAAGTAATAGTTAATGATAATTCTCTAAAAACACTTCATATTCCTCATCCAGAATATTTATGGATGTCAATTTCTGACTCCAAGTGCCAATGTTATTTACATAAGAATTATGCTGGAAGAAATGGAAGAACAAATAAGGAATACTTAGAAAGCCTAGCCACTGGCTAGCTCACTCAAGGTGGCTAGTACTTAAACCATGAGAAACATAAAGGGAACAGAAATAATCAGGTATTCAATTAATTTAACCAAAGAATTAATACTGTATACATAGTTCCTTCCTTAGTTACCTACATAAAATTTGAAATAAAGACACAATATGAATATTTCATTGAAATTTAATATTTAATATAATAAATAAATAATAATAATATTATTATTATTTGTGCTCAAATATTTTTTGTAAAAATACAAGCACACACACATGTTATACAGACAAGCAAATCAAATAACAAAGACAGAAAATAATCTTCAATCAATCCAGATGTGAAATATAATTTTTACAGTGAAAAGAGCTGATCATAATATCATCATATAAAAGTCTTTTAAATATCAATAGAAAAGGCACACTAACATGTAAGGAAAGTATATATATACCTTTACCCCCATTAGCGATGGCAATTGGTTCTCCAAAACTCATCATTAAGCCAGAATATTGTATACAGAATACGTATTTATATTGGGGGTCTATGGAAAAAAAATTGATCCGTTCCTAAAGCTAAAAAATTACACTAACTTAGGAATAAAGTACATATTAAAAAAAAATATTCACTAACATTTATTTTAGATGCAATCTGTTTTTCTTTTTAAATTTTTTTCTAATTCAACATTGGCATTTTAAAATGTTGTTTTTCTTTTGATTTGAAACCACTTGGGTATAATAACATTTTTAACTAAGTTACAAAATCAATAACTATTTTTGTATAATATTGTATCGTATTTACATATTGGACTATTTCATCATCTAGTATAAGTGTTAAATGTCTTTGGAAAAATTAAACTTTATTTGAATAATCCAAGTACTGTACATTATATTTAAATAAACTTTAATTTTTCTAAAAACATTCAACACTTATATGTACAAGATATAGTATTATAGAGTCATTAATTATATATATTTTAAGACACATTTAAATAAAGTTTAATTTTTCTAAAGACATTCAACACTTATATGTACAGTATATAGTATTATAGATTCATTAATTATATATATTTTAAGTTTATGTGATCTAAATTTTAAAAAAAAAAAAAATTCCCGATCGTTATAGTGAATAATCGATTATAAATCGAAGTAATGGGTACAAATTGATGATGATCACTATTGTGAAATATCGCTAAGTAACCAGTTGCTAAATAAGGTTTAGGTGTATAGAATAAAGTGTTCTTATTATCTGGAATTCCCCAGGGAAAATAACAGATTCAGATTGGTAATGATAATAATTTTATTCGGTCCTATTGTCATTTAAGTTGCTCATTGTGGAATTGCTCTGCTTGGTTCCTTAAATCTCTAATACAAATAGTCACGAGAAGATTCCTTCAGGTTCAAGTGGTTGTTTAATATTATAGCAACTTGTGTATCTTCATGGGACTGGGGTCAAAATCCCAGCAAGTTTTAAGCTTTTGCCCCATCCTGTTCATAGCTGGTGAATATATATGCTGATTTCAATAAGTTTCCGAAGTCTTCAATGTAAGAAATTAATAACACGAACCAATGGATGCAGATAATAGTTCTTTTACTTTCAAATTTCAGTAAAATTATATCATGAACTAACTCTTGACCTCCCCCCTCCTTTATAGTCTTTTTTTTCTTTCATAATATAAAAAGTTGCAATTCCAAGAATTTTAGTTATTTTTGTAGTATTTATACACATGGTATCCGAGGTCCAGTTTCTCTTTAAAACAAAAGCAAAGTTTTTAGCACCTTTCCCTTCTTTGTCTTAACCAAAAATTCCACTGAACACCTTTAAGTTATTCTTTTGAAAATAACTTAAAATAATGCCTTCATTAAAAGACATTCCACAGATAACAATCTGTGTAGTATTCTCTCTATTTTTTTATTTTATTTTCATTAAAAATATATTTTTCATTTTATTAAAAATGAAATATATTGAATTTTATCATGGAAATAGTGTATATATTATATGTTTTTTTTTTAATGATTCCTTCCATTCGCTTGTCTATACAACAATATATACACACACATGCTTTAACAAAATAAATGAGCATGACCTCCCCCTTCTTCATGTCCATTTTAACTCTTTATTTACTGATTTGAAGAATACATTTAAAAAAAATTAAATATGAAATATGGCCAATTAACAATAAACCCATATGCATATGCATGAATACCAAAATTCCCTTCTTTGAAACAGGGTTTAATCCCACTCTATTACAATATATATATAAAGACAATTGTCATATATGACTTACAGCTTCGGTAGTGATCAATATTAATATCAAGAAAAAAATTTCTCAGATGTTGAATATTCTATATAAATAACAGATGAGATTATTCATGTCAATCTATATATAATCAAATATCCCACAACCGAATATGAACATCAGAAAAAATGCATTATCCCTCAGCCCAAGAATAGTATCATCACAAAAAATTTTGTTATATTTTATATTACAGTGTTTTCCTACAAAATTAATCTCCAAGGTGTAAATTTTTTATTTATTAAAAAAATTAAAAAATTATATATTTTTATAATTTAATAAATATTAGTATGGAATTCGGTAGTCAGATTTTATGCAACATTAACTGCATATATATTTACATTACATTATAAAACATTTATATGAATCCACATGAATGTAGTGTATAGTTCACTAAAATATTATTTTTCTTTTCCTCTAAAAATTAACATTATTATTTTTAATCATTATCAGTCCACTTAAGATATAACTTTAATCCAGATTTTCCAGTCTTTAACATCTCTTCATCACATCACACCAGCAAAGCAAACTTCACTGTTTTATCTAGTCAACTCATGTGTGATATTTTTCTATATCTTTTACAATCTCTTGGGATACAGCTTAAAATTTCAGTTTTTCATGTATTATCATCTCTTCTAACAATATGTATAGCCCAGTTCTCCTTCGATCTCTTAATTATTTCAATGATATCAATAATACAAGTTAGTTTCTCACGCATGAATTTCATTTAAACCTTTCTTGTTACTCTTAATATATATCTCTTCATACTTTTGTGAGTATTCTGAAATCTCAAGTGTCCAAATATCAGATCCATAAGTAAGAACTGATAAAACATATTTATTAAAAACGTTTTCTTTCAAATACATAAGCATATTTCTGTTTGATATTAAGTTATTTTTGCCAAAAGCACTTCACCCAACTTTAATTCTATGATTAATTTCATTCATTGTTTACATATATATTAATAATCTGACATAAATATTTGTGGTTGTTAATTTCTAATTAATCTTTATTTTCTTCTTTTGACAAAATTCACTGAACATTAGTCTTTTTAGCATTTATCTTTAATCCTACTTTCCTACTTATCATCTGATACTGCATACATTTCCTGAAGCTCTGAAGCATTACATGTAATATAATTTGCAAAATCTAGATGACTTAAATAAGTTCCATTTACTTTTATTCCCTTAATTTCCCATTTTAATTTACATAATACTTTCTGAATTCGAACTCAGACTTTCACATGACTCACTACTCTCATTGCCATCTCATATTGCTGACCCACTTGATCACACACATGTTGAAAAGATAAACAACCACCAACATATGCATCTCATTCCAAACCAGCAATCATCACCTGGTCCAGATCACCATCCCCACACATATATATAATCAGTGCTCAGCTTTATATTAAGATAGCCAATCTTCATACTTTAAAGAAAAGGCCTTAAACTATTCCAACTCACAACTCTTCAGCCTTCCATTTCATTGTTTGGGGCCTGTCCATTAAAGTATGAAGATTGGCTATCTTAATATAAAGCTGAGCACTGATTATATATATGTGTGGGGATGGTGATCTGGACCAGCGATGATTGCTGGTTTTGCATGAGATGCATATGTTGGTGGTTGTTTATCTTTTCAACATATGTGTAATCAGGTGGGTCAGCAATATAAGATGGCACTGAGAGTAGTGGGTCGTGTGAAAGTCTGAGTTCGAATCCTGAATATATTACATATATAAATGCAGGTTTAAGCCTGTACAATGTATTAATAATACTTTCTGTTAAATTACTTTAAATTTTTTTGAGATGTGGAATCACCCTGTTATATACTCTTCTGAATGTATCACGATCATTGTTGATGCATTTTGGGAAATATTCTTCAGAATATGGCAGTATCCTGGGTATATATTTTGATGATCCAGTGCTTTAATCACTATAGAAATGCTTATACAATCAAATACTTTTTCCAATCTACAAATCTTAAGCATAATTGCAACTCACATTAATTGATCATTTCTACAACTTCCCTCAGTATATGAGTATGATCCACTGTGTTAAAACAATTTTTGAATCCAGATTTTTTTTTTTGATTGATTAAAATTCGAAGTTTGTTGTAAATGAATTGTAATTATTATTGTAAAAATTCTGTATAGATGATAGAAGTCAAATAAATCTGTAACTTTTACTATCTTCTTTATCTTTTTAAATATTAATATTACTACTGCATTGATATATAACTTTGCCAACTATTTTTTTATTTCTTTATCTTTTAAGATATTAATATTAATTCCATCATTACTTGGAGCTTTTTCTTCATTTATACTTTTCATTATCTGATATGGGCTTCTTACTGAATTTGTTAAATTGATTTATGTCATTTTTACAAAATAGGTCTTCCTTTATTAAATATAATAATAATGTTTTGCGTACTTATATTAATGAATTGGATGTTCCACAAGGTAGTGCATTGTCACCATTATTATTTGCAATATATATATATAAATGATTTAGATAAATATATAGTATAGTTTGTTATCATGTGCTGATTTGCAAAATATTTAAATCTATTACTTGTTATAAGAATTATTTAGAGCTTCAGTCTTCTATAGATATTTTTTATGAATGGTATCTTAAGGATAATATGCATATGGATATATATATATAAATGCTGTGCTATTACATATATGAAAAAAGTTTTTTTTCATGTGTCAAAGCATCGGCCGGGAAGTGAACCCGCAAACCCAGGTCAACTGCTTGTAAGCCAACTGTGCTGACTACTTGGCCAAAACACTTGGCATATATGAGAAAAGTTCAATGCTATGTAGACACATATTATATAAATAATAAAATTATTAAATATAAAATGTTTTATAAATACTTTAAAATATGGTTTAATCAAAATGGATCTTTTACAACTCATGTGGATAATATTTTATGCAAAGCTAATAAAATAATGGGTCTTATTCTTCGTAATGGATGTTACTCTAATATTTTGTTAAGATACATTTGTTTAAAACTCTTATACTTTCTATAATAGAATATGGTTCAATAGTATAGAATTTGGATTACTTATCTCATATAAACTTAAGAGCATGCTAAATGCAAGCTATATATAAGTCATGTGACATCTGACTTTTTATTATTATTATCTCATATAAGTAAATTACAGTCATTGTATAGTAAATTTACTATTATAACTAATATAAAGGATATATTTATAAATTTGCGTCATAGATGATTCATGATATGAAATTTTTTTATGTATTAGTTCATGGAAAAATCTTCTTGCATAATTTAATTTCAAAAATATTAATGAGTTTTCCATGTATATACAAGGAATAAGAATTTATTTAATATTCGTGAAACTTTATACTTGGCAGCATTATATAGACTAACAAATTTTTATATTTTTTTAATAACATTTATATATTTAAAAACATTGAGAAAACAACTATTAGTTTATCAAATATTTAAGTTGTAATATATTTTTTTAATTGTTTTATTAACTGTTGAAATATTAATAAATTGAATTGAATTGTATATCTCACTTCCTCATTTAGAATACTGGACAACTTAGAAAATGTAACAATTTTATGGATTACTTTGTTGTTGTTGTTGTTGTTTTGTTCTTTATTGCTATATAATTCTTTATAGAACTTTTTTACACATTTCATGATGTCATCTCTCTTTTTAGTAATAGTTCCCTTATTTTTTTTCTTATTGCAGAAATAAGTTTCCTACTAATATTGAGATGTTGTTTTACAATTTTGAGATATTTACTTTTCTATAGCTTTTTTTTGCTAATTCATTATTATATTTTCTTATATCATTATTAATTCTTTTTGTACTATTTTACAAACTCTAGATGTTCAATTTTTCTTAACAGAACATTTTTATAAATTTTTATATTTCTTTTTTTCTTCACATATTATCTTCTTGTCTTTATACCAGTTATCTGTAATGCAGTTTTTAATCATGTATCAGTTATCTTCTTATTAAAAGTTTATTTAAATTCAAACCAATTTCAAAATCTTTCAATATTTTTAAATGATTTGCAACATTTAATTTAATTACATTGGAATGTTTTTGAAGATTATATCAGATGTGAATTCTGTTTTTTTAATCCTTTTTATTTCTCTAGTATCACATTAATATCTACATCTCACTAACTGCTAATCATTTCATGTGATGAATTTATTATGAACGTTACAATCATGTGATATTTTCTTTTTAGTCCAAATAATCAAATTTTGTTGTACCTTCATTTTTTTTGCTTCTATATCCATTTCTGTTTAGCATTTTTCTCAAAGAAAAAAATTAATAATGTACAGGGGTTTTTTTCTGCAAAGTTCGCAAATCTATGTTCTCTCCCATTTCTATCACCATAACCAAATTTATCCACAGCACTTTATCTTTCAATCATTTACTAATTGTAGCATTAACATCTCTCATGACAATTTTATAATGTTGTTTAGTCAGATCAAAAGCTTTTTGTATATCCATATAAAAATACACTATTTCTTTATCACAGTAAGAACTTGTTTGGACATAAACCTGATTATCTGCATTTGATACCTTCTATTAAGTTTAATAACCTAATATTGTCACTTTGTCTGATGCACCATCAATCTCCACAATACTGTATTTCTACTTTTTATTTATAGTAAATCCCACCCTATTTATGCTACCATAATTATGCCTTTATAGCAAATCACATGCCCATTTTTTAAGTCAATTACCCATTAATCTTTTCATTTAATTTCACAAAGTTCAATATTGTCCCATTTAGTATTAAACACTTCAATTCATGAAATTTTCCTTTACTTAAAAGTGATCTATAGTTGTATGAACCTAAATAAAAAGTCATCAATAAGTTGCAGCCTAAGTCCACATTCAGGGGATTGTAAGATCCTCTACCTTCCTTCACCAACCACTCACTGTCTTTGCCTAGTGACTTTATAACTACCTGGAAATAACAATCATAACTTAGTTTTCTCTGTCATGATTATAAAAGTTTATTTTTTAAAAAAAAAAAATCATTTAAACACACATGCATTCTGCCTTCAAGAAAATTTAACTAATATTTTACATAACTAGCAGGCAACTAAGAAGAAAGACCGTGATGTTTCTTGATCTTAATCTCAGAAGTAAAAAGCCAAATAACTTACCGCATGTTATTGTGCAGCCCGTCTTATGTTTAACTACTATATGAATAATCATATAGTATAACTGCTGCATCAAAATCACCATTAGGAATTTGCCTGCTCAGTTTCTTTACGGCTTTCCTTTCAGTTAACAGCAAACTCTTTTTTGCATTCCCCTCTTAAAAATATAATAAAATGTACTAAGTATTCATATTTCAATCGTGGGCATTTGCATAAAGACAAAATTTTTAAAAAGGTGTTACTTGACATTATAGCTAATTAATAGTGTAAGTTACTTGGGAATTATAAAAATGTTTTTAATTAGACAAATTTCAGTAATTAATTATGCAATTACTTTATTTAATTATCTTCTTGATCAACTTTCATAATGCGACATACAATTCATAGGAGATATTAAACTGTTTTATTAAATGTTAATTACTATGTATAATTATATAAAAATGTTGAGTATGTATATTCTTTAGCTGCTTATATTATTATTTTCTTTTTTAATTATTAACTTATAATTTCTGCTGTTTTTTTTTTTTTTAATTATGTTACTTTTAAATGATTGTTTTTAATGTTTATTAACATATATATTGATACTATATGTTCTAGTAATGTTAAAGAGTAAGCTTACACTCTTTTAAATCATGGAAAAGCACGCTCACAATATTGTTATCATAAAAAATAAAATAATTATGCAAGAAGGGAAATGGAGCATAAGAATTAATGGCATAGGAATCATCATCATTGTCACCCATTATCAATCCACTGCAGGATAAAGGTCTCTCCAAGTTCAATCCATCATCCCTGCACACTTTCTAATTTCATCCATCATCTCACATGTGGTCTCTCTCTGGGTCTTTTATAATTTCTTGGCATCCAGTTTAAGATTTTAATTGACCATCTATTATCATCTCTTCTAGCAATATCTCCAATCCAATTCCACTTCAGTCGTTTAATTCTTTCAATGATATCAAAAACACCTGTTTGTTCTCTTACTCATAAATTGTGTTTTCAGTCTCTTATTGTTACTCCTAACATGTATCTTTCCATACTTCTTTGAGTGGTCTGAAGACTCTCTATTGCTCTTCTTTTAAGTGTCCAAGTCTCAGATCCATAAGTAAGAATTGGTAGATCACATTTATTAAAAACTTTTCTTTTCAGAAATATAGGCATATTTTTTTTAGCAATAAATTATTTCTACCAAAAGCATTCCAATCAAGTTTAATTCTATGATTAATTTAAGCCATTATGTTTTCATCTGCAGTAATAATCTTACTAAGATATTTGTAATTGTTAATTTCTTCTAATTCATCATAATAAATCTTTATTTTCATCTTTTGAGAAAATCCATTGAACATTACTTTAGTCTTTTTAATATTTGCCTTTAGTCCTACTTTCTTACTTTCATCTGATAACTCTTGCAACATTTCCTGAAGCTCTGAAGCATTATTTACAAAAACAACCACATCATCTAAAAAATCTAAATGATTTAAATAATCTCCATTTACTTTTACTCCTTTAGCTTTCCATTTTAATCCACAAAATATTTCTTGCAGCATTGCTGTAAAAAGTTTTGGAGATATGGAGTCACCCTGTCTTACACCCTTATCAATGTTAACCTTTCTAATATCATTATGTAATATAATTGCTGCTGTTGCATTTTTATAAATATTCTTCAGAATATGACAATATCCTGGGTCTATACCTTGATAATCCAATGCTTCAATCACTGAAGAAATGCTTATAGAATCAAATGCTTTTTCATAATTAACAAATCCAAAGCATAATGGCAACTCATATCCTTTCTATAACTTCTCTCAATACTTGGATACGATCCACAGTATTAAATCCAGCTTGTTTTTTAGATTGGTTGAAATCCAATTTTCTTTGTAGATGAGTTGTAATTATCTTGGTAAAGGTTTTGTATAAAACTGATAAAAGACTGATAGGTTTGTAATTTTTAATATCTTCTTTATCATTTTTTTTTAATATTAATACTGCATTTTTCCAATCATCTGGTACACCATTATCATTTAGGCATTTGGTGCATAACCTTGCCAAAAATTTTCTATTTCTTTACCTGCTTCTTTTAAGATAACAATAATTCCATCATTACCTGGAGCTTTTCCCTTTTTCATCAATTTAACTGCATATCTCACTTCTTCATTTAAAATCCTGGGTAATTCAAAAGATATAATAGTTGTAGGAGATACTTGTTCTTTATTACTATACAATTCTTGATAGAACTCTTCTACACATTTCATGATGTCATCTCTCTTTTTCATAATAGTTACATCTTTTTTCCTTATTGCAGCTATAAGTTTTCTAACAATACCAAAATGTTGCTTTACAGTCTTGAGACTTTTATTTTCTCTACAGCTTTCCTTGCTAGTTCATAATTATACTTTTTTATATCATCATCAACTCTTTTTTGCACCATTTTACAAAATTTGAAATATTCAATCCTTCTTAATGTATCATTTTTTATATATTCATATTTCTTCTTTTCTTCATAAATTCTCTAGTCTCAGTAGAAATTTTATTAATCAATTGTTTCTTTTTTTTACCAGCTATCTTTGTTGCAATTTTTACAAGTGTATCAGATATTTTCCTTCAAATTGAATCATGTATAAAATCTGCTAATATTTGAAAATGATTTACAAGTCCTAATTTGAATTCATTAGAATGTTCCTGAAGATTATGAATATCAACTGTGAGTATTGTTTTTTTTAATAATTTTTGTTTCTCTAGTTTTGCATTAACATGTATCTTACATCTCATTAAACAATGATCACTTCCTGTATTGTATTTATTGTGAAAATTACAATCTTGAAATATATATAATCCAATTCTGAAGTACCTTTATTTGAATACTTACTTCCATGTCCATTTCCTTTTAACATTTTTCTATAAAAAAAATTCATAATATAAAATTATTTTTTTTCTGCAAAATCCATGTCTATGTCCTCTCTTCTATTACCATAACCAAATTTACCTACAGCACTTTCATCTTTCATTTGTTTACCAATTCTAGCATTATAGTCTCCCATAGCAATTTTACAATGTTTAGTCTGATCAAAAGTCTTTTGTATATCTATATAAAAATCTTCTACTGCTTTATCACTATGAGCACTTGTTGGGATATAAACCTGAATTATCTGCATTTGATATCTGCTATTAATTTGAATAACTTTAATCTTGGCACTCTGACCAATACACCATCGATCTCCACAATGTTCTTCCACTTTTTATTTATAATGAATCCTATTCTACTTATATTTTCAATATCTGTGCCTTTGTAGTAGAATGTATGCCCACTTTTTAAATCAATTGTCTCATCACCTTTTCTTCTAACTTCACAAAGTCCAATCATGTCCCATTTAATATGAGACAGTTCTTCCAATTCTTGAAATCTTCCTTCCTTTGAAAGTGATCTGTAGAATACACTAAAACCAGCAATTGTTAATTTGCAAAAGTATTAGGATTATATATAGTGATACCACATTGAACGAACACATTAAATAAATTATATAAATTATATTTAATTTATTCATATGAGTACAAATTTTGAAATGCTATGTGTAATCATATGATAAATATATATTTAATGCTAACCTAGTTTGAATATAAGTCATCTATACTGCTAACACATGCAAGTACTAAAAAATCATTAACAAAACTCAGACATGTGGCAGAGCAGATGAATATCGTTATATTGGAAGAAATACTTAATATTTATATTAGTATAGTAATTATAATATTAAACGGCTTATTAATAGATTCAAGAGAAGATTTAAATATAAAAATAAATCTGTTGACTTTAAGCAGAGTAACATTGCGCAATACACCTTAATACTGGAAATAAAATATGCATTTCTAAATTATTTTCTTTACACAAAAAGAAAAGAAGATTATTTGCTGTAACAATGCGTGTATGCTTGCATTCACAGACGAATATTTAAATTATTTATAAATACATATAAATTTGTAATGTAATAGGTAATAAATTTAAGCTTTATTTAAAATAATTGAATTCTACGAACAATATAAATGAAGATACATTTTAATGTTAAAATAGAAGTAATTAAAAATAAAACTATAATCATTTTCAATTATTTTGATCTACTGCAAAATAAAGGTCTCTCCGAGTTTAATCCAGTGTCTGGTTTCTAGTCTCTCTTCTCCACTACATATTGGCAAACTTCTTTATTTTTCCATTTCAAATGTGGTGACTTTTTAGATTTTTTACAGTGTCTTAGGATCCAGTTCAACATTACAACTATCTATCTAGCACCATCTCTTCTAACTATATGTCCACTCCTCAGTGATGTTAATAATATCTGTTTATTTCCTCATCAATTTTTGTTACTCTTAACATACATCTCTTCATATTATGTTGAGTAGTCTAAAGTCTTTATATTGATCTTCTGTTAGATGTCCAAGTATCAAATCCACAAGTAAGAACAACTAAAACATATTTTTTAAAAATCTTTTTCAAACATATAAGCATATTTTCTTTTGATATTAAATCATTTCTATCAAAAGCACTCCACCCAAATTTAATTCTATGATTAATTTTATCCATTATGTTTTCATTTGTATTAATAATATTTTGATCTAAGTATTTGCAGTTATTAACTTTTTATAATTTATCATTATCAATCCTAATTTTTTTCTGGAAAAAAAATATATTGAGCAGTCTGTTTTTGTTTTGTTTTTTAACATCTTTAGTCTTACTTTCTTGTTTTCATCTGATAACTCTTGCAAAATTTGCTGAAGCTCTGAATCATTATTTGTAAAAACAATCACATTATTTGCAAAATCTAGATGAATTAAATAATCTCCATTTACTTTTACTGTCTTAGTTTCTCATTTTGTTTTGTAAAATGCTTCTTATAAAACTACTGTAAAAAGTTTTGAAAATATAAAATCTCCCTGTCATACACCCATCCCAACATTAATCTTATTACTATCACAATGTAATCTAATCATTGCTATTGCAGTTTGGTAAATATTCTTTAGACTATGACAATATTACAACTCTATATCTTGATGATTCAATGCTTTAATCACAGTGGAAATGTTTATAGAATCAAATGCCTTTTCATAATCTACAAATCCAAAATTTAGTTGCAACTCATATTCATTGATCCTTTCTCTAACTTCTTTCAATACTTGAATGTGATTCGCTAAGCTAAAAACACTTTTAAATCCTGATTATTCTTTTGGCTGGTTAAAATCTAAAGTTTGCTATTGATGAGTTATAATTATTTTGATAAAGATTTTGTATAGAAGTGATAAAAGTTTGATAGATCTGTAATTTATTATATCTTCTTTGTAAATCTTTTTTAAATATTAGTATTAATTCTATATTCTTCCAACCATCTGGTACATTTTTATCATTTAGATATTTGATGTATAACTTTGCCAACATCTTTTCTATTTTTTCATCTGCTTTTTTTAGGATATTGATTATAATTCCATTATTTCATGGAGTTTTTCATTTCGATATTTAAAATGTTTGGACAATTCAAAATATATAATATTTTGTTTTTTGTGTGTTTTTTATTACTATATAATTCTTTGTAGAACTCTGCCACACATTTTATATCAAAAAGATTTTTAATAATTTACTTTCATCTTTTCTTCTTATTGCTCAATATCATGATGTTGTTTTACACTTTTGAGATTTTTATTCTCTTCTATAGTTTTTGTTGTCAAATTCACAATTATACTTTAATATCATTATTATTTTTGTCTATCCTGAGTGTAAGTATTCAAAAAAAATCATTCACACACACATTTATTTTATCTTCAAGAAATCTCAACATACTTCAGTTAAGAACTATAGGGCAACTGATTAGAAAGACCAGTGTTTTTGATATTAAAACAGACAAAACTCTCCATACAGTAGTGTCACTCAGTGCATATTAGAGTAATCAATGGATGCCAGAAGACTTGTGCATAAAATCCCTATCTAGTGCTTACTCATTCAATATCCCCAGACTAATTTCTAGCTTGTGGCTTGACATTGTGAGAAGCCTTGAATCTGAGAGCACTGCACCTAGATCTTAGGATTTAATGCCACCCTCCAGCAGCCACCTTTTATCTCTACTTAACTACAAAACTGCGAGAATAAATTGAAAATACAATAATATTTTCAATCCAAGCTCATTAGCTTATATAGTCATATAGATCTGAACTCAGTTCAGTACCCATACATTTTGGTATCTTTGGTTCTTTAATAACCACAGCCACCACTATCCTATTAGTTAGGATTGGTATTAAACCATTAAACATCACATGATCACCATTATGCTTGCTCATAATTGTGGGAGGGTTGCATTAGATCCTAAGATCTAGGTGCAGTGCTCTCAGATCCAAGACTCCTCACTGATGAAATCCACAAGCTATAAAGTAGTCCTGGGGGTATTGGATGAGTAAGCACTAGATAGATATTTTATGCACAAACTTTCTGGCATTCACTGATTACTCTAGCTTGCACTGAGTGGCACTACAGTATGGAGAGTTTTGTCTGTTTTAATAACACTTATGAGCAAGCATAAAAAATGGTGATCATGTGATGTTTTTGATATTAAAATTTAGAAATAAAAAACTAATAACACCCCATGCTGATTATTGCATATAAGTGTGAAGTCCATCTGAGTTTGTTTATTATATGAAGAATCAAATAGTAACAGTACTTATAGCAATAAGGATATAAAAAATAGACATTATGATTTTACTTACTTAGTTTTTTTACAGCCTTAAAAAGGAATCAAAGAATCTTTTTTTAATTAACAGCAAAATTCTTTCAGCAGCAATATAAAATATTTATATCTTATTTATTATTAACTATAAGATATTTCCAGTGATTATTGGTATGTACACATTGAGATTAATACTCAAACTACTGGTTTATTAAGTAAATGAAATACTCTTGATCCATGCAAAGCTCAAGACAAAACTTTTTTTGAGAAAAGAATGGACCATTTTCTGTATTTATTTCTTATACAGAGGTTTATCTGAAGCACTTTGGAAAGGTAGCATGAATTTTTAAATCAGTCATATTTTGTCATTTCTGCCTTTATTGTGGCAGACAGCTGCTAAATGTCCTGCTATTTTACAAATATTGCATTTTTCACTTCTAACTCTGTGGTTTCTCTTGAACTGGTCATTTTTTGCACTCTTGCAATCCAGTGTATCTGTATTCATTTCTTTGCTAATATTGGGTATTTATCTATTTGTTTATAGAGTAGAAATCCTGAAATATTGTCTAATAAAGTTTCTTGTGTGATACACTTTTTCATTGTGCATTTTTAATTAAAGTCTGATTCACTTAATAATACTTTTATAAAGTTATCATCTATTTTCATATAGTAGTTGTTTTAATAAACTATCATTTAACTCTAGTCAATAGTCACAATCCTTTGCTAATTTCCTGAGTGTTTTATCACAGCCTTGATATTTTTCATAATATAGTTGCTTTCCTTCTTCAATCTCGATCACGCCACTCATTTAGTTATTATTACAGGTATGAAATAAATGTTCAGTTTTTTCTTCAACTCCTGATATGGATATTTTTCAGAGATCTTAGCATTATAGAATTGATTTGTTAGCTACAATACACCTTTTTCCATGAATCACATGAGCATAGACCTTTATATTTTATCATCCTCAATTTTATTTGTAAGCTTATATATTTCAATATTGTCTACATAACTTTTTCAAGATTTGGCATTATCCTTATCAAATTCATGAATGCTGTGGCTTAGTGTTTCTAGTACTGTCATTCATTCTGTTATCATATATAGATTTCAGCAACCGTTAAACTATGCCATTTTGTTAATTATTGCATCTTTTAACTGTCAATATGCACTCTTCTATTATGTCCTGAGGGTATTGTCTGAGAATACTATCTGGAAAAATGTCAGTAACATTAAATAAAACTCAAGTACAATTTGAGATAATAAAACAGATTTATTAAATGTCATTAACAAATAAGGAAATAATAAAGATATAAATAAGCATTTGCATATGTGTGTCAATTTGTACCCATGTACATTAAATAATTATAATACATTAGCCTTATATCTTAATGGAAAAAAGTTGTTCTTCATACATCATTCTGATATGACTGCACTATATATATATGTACAATATTAAACCACTAAACATCACATGATCACTATTTCTTATGCTAGCACATTAAAACAGTAATATGTGCTAGCATAAGAAATAGTGATCATGTGATGTTTAGTGGTTTAACACCAGTAGTAGTTATGGTTGTTAAAGAGTCAAAGACACCAAAATGTATGGGTACTGAACTGGGTTCAGACCCATATGGCTATATAAGCTATTGAGCTTAGATTGAAAATAGTATTGTGTTTTCAATTTTATTCTCATAGTTTTGTAGTTAAACAGAGATAAAAGGTGGCTGCTGGAGGGTTGCATTAGATCCTAAGATCTAGGTGCAGTGCTCTCAGATCCAAAGCTCCTCACTGATGAAGGCCACAAGCTAGAAACTAGTCTGGGGATATTGGATGAGTAGGCACTAGATAGGGATTTTATGCATAAGCCTTCTGGCATCCATTGATTGCTCTGGTTGGCACTGAGTGGCACTACTGTATGGAGAGTTTGCCTGTCTTAATATGTACAATATTAATAACAAACCTGACAATTTGCTACTGAATATAATATGTGAAACATATGCATAATTACTATGCTTCTTTACACATGCACACATATAAGTAAGTCCTAGCAGGTTTTTTTTTTTATAAGAATCGATTTTTGCATAATTATTTGTGATTATACATTTAAACATAGGATTAGCATATGTAGATTTTCTGGAGTAGAATAATAATAAGGGAATCTTATATTCATATACCGTTTGCTTATATTTATATAATTAAATAATAAACCTTATTTACACTCATGCATATATATTATATATACACAGACAGTCCAAAAGCTTCTTTTTTTTTTTAAATTGATTTATATTAATTAACATTTATGAAATTTTTCATTTTACACCTTATCAATATTGACTCAAAGAGTGAAATATGTATATATATTCTCAGTGATTAATATATAATGCAATGAGATTAATACTCTGACTATTAGTTTATTAAGTAAATGAAATACTCTCAATCCAAAGCTCAAGTCAAACTTTTTTAGAGAAAAAAATAGAACATCTCTCTTTAGCTCATTTTATTATATAAAGGCTTATCTGAAGCACTTTGGAAAGAAAACATGAATTTTTAAATCAATCATATTGTTTTTATAACTTTTTTTAACCAGTAGTTTGGTTATTAATCTTGACATGTTACATAATGAATCACTGGAAATATTTCATATTTTACAAATGTCAATTAAAATAATATAAATCTTTTGTTTAAAAAAATTATTTTAAAAGAACTATGGTTGATTTAAAAATTCATGCTTTCTTTCCAAAGTGCTTCAGATAAGCCTCAATATAGGAAAATGAGGTAAAAAGAGAGAACGATCTATTCTTTTTTCTAAAAAAGTTTTATTCTGTGCCTTAAGAGTATTTTATTTATTTAATAAACCAGCTTATTTATTATTAGTATTAAATTATTTTTTTGTTTATTTTCAAAATAGAATATTTGAGAAAAAAAAGGTCAACAATAGATTTTTGAAAGAAGATACTTAACCTTTCAAATTTTAATTTTTTTAAATTAACAATTTATTTAAATTTTCCTCAAAATGTGTGATATTATATTCTACATTTTATAAATGTTTTATATAAAATAATAATTAGTAATCGGAGAATGTCAATCTAGTGTCCAATTGTCACCTTTTAAAAGGAAGTCTAGATATGGTTTATTTTTTAATACAATGAAATTCTAAATACATATATAACCAATAAATCATAAATCTCACTAGAATAATTTGCTTTAATGTAGGAAGTTTTATTAATCACTAAGCCATAAAAGATCAAGCAAAATCACATGCAAATCATTAAATAATATCATAAGTGAAATTACTTTTGAAGCACATACAAAAGAAATGCTTCAATAAAAACAAGTGTAGTTGTACCTATTTTTTCTACAATGTATTGACAAGGTAAAAGAAATGGAAATGAAATATTTTGTAAGTTTCTTAAAATCCAGTTAAAAATAATAATAATTTTGCTTATTGGCATCTTTATTTTTATTAATTCAAAATTTAGTTTTTATTTTGTTGATACTGAAATGATTATCAGATTTCATGTACAAATATATACTTATATAGTTAGTCACACAAAATTAAGATTTTATTACTGAATTTACTAAAAGATTTGCAAACAACTATGCAAGATAATACATAGTTCACAATGTGGGGTGTTAATTGAAACTCTTATTGAGAATTATTTATATTATTATTACATTCATATCGGCCTTTCAAGCCAATTGTGCAAACGCTTTGCGAGTGTTAAATAATAAATGAATACCCTCTGACCAATACAAGATATAGAATTTATGCAGGAATAAAAAGAATCCCTCTTATTCCTACGACTCAAATATTTATATATGAGCAAATCTGAAGTACTGGCACAGAAGGTGTGACAATAGAACAGTCACTTTAAATTACTATATACAATGTCCGAATGAATGATGCCGATGAAATTTTCTAGAATTTACTAAGCGTCATTCCAACTGAAACTTAATCATATATATATATAAATAAACATTTATTTTTATAGCGTCTGTATATGAATGTAATTACAAATTGTATACAGACGCTATAAAAATAAATGTTTATTTATTTATATTATTATTATGTATTATAACTGAAACACAGGCTTATTATATACCTGTGTCTATATATATGTAATATGTTCAGTTATTACATTGTAGAGATGTCTGCCCATCCTTGCATTTGTATTAAATGGATTATATCCTGTATATGTGGGGTTCAAATTGGCCTTAGGTCAACATGGGTGTGACAAGAATCTCAGCCTCAGGGTGGCCTTTGAGCATTCCATCATCAGATTTTTCAATTGGATGGATGGTTGAAGAGTTGGAGTGTGGAATAGATTGAAGCCTATCCATTAAAGTATGAATATTGTCTATCTTAATATATATCTGAGCACTTATAGTATATATGTGTAGAGATGATAATCTGGACTAACTGATGATTGCTGGTTTAGCATGAAATATGTATATTGGTGTTTATTTATCTTTTCAATATATGTGTGTTTAAGTGTATCAGTGTTATTAGATAGAGTGGAGAGTGGTGGGTCATGTGAAAGTCTGTTCTCATATACCCTATGTTTTATTATGTATTATGTGATTGAAATCAATAAGTTGATATTTGATTTATAATTAAACAAAGCATGGTAACTACAGTATGAACAGAGAATGGATTTTGACTATATCTATGTGTGATGATAGAATGAACTAATGATATTGAATTAAATAGATTTTATTAGAGTTAAATTGTAATTTTACTTATATTTACTCAGCCTTGATTTTTTTTTAAAATAAAGTCTTTCTGCTACATATTACTACTACAATATAAAGTATATTTTCAATGCTTATATAACTGTAGTAATAATATTATGATTAAGTATATGATTTATAATTAATGTGCATAATTATAAAAGAAATGAACATATTAAGAAATTGTCTTTGTCTGATTAATATGAAATATGTGGTTTCTGATAAAATTAATGTTTTTAATTATTGGCTATTAAAATTCCCCTTTCGGACAACATCCATATATGTGTGTAATAAAATGATGATATGAGCAAAGCATATCAAATATTGTCTCTTTTAAATGTGTATTGGAAACAAGTCCAAGCATTACATACATAAAGTTTAAAATATGACAATAATGTATGTATATATATATATATATATATGTTCATAGTATTATTTCCAGTAGCTTCTGTGTAATAAAAATGTAATATCTAAATATCTGATATTTCAGTACAATAATAAGTACTTTTCTCAGAGTTTTTTCTTTTTCAAATCAAAAGAATGTGTGTGGAAGATTTAAAATCTTTTTTTTTTACCTTTTGTTATTTTCTCATCGTTCTTAAATTCTATTGGTTGAAAAGTTTTAAAAAATATTTTATCCACCAATAGCTTTTTCCAAATATTGTTAATTTTCTTTAATTCACACTTTTGATTGCCCAGAAGCTCCCAGAAATAATACTATGAATTCATTTATTCATGAGAATATTAGAATTAATATATATATATATTCTACCGAATTAACATATATATATAAACAAAACTTGAATATATTCCAAATAACGATCGTGATAGGAATTGTAATTTTAAATGTGATTTTGATATAAAAAAGATAAAAAATTTAGGTCAAGAAAGAGATAATGAAAAAAGAAAAATTAAAGAGACAGTTTTTATTCACAGGTATAAAAATACGATAATAAATAGACAGTCGGCAAATGTTAGGATTAATGAATTGTGGGATTTTTAAATCGACATGTGTTTCTGATTGGTAATAGATGATTCCATTTTGAAATTTGAGTTGAGTTGATAATGATTATGAATATAATCGAAAATATTTTTCTATGAGTTTTTATTTATATTATATTATAAGTTGTTTACCGTTATTTGGAATATATTCAAGTTCATTATTGTATTATTAATATTAGCGGACATTTTATTTATATATATATTTCACATTGTGGTATTAAATAAAAACCCTTACGTTGTCTTCATAAAATACTTTTTATTATTGAATATAAAAATATAATCAATATTATAGATAACTTTATTTTAAATAATAAATAATAAATTTATATACATCAAACCGATTTTCATTCAAAATGAACCTTGTCAAGATGTTATAATAATTCAAAAAGTTACGTGATTTATATATTAACTTAGCATACCATCTATTGTTTAAATTTAACTTTAAAAATGTTTTTAAATTTTCCAACTTTTATTTAATGACCACTTTCCACCCAACTTCATCGATCCTTGTATCAAATCCATACATTTCTCTTTATTTCCTTGAATATATAATGTTTTAATCAGCAAAAAGTAAGATAAAAAGAGGTAAAGAACATGACAGAGCAGTAAAAAGGAAAGATATTAAGTCAGGTCCATTTTGCCATTTTTTGGAAACAGGTCATATTATGAAATGTGAAGAAAATATTGAAGATGTCAAATATTGTAATAATTATAAAGAAATAAAAGTATATGAAACATTGTATATACAAGAAAATAAAATAGAAATGTATGAATTTGGTATAAGGATCAATGAAGTTGGGTGGAAAGTGGTCATTAAATAAAAGTTGGAAAATTTAAAAACATTTTTAAAGATAAATTTAAACAATAGATGGTATGCCAAGTTAATATAAAAATCACATGACGTTTTGAATTATTATAACATCTTGACAAGGTTCATTTTGAATGAAAATCGGTTTGATGTCTATAAATTTATTATTTATTATTTAAAATAAAGTTGTTTATAATATTGATTATATTTTTATATTCAATAATAGAATATATATATATATAAGTATTTAGACATCTACTATTATGGTAATAAATCTCTGGTACAAAACAATATTTGTTAATTTGCTAAGGTAATCCAGGCTTTCAATACAGTATGAGATATATGTACAATTTGTACATAAAACTTAAGTTTTAGTTACTAAAACTATATCTGAGTGTATTATGAGTGGTAAACTGATTTTAATAAAACATTGTTCTGTTCATATGGATGGTTGAAATCTACTTAGAAAATGAACGTTTGTATTATTTGTTATTTTAATTAAAATATATGAAATATGTTAATGATCTAGATGGTCCAAAAGTTATTTAAATCATGAATGTCTATTGACCACCTTAAGTATATAAAAAATAGAAAAAGTATTGTATGTATTCAAAAAATAAATCATGATAAAATCAAACCAGATGGGTCTCAACTCTCACAAATGATCTAGCTGAATTACAAGAGGATAAGTCCATATTCATAATCTGATGCACAAATAAAAAAAAACATAGGGCAAGAGTATAATACTAATTCACTTTAACTGAAAGAAGAAAGGTATAGTTGATTTATTTTATTAGTAGTGGTATTAGTGTAAATTTATGTTCATACGCATCATATATATATATATATTACATGGATATACTCAGGTAATAATTAGAACTATTTATTTTAAGCCAATAAACATCACATGATCATCACCTCTTATGCTTGTGTATAACTGTTGTTAAAACAGGCAAAACTCACTATATATGTTGCCACACACAGCAAGCTAGAGTAATCAATGGATGCCAGAAGGCATGTGCTTAAAATCCCCATCTAACCCTAAGATCTAGGTGCAGTGCTCTCAGATCCAAGGCTCCTCACTGACGAAGGCCATAAGCCAGAAACTAGTCAGGGGATATTGGATGAGTAGGCACTAGCTGTAGATTTTATGCACAAGCCTTCTGGCATCCATTGATTACTCTGGCTTGCTGTGTGTGGTAATATATATAGTGAGTTTTGCCTGTTTTAACAACTATTTATTTTCAAGCACCATAATTGAATTTATAATAATTTAAACCTACATCATAATAAACTCATGAACTTATAAGCACTGATGAACCTAAGTATTTTAGTTGGTAAATAAAAAATTTAATAAATAAATGATTTAATATTTAGTGGATAGGTAGTTTGGAATATATGAATCAATTCTTTTGAAATAAAGTAATCTGTAGAATAGGCAAATCAAATGATGTGTAGGTTAATAATAAAATATAAATTTATTAAGATAATAACACAATTAATTCAACAACTGGGACTTAAAATAATCCATTGTATTATTATAATCTGTTCATGATAGATCGTTAAATATGCATGTTCAGAAGAGGGTTAATATATACGATCTTTCAGACAGTATGAAAATTTTTCTTTTTTAAATATCTTTTATATCTTTAGATCAAGTAATGCTCTCATCACAATAATTATTTTTATATATTTAAATAAACTTTAAATGTTAACTATGTTTTTAGTTTTGATTTGTTTTTAAATATTAATGTCAATAATCAGTTTAAGTCTTACTTAATCTATTAATTAAGTACATATCGAGTAATATAAACCGTGTTAATAATTTAAATTTTAAAAGAAAAAAATTTGATAGATATCTATCAGTGTATTATTATTATTATTATTTTAAATATTGAAGATAAAGTAAACGTTAGTTTAGCAAAGAATTTTAGAATTTATTTGTTTATATTAGCATTTGTTTCTGAGGTCAACATTTTAACATTCGGATTGCAGTCCATATCTTCTGCGATGTTTTTTTTTACACATTCCTATGACGGTGGCATTCTTACAAGATGGTTCCCATCTATTCCTCTTTATTAAATACTCGGGTTCATATCAAATTCAAAGCTTCAATGGCTTCAAATGGTTCAGCATAGTATTTATTGTTATCCATTTCATTTATTCTTGCAGACATTAACTGAGGAGGGCTCGTGTTCTTTCTTTCATAGTCTCTATTCAAAGTACATTATAACTTATATCAAAATTCACAGAATATTGAAAAAAAGTAGGTAAAATAAACAAAACATTTCAGAAGAAAAAGAAAGTATATGTGTTTGGTTTTTTTGCTGAGTTTTTCATTACCTGGCAAAAATGCATTCTTTAAGCTAGTTTATAAAGCAAGAATTTTCTTTCTTTTAATCTTAACAAAGTCTAATATTATTAATCGATATGACAAAGCAAATATTTTATTTTTATTTTCACTTAAATAAATCATTTATTCAATCTGCATTCATTCTAAATTTGTATTTATTGACTAACATAAATGATTTCTAATTGTTTTCTTTATTTATCTGTAGACTGTAGGTAGATAATGCTGATGGGTGTGCATGTCACAATATATATATGTGTATGTGTGTGTGTGTTTAAAATATTTATTTAGAAATATGATTTGGTATCAAGCCCATGAAATTTCAGGCAAATCTTTAGCTTGAAGTTATTCTGGGGTAATCAAAAATGCCTTCTATAATATGATATTCCTCCTATACATTCTAGGCTTACATAAACAGTATAATATCATTAATTCATCTATTATGATATATACTTTGAATTAAATGTTTTTATGGATTGTAATTAATATAATGAATAGAAATGAGGAGATAATATTCATTAAACATAGATAAACTTTTTGATGCTACTAAAAAATTATCAATTACTACTAATTGACAATTTCTGAGGCTACAATCAAATTTTTCTCGTATAATAGCTCTTTTGTTGGGGGTCTTTTGTTGAAGTAAAAGGAGTCCTCTTTTGTTTTAAACCCAAGTTCTGAAGAAGTTTAAAATATTATTTACTGAATATCAAATGTATTTGTAATTCACAAATTACTTTGTATAGTCACTTTAGAGTAGTTTTCTCATTCCCCTTTTTTTTTCTTTTTAGATTTGGAATGATCATACTCATTTTTGATTGGCTGTTTGTTATTGTTCATTTGATTTCACATCTATAAAAATAGCTTTCTGGGTTTAAATCCATATAAGAATTTGGGTTTGAAGTAAAAGAGGATCCCATTTACTTCAATAAAAGTCCCACAATAAAAAAGCTATTATAAATTTATGCAAAAAAACTTGCCTATTTTCAGGAATTGTCAATTAGTAATAACTGATAATTTCCTAGAAACATCAAAAAGTATATTTCTATTTAATGGATATTACCTCCTCATTTCCATTCATTATATATATTGAGAAATTATGTATCTTATGGCATCAATCATATAGTAGTGTGTGTACATATATATATATAAAGTTGAAAGGAAAAATAGAAATAAACACAAACAAAATTTTTATAGATATTTTCTATATTAAACTAGAATAACAATTAAGGATTAAATAATTGTGAAGTTTTTTTAAAAAAATTATAAATTAAACATTTTAAAAAGGTCTAATTAATATTTTATTAATTCTGATTTTGAAATTAAAACAAATGTGTTTTTGTGTTAAAATAGATATATTGGTAATGATAAAATTTCACTATCTATTTTGATTAGATTAAGATTTTTTTTAATTAAAACTTGTATAACATATTTTGATAAAGGTCCTCCAGAGTTGTTTTTCAAAGGTTTAAAGTAAATTGAAAAGAGTCATTAACTTCTTTCAATCAAGATAGGGAAAACTTTTTTTTAATTACTATGTTTTTTCTACCCTCATTGAAACAAAAGATTAGGGGAGTTTTTAGAAGTTTTAGAATTATACAGAGTTTCAATGAATATATAACTGAAGGCAAGACAAATAATTCCAGCTGCTGCTACTAGTTCACAATGGTAGAGTCTGGATTCACAAGGAAGTGAGATTCAGCTTTTATGTGTTCTCCATAGCCCATATTGTGTACTAGATGGTATGCCTGAAGTCTGTCCAATTACAGACTAAATAGAGCTGATTAACCCTTTCAATGATTATTATTTAATTGGCTGAATGAGTTAAAAATCAAAACTTTTAATTGGACAACTCACAACTTTAACAAAATCTATTGTTAAAATAGATCACTTATAATAATATAAATACGTTAGTTTCGTTTGTAAAAAGTATATTACTGAATTGTCAGAATAAGAAAGCAAACGAAAGTCTTTTCAAAAATAAAATTTGATTTATAATTTAAAAAATATTCAATTGCGGTGAAATAAAAGTAACCGCTATTCAATCAACCAAAAAAGATTGCTGACGCAATCTTTTTTTTTTCACTTTAACGTTACGAACAATATGTAGCAATAAATAAATAATTCTTGGTAATATCTTAACTATTTTTCTAAAATAATTTGATTTTTAGTATTATTTTATCAATAATAATTTGTAATTCAATTCAAATATTGTTTAAAATGTTGTAAACATTCATTTATCATTTTCGTAATAAAAATCAAAACGAACGTAACTTTTTACTTTTTGGCAGCCATTTCCCTTTCTGACAGAAGTGGGACAGCCAATAAGATTCAAGAAAAGTTGGTGAGGAGGCGGTGCTTTGGTTTTGTTTGACATATATGGTCATTTTTATTGATTTTTTACTTGTTAAATAATTCTGAAGAAGGCACCATCTTACAGAACTTTTGATTTTCTTTTGAATGACATATAATATGTATACATGGGATAAAACATAGCCGATTTAGAGTGATGTCAAATCTTCTCATTTTTTGACGAGTCATGCATTCAAATGGTTAAAAAGAAGCCATTACCTGGATTTTACCTTTCCTGAAAATGGCAATAAGCTAGTCTAGTGTTTTAAAAGGAATCATCTTACCAAGAGAGTCCATCAGCTAACTGAAGAATTAGTTATACATACTATTTTATCTATATGCAGAGAAGCACAGATAAAGATACTGTGTCATATATATAATCAGCTAGTGAGTTATTTTAAATAATTTTTTTAGTGAAAATGACAGTTGTTTTTTTTAATTACAAATTGTTTTTAAAGTAAATAGCTTTATTCAACAACAAGTAAGATGCATTTCCAGTATATTTTGAAAAAAAAAAGTAAACATTTATAATTAATCAAGAATAACCTGTTAAAAAAGAAAACTTTTATGAAGGACTGTCAAAGGAGTAAATATTTTAATGAAAACATTTGCCATAAAAAAGAGGCTAATTAATAGCTTTAATTTATATCTATTTGCAAAGAAGAAATGACATCAAAAGAAGAGAAGCATATTTCATTGTGAACAATCCAAATGCCATCAATCAAAGGGATGCCTGCTTTACAATATCAAAAAATGGACAGGATAATGATTTGCATAAATTTCATTCATTATGTTTACACATAAAAATGACTATGAATATGGAGTAAACATACACCAAAAGTGCTAAACTATTTGTGAATTTTTTATTAACTTCACCTATATACATTTAAAGCATATTTTAAGTATCTATTTTTTATGTATACACACATCATACCTGTAAATTTATGTATTATTAAAACCGAATTGAATTTTTTTATATCTATGACAATTCAAATATGTTCATTTCATATTATATAGGCATGTCTAGGTGTTGATATATATATATATGTGTGTGTGTGTGTTTTATATAAACTTATTTGGACATATATATAAATTACATTGTAATAGTGAATTTCTTTTTGATATTAATCAAAATGAAAAGACCTAATTGATATGTATAGTCATATTCTGCAGACTTTAACTTCATTTTTATTGTTATTAATAAATTGATATTTCATTATATCAAAGTTATTCCTGTGAATTTATTGAATCCTAGAATAGATGTCAAACATTATATATTAGGATTACATCTTTTGCTCATAGTAACAGTTATAGACTTTTATTCCTAAACTAGATTCATGCATAATGATCTGTTATAGAAAAAGGGATTTATATTTAATGTTTATGGAATCCAGTTGATGATGATTTCATTACTTCTCTAATGCCATATGATGCAATGAGAATATCCTTTAATATATATGCACTATATTTCATTTTAATAATTTATTTAGAAATTAAGTTTATAGTTGGACAGTACATTAATGGTACTAAGTGGCCAGAGCATTGATGATGATCAGGATGTTTTTAGTATCCCAGCATTATTTTTTAATTGTTATATTCTTATGGATTAGCACTTAAGTTTGTGCATCCAAATTATTATCTAAATAATCTTCACCAAGCTTGCAAGGGTTAAATAATTAGCCTGATCTATAGTAGACCCATTTCAAATCCAGTCACAAGATTGACTGTTGATTTTGTATTGTTGATAATTCATGATGATGAATGATTACTTCTTATCTGAAATGCTGATGAACTTGTAGTTAATTATACTTAGTTATATAGTCTGTGTTGATCTCTCATTATATATCATGCTCATCCTCATATTCATTCCTTTTATATTTTTAATTGTATGTTTAAATTTTGCATTAACTGGGATTGATGATGATGAGTGCTATCATCCCAGGTTTACCCCTGTTTTTGACAACATTACAATATATATATATATATATATTCAATAAGAAGGATCTGCTGGCATAGTCGTTTTCCTGTTATGACAATGATCTGAATTTCAAATCCAGTTGAAACTTTTTTAGATCTTTTATTATGTAACCTATCCATAGATAACCTAACTAATTATCCAATTACATGTAAAGAAATGGATATCTAGTTATTCTCAGCTACAGATAAAAATAAGTAAGGAACATTATTAATTATGATCCTTAGCATCCTATATCTTTTCAGCATATTAATAATACTAACAAAACAGAACACTTTGTATGCTTTCATCATATAAATCATTTTTGTGTTTGAAATGAGTTAAAATATTATTATATCATTGATTAATAATATGGTATTTCAAGGCTTCTTTTATTTTAGACCTCTATTGTTGCATAATTCACAGATATAATAGAATTTTTGGAGTCAGTTTGCTTATGTGACCAAAACACAGAGATATTAGAGGATTTCCCTCATATTGTAATGATGTACATGCTTTGATATATAAAAACACAATATTTATTTACTACATTATATAATAGCCTACAAGACTGCTTCATATTATCACTTTAATGTTGAGTGTTTGAACTACAGGAGGAATGAAAACTCAAATTGAAATTAGCATGACAATTGTAAGGTGCAATGTCATAAGGTATAGTTCTTTTAATCATACTTGTTGTCACTTATTGGTAGTTAAAATCAGTGATTAATTTCTGTAGTAGATTTCGGCTGTGCATTTAATTGGTATAAATTATTAATGCACATGTTTCAATATTCTGACATCTGTGGTATTTATAATTACTAGATATTGATTTTTGAAGTTAAAAAAACTTTTAAACATGTTAATTTTTTGACTTACGAAAAAAAATGAAATTGGGGTATATCTTTGCATATGTTGAGAGGTTTTAATATTTATATCTTTTTTCAATAGAATTCAAAAAAATTTAATATAGGTCATCATTCTTTAATAACAGTACCAATTAAAATTCATATTTGTATTCATATCATTTAAAACTTTAAAAAATATTTATATTTAAAAGTTTAAAAACTATTTTTAATAATTATTGATAGTGCATAAATAAGCACATCATCTGTATATTAGCTTCTACATTTAAGTTGCTTTTCTTTTAGTACTAACATATAATTCTTCTAGATGGCAATCCCATGGCAATTATATGTTACAGGTTGAATATCTGTTTTTAAGTTTATTTTAAACCGTTCTCTCTGATAACTATTTATTTTGACATCATGGATAAATATAATCTACATATGTTATTTGTTAATGGTGGTAACTTTGATTAAAAAGAAAATAGCAGTTATGCACTTATAATTTTTAATAGCAGCTGTTTAATTTAAAATATAATTTGCTATTTCTAAGATCAAATTTTTACAATCAGGAATCAATGATTTAAAATTATAAAAACATGTTTCATAGGTTGGCCAATAATATCATGATAGAAATACGAAATAAATAAAATATGATATATCATAAATTGTTCTAATGCTATCAATAATTCAGTAATATTCTATTAATCAATCATTAGTATTTTAACATTTAAATCATTGCATTTTATACTAAATAATTTTGATTACCAGATGATGGTCATGAGGTGAAAATATACTACACTTTGGTATTAAATAGCATTTCAATATAAATTTCAGCTCTAGGAGGGTGTAGTGCAGTAATAGAATAATGAATTCTGGAGCTCAGGATCCATAAATGGTGACTTGGCTTTGTCACTTGTAGTGCTGCAGCTTTTTTTGAGCAATAAACCATTTGATATTTTTATACTATAAATTTGACCTCTGTAATAATTCTATATTCATTAAAATCATTATACATAGATATACACCTGGGTCTCATTTTATGCAGTAGATAGGTTCCTCAGAAAATGCGCACAAAAGAAATTGCACAAAAATAAAAGTAACTTACCTTGAAAATGGGGGATACATTCTGTAATTTTCAGAAATCAGCATAAAAGCAAAGCAACAATGAAAAATTACTATAAAATCCGCATTAAAATATATGGAAATAAAGTATGACTAATAAAAAATTTCAAATATTTGAAAAAAATTAATACAAGACAAACTTTTTTTGACCTTTTTTTATTAGCTACAGTATTTAATTTTACATTTTTTCATACATATTTTAATTATTACCACTATTTGAAAATATGCGTTCATTTGTGAACTGGTAAGAAATCAGATTCATGATGTGAGGTGCAACTAGCGCCACTTTCAGTCTTGTGCTGTGTTAATGGTTTTCTGTTTCTATATTAAAAAAAATGAAATCACAATCAAAACAAAAAGATTATACATTATCATTAGAAAGATTATTTTCAGTTTATAAAATCTTCGTTATTATTTATTTTAAAAATCTAAAAAAATATTTATTTTTGTTATATCTAATAAAATACGTTTTAAAAGTTTAAAATTTTTGAATATTTATTGCAATATTTTTATACGTACATATAAATCTATTATTATTATTTACTCATTAGTATAAGTAGGTTATTTACATGGAAGCTACGATTCTAAATACAGCTTCAGGCCATATTCATGTTAGCTGCTAATATTACATTATATTTTTGAAAGAAAAAAAAGTATTTCAAGACAAAATAAGTTATTAATAATTTTAATTTCTTGATATCTAATAAATATAGTGAAATATGAAAGATATTAAGAAGAAACATGAATCACATAACTTCAAAATCACATTAAAATAATCCGCATAGAATGGGACCCAGGTGTATTCATTAACAATCCCAAAAAATCTCAATCTGTTGCCAAGTCAACCTGTTTTTAACAATAAAAATGGAATCCCACCTTTATTTATGGTCCAATACATTTATATAGACACTAAACATTGCAACATGATCACAAAGACTGAAACTATTGATACAAAGAAGTTTAAATAAACCTCTTTAAACAGATAAATTACATGCATTATATACAACATTAAATATATGGTGCTTAAATACAGTTTTATAATTTTTATGGGTCTCTGGGTGTTTAAGTCAGATCTTACTTGCCATCATCTGGTTAAGAGCTGATTGATGTTACTAGGCAACTGAACATTACAACAAAAGATAACTTTGATCATCCTTTGTAACAATTTTTCATTTGTGATATATTTTTATACATTTTAAGTTTCTTTATTTTACTGTAATAATTATATAATAAATAAGGGCTTTATAGTATAACATAATGCCAATTTTCTGAATATTGCAAAAAATTAAATAAATTTTGAATCTTGTGTTGATCAAAAGTTATTTAAATAATATGTCAACTGTTGTCGAGCTGTGCTATGTATTGAGTTAGCTAGCACAATAAAAAAATGAGGATATGAGTATGTTTGGTTATTTATTATTTAATAATAATGATGATGATGATAAGAAGAAGAAAAATAAGAAGATGAAGAAAAAAAGAAATAGCAACAGCATTAATTTATACAACTGAAATTGATAGTATTTTTATATATTCATATACATATGGCAATTATAATACATTATATTACAGATAAACTATTAGCATATTAATAGTTAGTTACAATTTGAGTCATAAGGTGTACAGAAATTAGAATATAGACTGGGGCAGCCTCTTCCATTCGTGAATTCCCATTCTTTATCTTTGTGGGGACACTACTGGGTTGAAGTCCACTCAGTTTCTGGATACATGTTTATACCAATATAGAAGACAGCATAATTAGATAACAGGTATTTCCACACACACACAGTCCTTAGAGAAAACTTTCATTCTTCTTTTATTAGTTAGTTCATTAATTGACTTCTCAATCCATTTTCTATTTTTATGTTTACTTGTCTTCTTTAACACATTAACACTTCCTGTTCTGATGTACACACACAGCAGTTATCAATGTTGTAATCAAATTATAAAGATCATTTAACGATAATGTAAATGAAAATCTGCTAAAACATCTGCAAGCTTTAAGAAAACTATTATTGTTTTATTAAATCAGTGAGAGAAAAAATCATTATGAATACGACAGTGGTTGCTAAGAACTTTTTTCAGTTTAATAGTCACTGTATATGAGTTTTAAGTCAAAGGAGTACATGCCTGGGATAAAGATCTGTCTAATACAATATTGTAAATCTTTATCAAATTAAAAGAATAGCTCAAGAAACAATTTTAAAATAGACTTGGTATTTTAACTATAAGGGCATAAAATTAAAATCACAGGTGAATAGAATGCAATATAAATACAAGACGAAAAACAATGTTGTGAAGATTGATGATATATTAGAAAGAATGTTATAATTAATTATTCAATTTAATGCCAAATAAAGATTTTAAGTTTATGATCTAACAAAAAACCTGAATATAAAGTAGAGGATTGTTATATAAATTTATAAAATACTTTTGATCAGACCAAAATTTGTGAAGAAAGATTTTAATGTTAGAAATAGTAAACAATGGAAAAATAAAAACACTGGGAATAAATTTAATTACGGAGAGAGAAATAAAAGATATAAACAAAGAGCTTTGCTAATTGTTCAACAAACTTTGTGATAAATGCTTAGCATGAGAAAGCATTTAAAATATCTCTATCAGAAACCACACCTAAATCCCAGACCAATGATTTCATGCTTTGGCACTCCTCAGTGAGGCGCTAGGATAGTTTAGATACTAGATCTAAAAATACCAACCCAAAGCCAGCATTTATCTAAGAGTTAACCATTGAGTAGAAAATCTAAAATAGACTTATGAAATTTGCACTTTAAAAAAAGACTATATCTAATGCGTTATCAGTTCTTTTTGTGATAAAAATCAAAAATAGACAAAGTTGCTTTGGCTATTAAAAATATGTATTTCAAAACAATTAAACTCATTTACCAATTCCTTCTCAATTATAAACAAACAATCATCCACATATCTAACAAATAAATTTAAATATAAACAATTCTTTTTAATAATAATTTTCTCTTCCAAATAATTAATATAAATTGAACAAACTAAAAGATAAATAATATCCCCTATTATCCACCCTTCCTTAATTTTATAAAAATTACCATTATAAGTAAAATACATAGAATCCTCTAATAATAAAAGCAAATCTTTAATTACTTTAATTTTATTTTTTGACAAAGATCCATGCATAACCAACACAGACATAAGAACATCAATACTGCGTAACCTATTAACAGACTGATACATATTCTCAATATCTAAACTGCCAAATACCCAATTACTTTCCATTTTAAAATTATTAATCTTATCAAAAGCCTCAAAAGAAGAAGAAACTGTGTAATGACCAAAATCAACAAATTATTTTAAAAAAGTATTTAAGAATCTAGAAATACCCTCTATAATACTACTTGTAAAATCAAAAATAAATCTCAAAGGAAAACCATCTTTATGAGTCTTAATATTCACAAACATCTTAGCTGATATGAAATCATTTGGATAACATTTTAAATAATCTACTCTATTAAAAAAATTTAAATTTACCATTTTCTTTATAATATCTATCAACTTTCTTTTAATCACATTACCTGGCTCTTTTTTCTAAAAACATATATTTACCATTATTTAATTCTTTATCCATTTTCTCCTTTCATAATAACAAACCAACCAAAAAAATATATAGTTTTTGATACAATTTCGTCTATTAAATCTAGTAATTTGAGTGATGAGCAGAAAGTCAGCATTCAATTGTTTTAAATAAAAGCTTAAAAAGAGAAGAAAACTTTATTGTTAATCCTGCTGAGGTTAGACATCTTAAGGATAGGTTAATTGCTAAAATCGTTTTTCGTGAAGACAAAGCTGGTTGGTTTGTCTTTATGAAACATGATGAGTTCGGAGAAAAAATGGATAGAGAATTAAATAATGCTAAATATATATATGAATTCAGATAAGATATCCCTTCAGTTTCTAATCAGCATAGGATTTTTTCAGGCAATTCAGTTAACCATCCAATATATATATATATAGTTTTTCACAGACTCTACTTAATCTTTAGCACTTGACTTTTGGAAAGCCTAGTAATGCCATTTTTTACTGGTCTTCTATAATGGGTTGTTGCAGTACTAGATTATTTAAAGATATTTGCTTTTTAGTTTTACTACAATTTAAATCTAATCTTACTAGTGTTGAATAATAGTTTCTAACCTTTGTTAATATGCTCTCTACATTTACCACAACTCAATAAAAAGCTAAGAAACTTAGTCAGAACACCACACAATAATTTCAGATTTGCTGATAATTTGTGTTTTATAGTTTTCTTCTGGACAAATAGCTTTTGCAAGAATAAAAATACCCGAATTTCCCTCTTCATTTGTTCTATTAAAACATCAAGCACTATTACATTTTGCACTTAAAACCATCAATCTAATTATATTGATTTTCAGCCTCATTTATCATCTAACTATAGGAAACTAAACAAATGATAAAGTAAGCTATCACATGCCTCTATCCGTTGTTTTAATTATGTTATATAATGTCACTAAGGACATTCCAAACAAGTATCATTGAGAAAAATCACTATTAAATAAGTCATTATTATGTAATTGTGGGAAACTTTCATGCATATTTAATTATGTAACAATAATTTTCTCAAGGGTTATTAAGTGGATTTATATTTTGGTATATATGGGCCACCATATCTATTATATTCGATTTCAAAGTACTTAATAGTTATTGCAAAATAGTGGATAGTTGCTCATGTTTTACTTATAGTATGTATTGTTTAATACACTGTAATATACATATCAAATAACTTTTCAACATCCACCCACACACACACATATAGATAGATAGATAGATAGATAGATAGATAGATAGATAGATAGATAGATAGATAGATAGATAGATAGATAGATAGATAGATAGATAGATAGATAGATAGATAGATAGATAGATAGATAGATAGATAGATAGATAGATAGATAGACATACAGATAGATAGATAGATAGATAGATAGATAGATAGATAGATAGATAGATAGATAGATAGATAGATAGATAGATAGATAGATAGATAGATAGATAGATAGATAGATAGATAGATAGATAGATAGATAGATAGATAGATAGATAGATAGATAGATAGGTAGGTAGGTAGGTAGGTAGGTAGGTAGTAGGTAGACAGACAGACAGACAGACAGATAGACAGACAGACAGATAGATAGATAGATAGATAGATAGATAGATAGATAGATAGATAGATAGATAGATAGATAGATAGATAGATAGATAGATAGATAGATAGATAGATAGATAGATAGATAGGTAGGTAGGTAGGTAGGTAGTAGGTAGACAGACAGACAGATAGATAGATAGACAGATAGATAGATAGATAGATAGATAGATAGATAGATAGATAGATAGATAGATAGATAGATAGATAGATAGATAGATAGATAGATAGATAGATAGATAGATAGATAGATAGATAGATAGATAGATAGATAGATAGATAGATAGATAGATAGATAGATAGATAGATAGATAGATAGATAGATAGATAGATAGATAGATAGATAGATAGATAGATAGATAGATAGATAGATAGATAGATAGATAGATAGATAGATAGATAGATAGATAGATAGATAGATAGATAGATAGATAGATAGATAGATAGATAGATAGATAGATAGATAGATAGATAGATAGATAGATAGATAGATAGATAGATAGATAGATAGATAGATAGATAGATAGATAGATAGATAGATAGATAGATAGATAGATAGATAGATAGATAGATAGATAGATACTTTTAACATGTATATATACATATATATGATCAACTTAAGTTAAAATTGCAGTATATATTTGAATTAATATTGTCAACAAAAATAATTTTTAAAAAATAGAATAATGAAGTTATAAAAAAAGATAAGATAAACAATTTGAGAGAGCACATTCACATATGTATATACTGTTGTCTATGTTCATTTGAATACATACCCTCCACACCATTATATTTTTTATCATCATCAGAATGACCAATGCTGAAATGGACCTTTTGATGCTATTGAGGTATTAGAAGAGGCATCTGTTCCAATAACTTTTTTTTTAATTTTATTGGAAATTTCATAGCAAATTTCTGATGTAATGCAAGATCTATCCAGTGAAAAATTCTTCTAGTTCATATATTTTACTTACAAATTCAATGCTTTCTTAGTTCTAACTAAAAGCTTAACTCATATTGTAAATAAAACTTAAACTATTTCAGAAATAAATAATATAGCTTGGATTTGTTTTCATTTTTTATTATTTTATGAAGAGACTATTTGTACTTCACAAACAAGTAGTCTTTTTTTACAATTAATAATTTCCATTTAATCACTTAACCTATTCATTCTATATACTGAATGATTGCTATAGTAAATAGAGGGATTTGAACGTGGGATTTTATCTTCCACTCCATCTTAAACAACTAATACACATGACCACACACATATGAAAATTATTAATGATCCCCAATATATGTATTTCATGCAGGATCATCAGATGGGCCAGATTATAATCTCCCACATGTATATACAATCAGTGCTTGGCCTATATTAAGATAGCAATTCTTTAAAGTTTAATGGGCAAGCTTCAGTCTTCTCACCCTTCCAACAATTCAACCATCCATTTATTGAAAAGTCAATGATGGAATGCTCAAAGACTTTGGTTAATTACATACTGCCTTGGAAATAGGTTATACCATAGTATACGCCCAGCCTATCCATCCCCTATTAATATAAATGGATACATAATTGTCCAATAATATGAGGGGTTAGATTGATATAATGTCTATATGGATATGACTACAATATCAAATCCAGCAAGGGCTTTGAGCATTCTATTGTTGGTTTTCAATGAAATGGATGGGTTGAATTGTTGGAAGGGTGAGAATATTGAAATCTGTTCATTAAAGTTTTAAGAATTGCTATCTTAATATAAACTGAACACTGATTGTATGTATGTGCGTGAGATTATGATTTGTCCCAACTGATGAGTGCTGGATCTGCACAAAATATGTATACTGTGGATCATTTATCTACTTTGCATGTGTGTGGTGTTTGAGAAAGTCCTAAATTCTTCATGAATTAATTTTGCTTTGACAGTTTTAAAAATGTGAAAAAATACTATATACAGTGTTCTGTTTGAGATTTCAAAAAGTGAGTGCATATGATTCAGAATAAGACCTAGAGAGGGCAGTGCAAGACAGATAATAGTGGTTGCCTATTGGTAAGTAATTGTATAAAAGTAAAATTTACATTTTTTAAATTAATTTATTGGTTTTAATGTTTTTGTAAATAATACTTATAAATGAAGTAATATATACTATGGATGATGGGGTTTAACTATATTGTATATTAAAGTAATAAAATTATTTGATTAGCCACTTTAATAAAGTTGCATAGCATAGCCAAAATAAAAGAGTCATGTGATATCTTATTTTTATTACATCTTTTCTACTAAATGTCAAAACTGCTTGATTATAATTATGATACAATTTGATAGTTTCTTCCATCTGAATATAATACAATTAGCCAAAAACAGACATCAAATTCAATTAGCTTTGTCATCTAATATCTATTAATTAAAGTAAATATTAATTACTATAACAGCAATAATATTTTTTTTCAAAATATGAAATAATTTAATGTGATATTGGTATGTAGATATATTTAGTTTTAAAACAGATTTAAGATTTAAAAAGGAATCAGAATCCATGAAAAGAAGAAAACAAGGAAACATTTTATCAAGTATTATTTAGTTCAGGTTATCATGTACAGAAAATAAAAACAAAGTATTGAGAACATCTTCAGTTTAGAAAATAGGATATAATTTTTAAACATTTTGCAAAAATAAATGGTGATTGTTTCACAAATAGATGCAGTGATGATAATTTTAAAAAGCTTCTAAACTTTTGATATGTAATCATATTGATTAAATATAACCATTAGAAATCACTCAACACTTAGACAATCCCAATATAGATAACAAGCAACAATTTCAAACTGTTGTCAAGGCAACCTCCTTTTAACAATAAAGTTGGAATCCTATCTTTATTTATGGACCCATATATTTATGTAGTCAATAAAGATTGCAACTTGACCACAGAGATCGAAATTATTTATACAAAGGGATTTAAATAAACCTCCTTAAACAGTATCTTTCTATTTTATTTCTTATGTAGATTTTCAGCTGTTTAGTAATCTTTTATTTTTCAGATATTTATTTTGTCTAGCCACTTTTGATCAGCCTTTTTCTTTATATATATAGCTTTTTACCCAATCTTATCATTTCACCTTATGCATTTTAGTTGTGATCCAGTAATGAATCAAAGTTAATATTCTTGAATCAGAACTAAGAATTTTGACAACAGACTTTTAATTACATAAAATAAAAATCTCAATTTAGTTAGATAAATAGATTGTTCTATTCAACCTGATTGAAAGTTATATGACCCCCTCCCCAAGCATCTAACAATAAGATTGTTTTCATTATTGCAATCCTTTTAAATAAATTGGATCTTTTTAACATGATACCTTTAACCTACATGATTTAGATTTATACTCAAAAAAAAACAAGAAGAAAAAAAACTCAATCACATTTCACTTAATTGACTTTCTTTTTGACTTCTTGGTATTTAAAGCAATAAATTAATAAATGTTGTCATGTGTATTTTTTATGGAGATAATTCCAATTGCTTATTATTTGCTTTGTATGTGATAGTAAAATGATAATTTAATACAAAATGTAAATATACACATAAAAGCAAAATTTTTAGTCAAATGTTGTTATCCGAGAGGTCAGCGCAGCTGCCTTGCAAACAAGCAGACCGTTGTTGCGGGTTCACCTCTCGGCCTATGCTACGACATATGGAAAAAAAGAAAAAAAAATTTTAGAAATTAATGCATTATTTTTTCTTACTAATGGCCTGGGATTTAAACCCAGAGACTTTTTCAGGTAATTGGTTAATATTTATTTTACAAATTTTCCAAGATTTTCAGTGTTTTCTGCTAGTCCCAAGAAAATCTGGGTTGATCAGATGAGTATTGATGCCTTAATCATACAAACAAAATATGATTGTAATAACTTGCAATCTTCAAGCTAATGGCTCTCTGTTTGGAGAAATATCATGGATTTCTGAGTTGTGAACTAATGAATTATTTATTTTTTCTATTTTACCGAGTAATGATTATTTTCTGTCTGCACTCTATTATTCAAATCTTAATGAGTGAGATTCAATGACAATTTTAATTTATTAATATCAATGTTCTTTAATATTGCTATGGTTTGAAGCTTTTATTCTCGGGTGAATGATGATGACTATTCCTGGAGATTGTAGCATTTAGTTTATTCTCAAGTTCAGAATTTTTCTCACTTAGTAAACCATTTATCCAAACTGATTTTTATAACTACTGGAAATCAGTTTTGTTGACACTGAACTCACCAAACAATTAAAATATTTTAATTCAAGTTTTTTTTTACGTTTTTGATTGAGGCACTAGAGTGCGCTCTACGGCAACCTTTAGTTTTTATTACTATTCTAGAAAAGTTAAATCAAAATAAATTATGTGGAATTTTTTTTTTTTTTGCAATAATTTTTAAAATATTTAAATTGTGCTTTAGTGCATCTAAAGCAATGTTTCTGCGTCATTTCCTCGATCTTTTTTTCATTAAATTACTGAACAAAATTCTGCATTTCAGTCTCAAATATAACATCAACATTTGTCTTCGCTATAAAATATCAGTGCTTTACTCTTTCTCTCCCTGAAAATGAAGATAAGGTTAATAAAGAAATAAAAATCAATATTTCCATAGAGGAAATATTTAAAATCAAACATTGGTCATAAAAATCTTCTTTGTGATTAGCAAGAAATTAAATTAAAATTTAATTATAGTTATTGACATTTATGAATAGATATTAGAGAGATGAAAGATAGTAAAATCTATTTGAATTTGAGAATTTCGTTATGTATTGAATGACCTTATTAATATAAATCAGTTTTAAAGTACTCACATCATTCTACTAATAAGAAAACAAAAATAATGCATTTCGCATTACCTCGGAATATGTATTATTCTTTGATAAGTACTGGTCTTTCTTTAATCTCAACTATTGTTTTATACGTCTATGTAATAGTTTTATATTAGATAATCATACTCTTAAAATTTACAATTCTTCTAAAAGCTCGATAACAATAAAATATTAAATGTAAAATCAAATTCTATAAGAATTGGATTTTAGAAATTCTATAAATAATCATCCAACAAAAACATAAATAAATCTAAAACAGGCAAAACTCTCCATACAGTAGTGCTACTCAGTGCCAACCAGAGTAATCAATGGGTGCCAGAAGGCTTGTGCATAAAATCCCCATCTAGTGCCTACTCATCCAATATCCCCAGACTAGTTTCTGACTTGTGGTCTTCTGGCATCCATTGATTACTCTGGTTGACACTGAGTGGCATTACTGTATGGAGAGTTTTTGCCTGTTTTAATAACAGTTATGTGCTAGCATAAGAAATAGTGATCATGTGATAAATAAATCTAATTTTATATTTATAATGTATAAAGCAAGCAACATTTTTAAATAGATGAATGCTTAACATATTATAGTTACAAGTAAAAAAAGACAAACTTATCCAGCATACTGTAAAAATACTTTGCTTAGAACATTGGTTTCACTCCTTTTTATTTTACCTTTCTTCTTTTAACATTTTTAATTGAAAACGTATTTGAAATAAGAACCTTTTTTCAATAACATAAAAATTTATTTAAATTTATTTTTTAAAAAGAAAGAAGAAGAATATTTTTAAAATGAGGTTTGATGATCCTCTTACATAACTTGATGCGTGTTTAATCATTAAATTTAGTTCATCTGAAAAATTATTATTCACATTATAAATCAAGGAATATAGATGTCGTATTAAAAGAAAAACATTAATTAAGCTGCAATGATTTGGTAATTAATTTAATGTGTATATGTATGTGCATATGTATGTTAAATACTCTCTCCAGAGACAGGTAGAACAACCAGATAATAGAATATAACAACGGAGTGATAATACTTGAACATGTGTTGGTGATAGTTTGCCATTTGTTGTTATCCTATTAACATGATCTATTTTAGCATTTTAGTCTTATAATTACATAATGATCTCTTATATCAGCGTTTGCCAACCTTTTTTGGCTTGCGTACCACTTGGTAGTACATCACGCTAAAATGTACCACTTCATAAAAATGATTGTATTTCGTGAAATTTGTTATTGCGAGTGTGTTATTTTATTTGCATTATAAATATTATAGGGTGACCATGTATGTATTCACATCTCATAATGAGACAAATTACATTGAAACACGCCTAAATGTCATGCCAGATTATAACCTCACTGAAATTATAAACTCACTGTAACATATTTATATGTATGTGTTTGTTCAAAGTTTCATATTTTTTCCAAAATAATTTATTAAAGATTACATTATTACATTAAAGGTTATTTGGTACATATTTTGTTCAAAGTGTTTTCTCATTTCTTCATTTGGTTTTCCCGAATTTGAGTCTGTTTTCTCTTTTTTGGATCATTTTGCTATTGGTTGGGCCATGTAGAGGATAAATCCAGCATGTTCCAAGTCATGGTAAAAATAACCTCAGGGGTTATCAGGCTATCTCTTGTTCTTGTTTTCTTTATATTGTTCAGCATGAAGTTAATAGGATTAAAATTTTGATGATTAAATACTAGCTTACATCTAGTAATCTACAATTAATTAATGAGAGTCTAATTTCTGGGTATGATCCTTTTCTGATACATTCTTTCAAATTAAATAATTTAGATTGATTTGCCTTGATCCGACTCATTATTTATCTACTATTTTGTCATATTTCGTTTACTAATAAATGGTTTTAATAAAAAACACAAAATTATAAAAAAACAATTAATGTATTTTCTTATCATAATCAAATATTTTTATAAAATAAATTTAATGAGATCTTTGTGCTTGTTTCGAACAACATAATTTTTTGAAATTTGGTTCAAAAGATGCGAGGTATACCCTTAAGTCTACAGCTGCATTCAATCTGTTTCGATACTTATTTTTTTAAAAAATATATGAAGAAAAAGCTCTTCCTACTAATTCCATACTAGTAAACGGTAATAATAATTTAAGAGCTTTCTCAGAAAGTTGTTCATATTTTTTAATGTTTAATCAAAAATTAATTAGATTGTGTTATTTGAATTCTACTTGTAAAGTTCTATCACATTATAATTCTATTAAATTTTCTTTATCTTTTATTGATAATGATGTAGCTTTTTCTAAATTTTCTGTATAGAAGGGGTTTGAAATCCAATTATCATTTGTGTTTTCGGATTTTGGAAAATATTCCATGAAAGACAATTTTAATCCTGTTAAATGTGCTATTATATTTTCTCGTATATCTTGAGACAGACTAACCTTACTTTCAAACAAAAAAATATGTAGAGTTTCGAATACTTCCAGTTGATTGTTTCGATACTTATATATATTACTGTTTCCAAAAGTCTAATTTCTTAATCATACTTTCAATTTTATCATTAACATTAAATATCGTTATCGACTGTACATATTAACAACTTTACTGTATAATATTATTAATTAAAATAATTTTTATGAATTATAGGAAAAAACGTTTCTATGATATTTTTATGATTTAATTTTTTTTTTATGTCCGCCATTATTGATTATTTTTCGTGTACCACCAACCAGCAACTCGCGTACCACCAGTGGTACGCATACCACAGGTTGGGAAACACTGTCTTATATCATTAAGATGAAAATCAATAGCTTATAATATTAAAACAGTAAAGTTTCAATTGTGTCTGACTGAAAGCATCAACAACTACATTTCACTTTTTAAAAGATACTATTGAAGAGTAGTAATTAATTTATTGAGTGCACTGAAAGAATATGTAAATATTTTTAAACAGGCTTTAACCTATATTCAATTTGCTTTAAAATTCGTAATAATCAAGCATATTTTGCCGATAGAGGGAACTTTCCAAACCACGACACAAGATAATGACTTTTATAAAGATAAGAGTGGTCGTCTTATCTTTAACCTAAATGTCCACTTATATAGGCAAATCTGAAGCATCTTGATTTGAAAGCATGAAATAGTTGTTTTCTCCACTGTTTAAATTCACTATTTCCTTTACAAATTAACTTACATAAAATGTTGTGATTTACAATGAGTTAATATTATGATCTTAATATTGGAAATTCTATAAACTATTGAAGAGTAGTCATTAATTTATTGAGCACACAGAAAGAATATGTAAATATTTTTAAACAGGTTTTAACCTGTATTTAATGTGCTTTAAAATTCGTAATAATCAAGCACATTTTGCCGACAGAGAGACTTTCCAAACCACAACACAAGATAATGACTTTTATAAAGATAAGAGCGGCCATCTTATTTTTAACCTAAATGTCCACTTTTATAGGCAAATCAGATATAAAATTTACTTCCAATGGTGATGTATTAAACCAACAACCTACATTATAAATTGAAATAGTTCATGATGGTTGAACTGTAATCATAAGCATTTAAAAGATTCATTAAAAAGGCAAGATATGCAGAACAAATTGTATCACTTTATTGTCATGTGATATAAACTAACAAGATTTGAAGCTACCTCTTGTGCTGTGAGGTAATTAGTTGCCTTAATAAATCATTAATTATTCCATAAAGAAATGTGATCATCATCATCATCAACCATTATCAATCCACTGCAGGATGAAGGTCTCTCCAAGTTCAATCCAACTTTTCCTATCTTTAACTTCTCTTCTCCACATCACCCCTGCACACTTTCTTATTTCATCCACCCATCTCACATGTAGTCGCTTTCTGGGTCTTTTACAATCTCTTGGAATCCAGTTTAAAATTTCAATTGTCCATCTGTCATCATCTCTTCTAACAATATGTCCAGCCAAACTCCACTTCAGTTTTTTAATTTTTGCAATGAGGTCAGTAACACCTGTTTGTTCTCTTACCCATACCTTGCGTTTTCGATCCCTTCTTGTTATTCCCAACATGCATCTCTCCATACTTCTTTGAGTGGTCTGAAGTCTCTGTATTGCTCTTCTATTAAGTGTCCAAGTCTCAAATCCATAAGTAAGAACTGGCAAAACACATTTATTAAAAACCTTCCTTTTCAAACACATAGGCATATTTCCTTTTAATATCAAGTTATTTCTACCAAAAGCACTCCAACAAAGTTTAATTCTATGATTAATTTCATCCATTATATTTCCATCTGTATTAATAATCTGACCAAGGTATTTGTAACTGTTAACTTCTTCTAACTCATCATAATCAATCTTTATTTTTATATTTTGAGAAAATCTATTAAACATTACTTTAGTCTTTTTAACATTTATCTTTAGTCCTACTTTCCTACTTTCATCTGATAACTCCTGCAACATTTCCTGTAACTCTAAAGCATTATTTGCAAAAACAACTACATCATCTGCAAAATCTAAATGACTTAAATAATCTCCCTTTAGCTTCCCATTTTAATCCACAAAATACTTCTTGCAGCACTGCTGTCAAAAGTTTTTGAGAAATAGAGTCACCCTGTCTTACACTCTTTTCAATGTTGATTTTCCTACTATCATTAAGTAATCTAATTGTTGCTGTTGCATTTTTATAAATATTCTTCCAAATATGACAATATCCTGGATCTACACCTTGATGATCCAATGCTTTAATCACTGAAGAAATGTTTATAGAATCAAATGCCTTTTCATAGTCTACAAATCCTACACATAATGGCAACTCATATTCATTTGTCCTTTCTATAATTTCTCTCAATACCTGGATATGATCTACTGTACTAAAACCACTTTTAAATCCAGCTTGTTTTCTTGGTTGGTGGAAATCCAGTGTTTTCTGTAGACGAGTTGTAATTATCTTAGTAAAAATTTTGTATCAAACTGATAAAAGACTGATAGGTCTGTAATTTCTAATGTCTTCTTTATCACCTTTTTTAAATATTAATATTAATACTGAATTTCTCCAATCATCTGGTACATCTTTATCATTTAGACATTTGGTATATAACTTTGCTAAAAAAAAATTCTATTTCTCCACCTGCTTCTTTTAATATAGCAATTACAATTCCATCATTACCAGGAGCCTTCCCTTTCTTCATCAATTTAATTGCATGTCTCACTTCCTCATTCAAAATTCTGGGCAATTCGGAAGATATAATATATATAGGAGGCACTTGTTCTTTATTACTATATAATTCTTGATAGAAGTCTTCTACACATTTTATGATGTCATCTCTCTTTTTAGTAATAATGCCATCTTTTTTTCTTATTGCAGATATAAATTTCCTACCAATACCAAAATGTTGTTTTACACTCTTTAGACTTTTATTCTCTTCCACAACTTTCCTTGCTAGTTCACAATTATACTTTCTTATATCATTTTCAACTCTTTTCTGCACCATTTTACAAAATTCGAGATATTCAATCTTTTTTAATGCATCATTGTTGTATATCCTCATATTCCTTCTTTTCTTCATAAATTCTCTAGACTCAATAGAAATTTTATTGGTCAATTGCTGCTTTTTTCTACCAGCTATCTTTGCTGCAGTTTTTAAAAGTGTATCGCTTATTTTCCTATTAATGTCATTCAAATCTGAATTATGAAGAAATGTGATACAGCTTATTTAATATCACAAAATTTTATTTATTTTTGCATGATCATTACATACCACAGGAATTGTATTTTTAATCAAAATTTGGAATGAAGTTATCTATATATCAGTTTCTAAAAGTATAGTTTGTTTGTACATATATAACAATAGTAAATAGTTTATAGAAAATATTATTATACTTTATTTTATGCTATAGTAAGACTAGTTTATTTCGAAACAATCCTGAAAATATGGCTTTTAATTTACAATGTATCAAGTGCATTTAGCACATTGTTAGTGTGATGAATTCAAGGATGAAAGGTTTCTGGATTGATGCTTAATTCTCACCTCTGATGTACCAATATCACATGACTTCCTGAGAAACTATCTATATGATTATTTTTATTATTTATAGTGTGATATATATATACATTTAATTCCATTTTATTTTTGATCCGGGTTTTTTTTTATCTGGTTTTGCTTTTAGAAGTAGATGCATCTTGTAATTTTATGCAATATCTCATTAAAAACTGTATTGTACTTTTCAATACAGTCATTTTGATATTTAAAGGTCATTGGTTACAGTCTTTTACTAACTAATATATTATTATTTTATTAGGATTAACTACTGGAATATGATTTGGTGAGCTGTGTCATTTTTTTAGAGGGCTGTAGATTGACTATTAAAGATTTCCTATCCATGATCACCCTTCAAATGTTATATTCATAGTAATATCTTTTGCTAAATAATACTATTTCTATTATGATGATGATGATGATGAATAATTATGGTTTTAGATCAGGCAAACATTGATACCATAGTTTGAATTTAACATAACAAAGAAGTTTTAAACTTGAATGGTCTTTTTTTTTCTGTCAAAAATCAATCAAAAAAACTTTATTTTTTACTAAGCTATTTCATCACTAAACCAAATCCTTTCCGCAAATACTCATCAATTCCATCATTGAACCAAATTCACACTATTTCTATCACAGAGTCAAATTCTCATCAATTAAAATTATTATATTTTTATTCAGAATAAATTTTAAAAATTACTTTTGAATAAATTATCTGAAAATAAAAGATTAAAATAATTTCAATAAAATCCTATTTAAATTAATTTACTTATTTACAACTATATTAAATGTATTAACATTTAATTATGGATAAAATGCAATGGTTTTTTTTTCCAATATACAGTGAGAGTTCATGGGTCATTTCTAGACTGAAGATGACTTTAGATTATTTCTGAAAGTATAATCATATCAAAACCAAAAAAAACCGTTGATGAATAATATCCCTTGATAAGAAATCAAAAAACCTGTTTAAAACAAATAAGTCATTTATTTACTCAGATAAAATTAGTTATACTGTTTTCTAATTTATTTATTTTTTAAAGATCAAATTTAGTAAATGTACACAACAATCAGTCTTCACCCTTTTTGTATTCAGCTTGTGTTATTTTTCATTTTCTTTATTTTCCATTATTGTAGTTTCTTTACTGATTTTTGGTTGCATTTTGTTCAGATTCTTTACCCTTATTTTCTTTAGGGCCTTTACCATTATTTTCTTTAGGCCCTTTACCGTTATTTTCTTTAGGGCCTTTACCGTTATTTTCTTTTGGCCCTTTACCATTATTTTCTTTAGGGCCTTTACCGTTATTTTCTTTTGGCCCTTTACCTTCATTTTCTTTAGGGCCTTTACCCTTATTTTCTTTTGGCCCTTTATCCTTATTTTCTTTAGGACCCTTCTCTTTTTCTTTATCATCCTTATCTTTTTTCTCTGCAGGATGTTCAGATTCTGGTTCTATACACTTTGTTTTTTCCCAAATCATCACAAATACAATCAGAAATAATAAGAATGTGATTTTCGAACTCATCTTGATTATTTTTCTAAAAAAAAAAAACATCATCCTGGATATTAAAAATATTTGTATAAAAATATATGATAAACACTATTTTAAAAATTGAAACAATGCTTTGCATAAGTGTTGTGCGTGTGTATACATTTATATGTATTTAATATGATAAAAAGAACATGATTGAATTATATCGTGGATTATTTTGTTTCAATTTCTATCATTGTGATGAAATAGTATTCATTTTTGTCAAAACCAAAGTTGTCAAAGTTAAGCTTAATGAACAATTGTTATGTCTTAAGTAATGACAAGATTGAGTGTGAAGTAAAGAACAATCATATATATATATATATATTGTAGTTTGTCATTCAGATTAGGTGAATTAACAAAAAATTTTTACTTCCTTCTGTTTTTACTTAACCTGTATCAAATGTAGCTTGAAATTTATAATAGTCAAGTAATATCTTTATTTTGCCAATAAAGAGGCCTCTCAAACCATAATACAAGATAGCAACTTTTATAAAGATAAGAGTGGCTATCTTATCTTTAACTTAACTTTCCACTTTTATAGGCCATCTTGATTTGGGAATGTGAAGCTATTGGTCTCTCCATTGTTTAAATCCACTATTTCTTATACAAATTAACATTCATGAAATCTTGAGATTTATGAGTATACTTCCTGTGTGCTTAATAAATAATTATAATTCCTTCTGTTTTATAATTAATTGATTCCAAGTTAATTTTAGAAGAAAGAAGATAGAATAGGTGATCTACACAATGCTGGAACACATTGTGCTTCAGCAGATTTGTTTAAAACATCTTGTCATTTCAATATTTCTATAAATTCTTCCATAGTTCATAAATCATACTTTTCCAAATAGAAAATAGGCATGGTGACCAATTTCTAAAAAATATGATGTAAAATCTGATATAATGTCTTCAACCAAAGCTGATTACATCAGTTTTTACATTAATTTTTTTAAAAATTGGTCACGTGCTTGACTTTGATAGTACTAAAATTCTAGCTAATTTGAAAAAGTATGATTTAAAAATTATGGAATAGTCTATAGAAATATTGAAATGACCAGATGATTAAAACAAATCTGATGAAGTGCAACATATTTTATCCTTGCGGATTATTTCTTTTAAAATCAACTAGAAATCAATTAATTGTAAAAACAGGACGAAGAAAAAACATTTTTAATTCACTTATTCTGAATGGTCAATCATCATATATATGTATATATAAACCATTATACAATTACAAATATTCAATGACGCCCTCTGTTTGATATCATTGAGATATAGACTATCAAACAGAAGGCGTTACTGGGTATTTGTAATTGTATAATGGTTTAAAATTTGTATGATTATTTCAGATAGTGTTAACAGTAACTTTATATATATATATATATATATATATATATATAATATTACTGTTATACATAGCTTCTTATATATATATATATATATATATAAGAAGCTATGTGGGTCAGTCTAATAGATGAATAAATGTCAGAATTAAGGAACATAGAAATGCTTTTAATCAAAAAATAAATTAACACATCAGTTTTAATTCCCATTTTTTAGAAATTGGTCACAAACCTGATTTTGACAATACCAAAATACTTGCTAATTTGGAAAGATATGATTTAAGAACCACGAGAGAGTCAATTGAAATATTAAAGAGACCTACTGGTTTAAATAGGGCTGATGAAGCACAACATATTCCAGCTATGTGGACACTTCTCATTTTATCTATATTAACTTTAAATTAATAGGTGAAAAAACTGAGGGAAATAAACATTTTGATAAGCCTCATATTGTGAATGCTGAACTACTTCAAGTTGAATCTCATTTCTCATCTCACACTGAATCACGTTATTGTTTGAGATCGAACGATTATTCTTTCAAAAGTTAACCTTGATAATGGCAGTTGCTAGTCCATCGAAATATCAGATTGTAATGCAAAATAATACATGGTTTGTACACAAAAATATTTTTTATCTACATATATATATATGTGTGTGTGTGTGTGTGTGTGTAGTTGTTGTATATGATTATTTGTTATAATTTATATGAAAGAAAAGCATAATGGACTTCATTAATTTCTATTTTTGATGAAATATTAACCTATATACAATAGAATAAATTTAAGGTTCATAGGCAAATGTATGATGAAACTACAACATAGAATGTTACAGGCAATACCATAAGTTCTTCAAGTCCAATAAAAAATGATCCAAATCTAAAGGGTATAGTATTTTATGTGGGTATACTTGATTTCTTTATATATCTAACTTAAAATTGTCTCAAAGGCTACACTTCCTTGGGATGTTAATAATATTAAGAATTTTTTCTCTAACATTATGTATTACTAAGTACTTACTAATGAAAATTGTTTATGTCTGGTAATGAGATATATACCAAAATATCAAATATTTTACACTACTATGTTAACTAAACTGATTTCTTCCAGGGTATTTAAGATATTAATAAGTCGTGATATTTATTTTTAAGAATGAAAGATCATGGGGAATTTTAATGATAATTAAAGTTGAAGCTATGAGAGTGCATAACTAAGGTAGGTTGAAGATTTCTAGTTTTTGATCATGACGTTCCTAGGTAAAAATTTGAAAGAATATAAGTATGAATTGTACTGAGTACATTATATGTATTATTATCAAACATGCAAACCATATGTTTTTTAGTTGTATGAACAATTACAGATGTTTATAGGGCTAAATGTATTTGACATATTTTTAAGCAATTATTTGAGGTTTTATGAATGGACAGATCTATGGAAAATGTTTCTCGAGGAGGTGGTATTCTTACTGCAATTCATAAAGATTTTTTTTTAGAAAAATCTTTGTTTTAATTCTTCTCTTTATGAATCTACATGGGTGAAATTATTTAAAGTATTAAATTTATCTTAGGAAATATATATATCTTAAACCCACTTTTTCACTTTTAGAATTTGACTATTTTTTGACCTCACTTGAAGATTATTTGATTGGTTATAATAATATTATTATTACTAGTGATTTAAACATTCCAGATTTATTTTGGGGTAGGATTACTACAAACTTTTCTTTCTTGTCTACTAAGCTTTTAGAATATTAAGGTTTTGTACAACTTTTGGGCTTAAACAGTATAACCCATTTGTTAATGCATCTCAATGTACTTTGGACTATGTTTAATGTAATTTACCAATAGTTAGTAATTTTACTTTATCTCTGTTACTTTTCCTATTGATATTCATCATTCACCTTTTGAATTTTATATTAACATATGTCATCCAAAATTTATTTATAATATTTTAAAAAGAGATTATAGGAAATATAATTATGTTGATTTTGTAAGAAATTTTCTAAAGTTAATTGGAATTCATTGTATTCCTACAATGATGTGAATCATTGCTTAGATTATTTTTTGAAGATTCTTAATAGCTTTAGTGATTTATATATTCCCAGTAAATTCTCTTTCCATAAAGATTTCCCCCCTTGGTTTTCATACACTCTCATTAAAATTATTAAAAGGAAATCTTATCAAGACTTTATTTTAAAACACAATATCTTTTTTATAATAATTTTATTAATTTCAGAAGATTGCTAAACAAATAGGCAAAATACAAGTTATAGATCACATGACCCTATTATCTTAAGCTTGTAAGTTATAAACAATGAGGATTGTCAATTTCTCAACAAGCTTTGTGATAAATGCTTAGCCAGAAAAAGCATTTAAAATATCTCTGTCAGGAACCCCCCCCCCAAACCCCTGACCATGGTTTCATGCTTTGGCACTCCTCAGAGAGGTGTCAGGGTAGGTTCAGACAATAGACTAAAAATACCAACCCAAAGCCAGCATTTAACTAAAAATTATCTATTGAGTGAAAAATCTATCAGACCCATGTAGCTATTTAAGTTGAATAGCTGGGTTTGAAGACATGTAGGTGTCTGAAAATTTTCCACTCAATAGATAACTTCTAGTTAAATGCTGGCTTTGGGTTGGTATTTTTAGATCTAGTGTCTGAACCTACCCTGACACCTCTCTGAGAAGTGCCAAAGATGAAACTGTGGTCAGGGGTTTGAGGGGGGGGGTTCCTGACAGAGATATTTTAAATTCTTTCTATGGCCAAGCATTTATCACAAAGCTTGTTGAGGAATTGGCAATCCTCATTGTTTATTGGCTAAACAAGTTTATAAAAGATATTTACAAAAATTATATTAAATAAGCATTTATTTTTATATAGTGCTGTGCCTGCATTTGTATTACATTCAAATATCAGCCTTTAAAGCTAATTTTGCAAGTGCTTTTTGCGAGTGTTAATAATAAATGAAAACTTTCCTTTTCAATACAAGATATAGTATTTATGCAGGAATAAAATGAATCCACCTATTTCTACAACTCAAATGCTTATATATGAGCAAATCTGAAGTACTAGCAAGGAAAGTGTGAGGATAGACCACTCACTTTAAATTACTACTTACGTCTCTGAATGAATGATGTCGGTGAAATTGTCTAGAATTTACTAAATGTCACTCTAACTGAAACTTAATCATATGTAAATAAGCATTTATTTTTATATAGCACTGTGCCTACAATTGTATTACATTCAAATATCAGCTTTTCAAGCTAATTGTGCAAGCGCTTTTTGCGAGTGTTAATAATAAATGAATACTTTCCTTTCCAATACAAGATATAGTATTTATGCAGGAATAAAATGAATCCACCTATTTCTACAACTCAAATGCTTATATATGAACAAATCTGAAGTACTAGCAAGGAAAGTGTGAGGATAGATCACTCACTTTAAATTACTATTTATGGTGTATTCATTTATTATTAACACTTGCAAAAAGCACTTGCACTATTAGCTTGAAAGGCTGATATTTGAATGTAATACAATTGTAGACACAGCGCTATATAAAAATAAATGCTTATTTACATATGATTAAGTTTCAGTTAGAGTGACGTTTAGTAAATTCTAGACAATTTCACCGACGTCATTCATTCAGACACCATAAATAGTAATTTAAAGTGAGTGGTCTATCCTCACGCTTTCCTTGCTAGTACTTCAGATTTGCTCATATATAAGCATTTGAGTTGTAAGAATAGGTGGATTCATTTTATTCCTGCATAAATACTATATCTTGTATTGGAAAGGAAAGTATTCATTTATTATTAACACTCCCAAAAAGTGCTTGCACAATTAGCTTGAAAGGCTGATATTTGAATGTAATACAATTGTAGACACAGTGCTATATAAAAATAAATGCTTATTTACATATGATTAAGTTTCAGTTAGAGTGACGTTTAGTAAATTCTAGATAATTTCACCGACGTCATTCATTCAGACACCATAAATAGTAATTTAAAGTGAGTGGTCTATCTTCACACTTTCCTTGCTAGTACTTCAGATTTGCTCATATATAAGCATTTGAGTTGTAGGAATAGGTGGATTCATTTTATTCCTGCATAAGTACTATATTTTGTATTGGAAAGAAAAGTATTCATTTATTATTAACACTCGCAAAAAGCGCTTGCACAATTAGCTTAAAAGGCTGATATTTGAATGTAAAAATTATATTAAAAAAATTGAATTTAATATATCTTCTAACCCTAAAGAATTTTGGGATTTTATTAGTAACTCAGGCTTGGGTAAGAAAAGAGTTCAAGCTATTTATAGTTTCACATATGACTTTTCCAAACATTTTGCTGACTTATATTCCTCACAACATGCTTTGACCATAGGTTTCGGTAATCTATGATAGGATTGTAATTAATAAAAAACATTATTAAAAAAAATAAGTTTAGAGTTTCTCTAAAAATTAGGTGTATATGAAGTTGAAATGTCATGTGGTATATAAATTGCTTGACAAAGTTGATGTTTCTAATGTATCTATGGTCTAAGAGATTGCTGATGGATCATTGTAATTGGGTTTCAAGCATAATATAACTCATTGGAATCTTCAGTTCCTTCACATACAGTTACATATAATCTGAATTACTTGCTTATTTACATATAACTCAATTTTCACTTCATATTTAGAGATTGTTGAAACTTTGCTTTGATCTTCTGAATATATTACAATGATTTTACACCCCTCTACAAAGTGTTAAGAATGGATGCTGTTTCACACCTTGTGTGAAAAGGGTGAAACTTATCACCACTGTCAATGTGAGAAAAGAAATCTGGTGTTAATACTTCTACGCCACTGCATATGTATTATCCATTAAAACAACTTAAAAACTTTTTTTGAGTTATTAATAATATCCAGGTTGATAAATGATTAGTACAGTTATTAATATATTTTCATTAGAGTGTTTATATCAGTGTTCTACTGCAGAAATTTTGAAATCTGACAATTAAACTGTATTAATTTGTTATCTAGATATACACTGAACAAATGATGAAGATATGTGTAAGAGATTGTGATCTGGGCCAACTGATGAGTGCTGGTTCAGGATGAAATGCGTACCTTGGGAATCATTTATTCTTTTCACATGTCTTTGATCATATGTTTCAGTAATCTGTGATAGAATTGTAATTAATAAAAAAAATTATATAAAAAAAATTAAGGTCAGGGTTTCTCTAGAAATAATGTGTAGGTGAAGTTGAAATGTTACATATGCTATATGAATTGCTTAACAAAGAGGATGTTTTTAATGTATCTATGGTCAGAGAGGTTGGTCTGACTTTTTGGCTGATGTATGGTTGTGATTGGGTGTCAAGCATGATATGTCATAAGTTTCAGTTACTTCCTGTATAGTTGCATATAATATCTTCAAAAATTACATTGTCTTGCAGTTCACCTATTGTTCACTGCATAATTGATCATATTTCTAAGAACAATGTTATTGTAGTCATTGGATGACTTAAAACTCATTCTAGTTTATATGATAATATTCCTTCATTTATTTGCAAGGGTCTAACTGAATTTATTGCAGCACCTCTTGACTTTATTTTTAATTTATCACTGAATTCTTGTGTTTATCCCAGTGTTTCTAAATGTGCCAAAAAGATCCCAATTTTTAAATAGCTCTCATGATTGTGTTAATAACTATAGACCTATTTTAACAAAGGCAAAACTCTCCATACAGTAGTGCTATCCAGTGCCAACCAGAGTAATCAATGAATGCCAGAGGCTTGTGCATAAAATTCCCATCTAGTGCCTACTCATCCAAGCCAGAAACTAGTCTGGGGATATTGTATGAATAGGCACTAGATGGGGATTTTATGCATAAGTCTCTGGCATTCATTGATTACTCTGGTTGGCACTGGATGGCACTACTGTATGGTGAGTTTTGCCTTTGTTAATAACAGATGTGCTAGCATAAGAAATGGTGATCATGTGATGTTTAGTATAGATCTATTTCTGTTTTACAAACTATTGCTCAAATTTTTGAGAAGTGTGTTTATAATAAAACTATTTCAGTTGTTAGTAAAATCATTTCTTCTTCACAATATGGTTTTAATTCTAACAGATCTGTTGAAAGTAATTTGCTAACAATTTATGATTATATAGCAAATGGAATTGAGGATCAACAGAGACTTGTTACTTATTTTAATTTATCAAAAACGTTGATGAATTAGATCAGATCATTCTCCTTTACAAATTACATAAAATGGGTTTGTCCACTAAACTAATTTATTGGTTTCAATCCTTTGTTTGTAGTCATACAGTATATATCAAATTCAATAATAATATTTCATTTCATTTTGAAGGCAATTTAGGTATTCCTCAGGGTAATATTTACGCACCCATAGTGTTTAATATTTATGTAAATGACCTAAAGGATTGCCTGAAATATTCTTTTGTGCCACGCTGATGACTCTAAAATCTTTAGAAGCATCACATCAATGATAGACTGCACTTTCCTTCATGAAGATCTTAATAACTTTAGAGTTTGGTGTGATCTAAATAATACTTCAGTTAATTTTACTAAATGTTCCCTTGTTTCATATTCTAAGAAATCTGAAGTTCTAAATTTTTGTTATTTATTAATTCTCACAAAATTAATTATGTTGAATCCCAAAAAGATCTGGAAATTTTATTTTCTAGTAATGGATTTTTTCTTCCTAAAATTAAAAATGATCGTAGAGCAAAGCTTTTAAAATCACGGGTGTTCTCATTAGGTATCATTTTATTGAGGATACAAAATTGAAATTATTTTAATCAGTGGTTTCCTAATTCTAAATAAGGATGTAATTTAATAAGTTCTTTAAATATGTTTCTCTGGATAATAAAGTTGTTCATCTTTTATTTACATGAAAATATAGAGATCTTTAAATATCTTTATAAAATCATTAATCAACAAATTATTTTATCCAATATTATTTTAATTGTTATAATTAGATCATATGCACATGATACTTGATTTGCTTTTGTCTGTTATTTTCAAACTTGTTCCAATATCCTTTTTTTATATATATTTAGGCTACCTTCTATATACAATTAGATTTTTGCTAATACTAATCATTTTAATTTAAATTACAAGCAATTTTGTAATGTTATTAAATTCAAATATTATGATTAATTAATGTAATTTATTTTATTCATTTATATATTTATTTATTTATTTTTTTACTTTTTAGGCGGATTCGAACTCAGACTTTCACACAACCCACTGCTCTCAGTGCCATCTCATGTTGCTGAGCCACCTGATCACACAAGGGCTTTGAACATTCCACCATCAGATTTTCAATAAAATGGAAGGCTGAAAAGTTGTGAGTTGGAATAGTTTGAAGCCTTTCCATTAAAGTATGAAGATTGGCTATCTTAATATAAAGCTGAATACTGATTATATATGTGTGAGGATAGTAATCTAGACCAACTGATGATTTCTGGTTTAGCATGAAATACGTATATTGGTGATTATTTATCTTTTCAACATGTGTGTGATCAGGTGAGTCAGCAATATGATATGGCACTGAGAGCAGTGGGTCGTGTGAAAGTCTGAGTTCGAATCCCGCCTATATTACATATATAAACACAGTTTTTAGCCTGTGCAAGGTATTAATTTTTTTTTACTTTTTGTTTGTTACTTCCTTTTAGTATTATGTTATATGCATTATGTTTATCTCTTTTATTTTTTAATGTGCAAACTGTAATTGACTATATGCTGTTCTTTAGCACTTAAATGAATTATTATTATTATTCTTACGTTAAGATGAGAATCTTTAGTAATGTAACATAGATATTGGGTTAAATTTTAATATATGTGAAAGTCTTTATTGAAGGTTACACTTGGATTCTATGGAAATGAATCTGAGATGATTTGAAAGCTTTATAGAAAAAAATGAAAACTGTAAGTATGTGGATTTAAAAGAGAATAAAAATGTAATTTGGAAAAATGAGATAAGAAATAGCTTAAAAAAATAAATATAATATAAAAACTTTAAGATGTAGAAAAGATACTGAATATTATGTATAATTTTAATTAACATTTCTTTGGAATTCCAATTACTGATCATTAAAAATATATTTTGTGGATAAATTTTATCAAATTCTGCCTACACTTTATTGTATGACTTTTTACGTATTACTTTATTTGTTTGAATTATTAAAACCTAGACAAGTATTATTATAATGTCGCGTGAGTATTCACAAATAATCAAATTTTATCATTCACACAATTGTAATCATCAACTCCTAAGATGTCGATGTGTAAACAATTAATTTCCTTCTTGAATAAATCAACAAATTTTCCTATGATATCGTTTATATCTTCCAGCTTTCATGAAAATGAAAAAAAATGAAACTTTGAGGAAAAAAGATGGTAATTGATTTTAAAGTACCTAAAATTAAATGATATATTTGTAGTTTGATGTATTGTTGCTTATTGGAAGTTCTTGCTGATGATGATGTCATAAATAATTATTATGAAATAGTCCAATATCTTATTTAAGCAACAATTTGTATAAATATTTTTGAAAAATATAGTAAATATAGTAATTTTCAATAATAATAAAAATCACTATATTTCTCAGCCTACTTTAATTAGCTCCAAGATTCCCATATTAACGTTTCTTCTTGAAACTCTAAATTTCCACTTCCATAAAATCAGAGTTTTGCAACAAAATTTAATTAGAATAATAATAACAACAACAACAATAATAATAATAACAACAACAGCAATAATAATAATAATAATAATAATAATAATAATAATAATAATAATAATAATAATAATAATAATAATAACAACAACAACAATAATAATAATAACAACAACAGCAATAATAATAATAATAATAATAATAATAATAATAATAATAATAATAATAATAATAATAATAATTGAGCCTCAGCTTTTTTCAATCAGACCAACAATAAACCTCACAAGACATATATATATTATCGTACATCTTGTTTGGTTTAACAGATGGCACTGGGGTTTTTTTTAGTTTATTTGTTAAATTAAAATAAAACAAAAAAACTTGGTTGTTTATTTATTTTTTTAGACAGCTTCCTATAAAAACATCTTATTACCATTTACTGGATCTTTATATTTTTATCCAACATAAATATTAAAATAGAAAGATGAAAAATGTGTATTTTCTATTCACAACTGTACTAAACTTGTCAAGCGTTGGTGGCCTAGCGGTTAGCATAGCTGCCTTCCAAGCAGCCGGCCCGGGTTAGCTTCCCGGTCACGCTTTGACATATATATATAACTGTACTAAACTTGTCAGGCGTTGGTGGCCTAGCGGTTAGCATAGCTGCCTTCCAAGCAGCCGTCCCGGGTTCGCTTCCCGGTCACGCTTTGACATATATATATAACTGTACTAAACTTGTCAGGCGTTGATGGCCTAGTGCCTTCCAAGCAGCTGGCCCTGGTTCGCTTCCCGGTTAACGCATTTGTCATATGAAAAAAAACTATACTAAACTTTAAATTACCTTAACAGGATCCTAAACTTGCATCTAAAAGTATATACTTTTTGCAAAAATATTTATTTATAGTTTCATTTTTAGATATGTGATTTCCTCATTTTACGTCTAAATGCTTTACAATAAACTTTCCACCTATAGCTTAGTTTGCAAGAATAGTTCTTTTTTATTTATTTATTTATCCAAATTAACATTTATTTAGCTGTATATGTTCCTTGATGAATGTATTGTGAATGTGCATATACGTAAAATTATTTTATAATAGATTCATCCTATACAATAATTTGATTCATTTGAATAATCCTTTTCTGAATTTATTGTAACAAATAAATTAAATATTACCAATTTAAACTTAAATTTTTTTAATATCCTTTTTTTTTATTTATATATATGCGACTGTTTGAATATATATATATAGTGTAATACTTGGCTAATTCTAACCAAGTCGTATATTAAAGTTTCTTCAGTGAAATAAGCTTAGAATGGAGGATTTATCTAATATTTCCCAATAAAGTGAAATAATATAAAGCCAAAATTAATATAATAAAAAGTTACTTTCGATTGATATATACTTGCATGTATAATTTATATTTAGATAATCATGTAATTATGATAAAAAGGTTTAGTTATAAAGAAACTGGCAAAATTTGTAAAGCAGGTATTCCTAATAATTTTATAAAACAAAATTATATATTTTATAATTTTGGTTAACAATTTAATTGAAGTTACCAGCTATTAAAAAAAGAGAGAAAAAATTATTTAGAATTTAAAAAGAGAATTATTTAGAGTTTAATTACTGCTAAATCTATTGAGAGCCTGTAAATAAATGTAATTAAAAGAATTGAATTTAAAAACAAGAGTTTAAATATGAAAAAAAAAATACAGCACTTTTTGGGAAGGTTTGTTCTTGCTTAATGAAAAAGTAAAAAATTAAGAGGAAAGCATATGCAATGTCTGTCAGAAGTCCAGAGTACACATCATCAACATTTTAGATTATTTCAAAAGATCATTTTATAGTAATCAGCTAGCTAGAATATCAAACTTATTTGAATAAAGTGCAAGCATGAATTGCCAAACTCTTCTGAACCGTACCAGTCAGAACCCGTGATGTACACTTTCCAGCTTTGGAGAAAGCCCAGGACCAGAGAACATGCTGAAATGTAGCTTTTTATTTACAGAGCTATTTTTTCAATAACCTATATTTATCTATTTCACATAGTTACATAACAAGTTAAGTAAAACTAAAAAGACTCACACTAAACTCAATTAGCAGAAACTTTGTAATAATTCAGATCAAAAATAATCCACCAGTGATAAGCTTACTAAACTCCTTTGAGCCAAAGTGCAGTAAAACTTTATTGATTTCTTCATTGAGAGAGTTGAGGATGGAGAGTTGAGGGTCATGTGAAAGTCTGAGCTCAAAGTACCCCTGCATATTACATTATTCTGTACAGGTATATATATATCCTGTATGTTAGATATTACATGTATGTAAGTAAAAGGACAGGTAGTCAAGCTGCTGACTACACGGTATCTATGCAGTCAGCCAGCAAGTTTTCTAATTACATTACGTTTTGTATAAATAATATACTTATATTTGAACATTATACGTATATTTATTGAGATACTAAAAAAACCAAATTGTATCAACAAACGTGATGACACATGTAAACTTCTTTTTATTTGGAAAAATAGTGTGGATAGTTGAAGGGTGCTTGAAAACCTGAGTTCAAATCCCCTATACTTAATCTGAAGATTCTGAATTTTTATTTGTTGTTTATTTATTTATTTATTTTTAAGTTTGTTCAATTTTGTACATTTGTTTTTTCTAGTTGTGGAACTTTTACAATCTATTGTGAACATTGTTTTCAGTGCCTCTACAACTATCTTTATAGACACTGTTTACAATGCCTCTACAATAATATAGTATTCATTTCTCAGTTGAGGGTTTGTGTGATTAATTCGAAACATTGGAATATCTATTTTATATGGATGAACCCACAAAATGTCTTTTATATATAATGAAATAAAAGTGAAGCCTTATAAAGTTGCTTTATCAATCAATACTAATTATAAGAATAAATGTTAAGCTTGGGTCAGTTTATGCCCATGATTATGATGTGCACACTACTAGAGATGACAGACATGCTATAAGTTGGCAACAGCATAAACTTAGTATTAGTATAGGAGATTCTATAAACATAATTCATTTCGTTATATATATGTAAACACAAAAGGCCTGCTTTAACCTTATAAATTTTAGAGCTAACTTAATCCACAAAAGAGACAATTATATCTTAATTAAGCAAGTTACAGCTAATTTTTGTTTGTATAGTTTAACAGTGATATCATATATTAAATTTCTATTACATTGGAATTTTGCTTATACACATAAGCATGCATGTTGATTTTAAATTGTGTCTGAAAAGAATGTTGAAAGCAACATATGTTCAAATAGATTTTTTTTATTTTAAAATTTATGACAAATATTCAATAAAATCAATATATGTTTTTATAATGGTTTGTTTTTGTAGTACTACACTTAAATGAAATTCAGCTTTGAAAATATTTAAACAGAAAAAAGTTTGTTAATGTATTCTTTTTTTAAAAGATAATAAAAAATATTATATACTTTATATACTACCATAGCTTGACAAATTTATTTTTGAATATACACAAGTGCATAGATGTGTGTTATCTTTATCAGTTGAAATAAAATGAAAGTTAATTAATCATTGCCATAAAGTTCTACTGAAGGAAATGATTAAACAGGTTGCTGTAAATGCTATAAACTTTTTAAATTACCTATAATGTATACTGAAGACAAACCCGAATTAGTAAACCGCTAATTATATTATTGGTTGTATGAAGTAAAAATCAAATCTTTTAATTGGCCAACTCACAAACTGAAGACAAAGCCTATTGTTAAAACATATTCGCCTATAATATTAAATTCAACTCAGATACGTTTATAAAAAGTATATTACTAATTTTTCAGGTTATGAAGAGAACGAAAGTTCTTTCAAAAATAAATTGCTATTTATTTATTCTAAAATATTCAATTTCGGCAACATAAAAGCTATAATATAAACAAAAAGGTCGACTTTTACGTTATAGAAAAGTAAATATTTCTTTTAAATATTTCTTTAATATTTTTACTAAAATCTTCAATATTTTTCGAAAATAATTTTGTTTTTTTAGTATATTTTTTAAAAAACTAGTTTAATTTCTGAAATTATATTTTTTTAATACTTAAAATTGCATTCAAAATGAAAATCTCAGCGTTTTTCTTTATTTTCTTTGATCAGGCGGTTTCTTTGTTCTTTCCAGCCAATCAGAATGTCTTTTTCAGCTGAGAGCTCACTAACAACCAATTACAACCGATGTTCTTTCTTTGTTTAGGTTTAAATGCGTTTTTTTTTATTTTTTACTTGTAAAATAATTCGGAAGAGGCATCATCTTACAGAACTTTTAAAAACCTATTCAAAACCTATCAAACGAATTTTTTAGCATAAGAACTGGCAGAGTTAGAGTGACGTCAGATGTCTACGAGGAGCCTCGTAGGAGGCGGGAAAAGGGTTAAAGAGCCAAGTGACGGTTGGTTTCCCAGTAAAAAAACAAAAAACAGACTATTGAGGAAAATATGTCAATTAACCCATTATTTCCTTTGGTTTATATACAAATATATTATTCATGATATCCATTTCTTATTTGCTAAATTTAATTGACTAATTCTTTTTTTAATGGTGAAATATCCAACAACCCTCTAACAGATGCAGTGGTAATTTTGTATTTCTTTTTGCTGCTTCTTTTAGCAGTGACTAAGTTGACTTCTTTTCTGGTGTTATGACTGGTTATTATCTAATTCTAGTGTCAGCAAAATTTCAATATGAGATAACTCATGATTGCTATTTTCTGGTGGAATTAATGATTCATAAAGTCTGGTTTTGTAGCGAGGTAATATTTTCTGCCACTTCATCGGTAAATATATGTGTAATTTTGAGTTAGGTTTAAAGTAGTCTTATTAAAAATATATACATTATTTTAATCTTTTAAATCTGTTTGAAAATGTTTTTTTCTTACTTTCAAAATTGGACTTTATTCATATCCAAACGGATTTGCAAAACATACATATCAATCACAAAATTTCAATCATAATACATAACACAACGATAGAATTACATAAAAGTAACATTGACTATTTCTATTACATTTTTAATTACAGTTTTCTCTGTTAATAACATATTAAATTCAGTTTTCTCTCTATGGATCATATCAACTGTCTAGACTAAATTTTATTATAAACCATTCAATTAAATTCTGATCCAGGTAATCTTCCTCTCTCTAGATGAACAAATTTCAATTTATACATAATTTGTTTTAAACTTATCAAAATTGAACTTTTATTTCCCCTTTTAAGATGGCTGTTCAATTCGTCAAGACTAAATCATGGATGTAATCTATTTGTTACATCTGAGGAACTTCAAACCACAACACTTATTAACGACCATGTTTGGTCTGTCAACCATCTCTGGCAGAATTTCTTATCATCAGCTTTGAATTCATGTAATGATTCCAAAATCATTTTTAATGAATCAATGTCTGTACCTTTTTCAAAAATCAGTCTATTCCTGAGAATCCAGATACTGAAGTTAATAAACGTTGCAAGTCTAATCCATCCAAAAAATCCTTTCTTGAATGCCTTAATTAAATCCACACCAGCAATCTCTTTGTTTGCAATGAAAGACTTTAAAATGTTATGCAAAAATCGGAATTTTTTCATTTTAATTAATTCTTTACCTGAAAAATCAAGATAAAAATAGATCTTGAGTAATACAGCTGATCTATTATGCTAATTAGACAAGAATGTTTCCACTGATTAAAAAAAAGTAAATGACCCAAAAAAAAACAAAATTTGGGAGTGTAGAAATACATCTGAAATAAACCAATATGTGTGAACCTTGTTGTCAACAAAATGTATAAATTGCAGAGTTTTTTATGTTAAGGCAGTTGGGACCATTTTTTTAAAAAAATGTTATAAATCCAGAACTATTGCTAGAAAATATTATTAACCAGTGCCAAGAAAATTTTCTCCAGCTAGAGAACATCTAAGAAACTTTCCCCTCAGGGAATTACATCTCCTATCACCACCAGAAGCTACCTGTGTGAACATTAATCAAGGGAAATAAGGATATGCAGAGCTAGCCAAGGAAATCAAAAGAAAACCAATGGGACATCTGAGGATTCATGCCAGTCATCTCAAGAAAACTCATATGAGAACTTTAACCATCTAGAGAAAGTTGTACCACTGATCGATCAGGGTAATTATGAATTTTTCTTAAAGAACTTTTCTTTAAATGTTGGTGTAACAGATCTAGACTTCTTTAACTGGTAAAATGTTTCAACAATACAGTGTGTGTCTTTTTAATGGGACTTTTTATTTATTTTAACTTGATTGAAATGGGGGATATGGTGTTAGATTTCTTAAAAATATTATTATTTGTGTATATTTTTACATTTTTTTTGTTATATTAAAATGAATGTATATGAGATTAGTTTCCTCAAAATGTTCTGCTTAATTTTAAAAGACAAATGGGGAAGGATTTAGTTTAGTTAAATGTTCCAAAGATAAGCAACACAGGAATCTTATGTTGAAACCTGGTGTATGTAAAAGACATGCTCCAACAGCTGTAAGCAAATGATGGACACTTATATCATCACTTAAGATTAGAATTTAATTATGTAATGTAGAGGGTTGAAGGTGACAAAGCATAACATGTTAAAATTAATTTCATACTTGGATTATAATGGGTTAGTCAATTTACATCCATTATTAATCTCTTTATCTTATTAAAAACTTGAATTTATTGAGTACTTCATACTCGTTTAGCCCTTTTGTCTAGCAGTCAGTATAGTAATTTGACAGTGTCTGTTTGTTTGAATGAATAATGTAATTGATGAGTCCGAGGATAGCCTAGAACTTCTTTTTATTAGTAGGGGTTGACACTGATGCTGTAATTCTTAATCCAAAAAAAAATTCTATTTCCTCAGCTTCAAACATGCACTTATTAGCATTGATTTTAATTTCTACTTCTATGAATTTATTTAAAAGCTTTCATATGGACTCTAAAAGCTGATCCTTGATTTGAAACACCAGGAAATCATTACAATATGGAATGGCTCCAGAAATTCCAATCACTAATTGACAACTACTCACTGGAATATAGATGGAGCCACTGAAACAAAATGGCAGTCGATTAACTTTATACAGTCCCTTATAAGTTATAATTGTTAATAATCTGGAGACTTCATTGTCTACTGATAATTGAAGATAAGCACATCAGAGCTCTATTTAAAAAAAAAAAATACTCTACCTTCAGCTAAAGTAGTACCTTCAGGTAAAGTAATAAGTATCTGTTTGACAGAGAGTGGGTGGTATACTTATTAAAATATAAGGCCTTATTTATTTATAGTGATAATCTTTCCATTATTTTAGTAATAGATACTATTGGATTAGCTTACTCCAAATGAGATATCAGTTTGATCACTCCTTCGGATCGCAGCCTATTGAACTCCTAAGAAACTTTTGTTCTTAAATTAAAGATATTGGTTGACAGTGACAACTGATGCTTTAATATGTTTATTTATAAATAACTGAATGGGTATTACTTGATATGTCTTTTATAATCTTAATATCCTGCAGTTAACTTGATTCACTTTGATTAGTGAATATAATCCACTGATTTTAACCAGGCCATTAAATTACTATACTCTCTTATAGAAACAACTAATGATAACAATATATATATATATTCATATTCTTTCTAGTCATTGTCCTGGGCTATTTCTAGGAGTTAATCTGCCTAATAGTTGCAGATTAATTTTGGGTGGGATTCAGATCAACCTTTTTTGATTTCTAGTTATCCCTGACCAATATTTACTTGAGGTAATGGAAGAACTATTCATGATAATTAGTTTTTTAAAAGATGGGATTTCACTTTGCTCATGGATTTAAATGTTTTGTGATTTGATTTATGGTTTGATTTATTAAATGAATCATTATCAGTATTCTGTAACTTTTTTATAAGATAGGCAGCTTCAATATGCCCAATACATTGACAAAAATAACGGTTAACATTAATGTATCGATACTAAGTAACTAAATGATTTTTGTACAATGGTTACATTTTTTTTCTTCACAGATGCTTGGTGTTTTGTTTATCTCAATTAATTACTGTGTTCCAGTGGCCTTTAACTCTGTATTTGCTGTGTCACTTTTATTTCAGTGTTTGTACTCAGCAAAGCTGTAGACTATTAAGTGTTTCTTCTCTTAACAATGGCTGGGATATTTCAGTATAAAATGTGGCATTGGGGATCATCAACAATCTGACTCTTAATGCATGGTCTTTCATATCACAAGTAAACTGATATCTTGCAGCTTCTTTGAGGAATATTTTAATATTGCAGTCCATTACCATCCCTTGCAATTCAGATGCAGAGATAACTGCCTTTTCATCAATTTCCTGATTATGCAAATTGGATTTATTACTAGAGGCTTTTGGACATACAATGTTTACAAGTTCCATAGCCTTATCAAATGTTAATTTAATTTTAAGAAGTGTAGTAGTGTTATCTGTGATATGAGAACTTGACAAGTATCTGATTCACATAGTCTTAGTTCAATTTTATTAATATCCATATAAAAATTCAATCTGTTCAAAAGTACAGCATCCAGTTTCCTGGGCAAGTGGGATCAAATTCTTTTACAGATCCCCATTTAACCCTTTATTTTAAAAAAAAGAATAATGGTGTTGAAGTATTTCATAAAGAAAACATTTTTGTAGAAAATAATTAAGTCAGTATTGCAAAACAATAACTAAATAGACTAATGGATGAGAGTGCTCTACGTTTGGGTTCACCGACTAGTTTTTATAGTTCATTGCAAACTCACTTCTAATCCACTAATTTTTTTAATCTTTTTTTTTCTAAGTTAGAATACCCACATTAATTTGTGATTGACTGATGATGATGATTAAATAATAATTATGATGTTTTATTTATAATGGTAATTGTTGAGGTTCATGAAAATTACTGAAAAGTATTAACTAGATAGCAAGTAAAGAAAGTGAAATAATCATACATAGGTTTTCTTCAACATTCTCTCATATTAGGATAACCATAGTTGCAAAAGTAGCAACATTTATAGCAAAATTGTATTTTAAACAAGTTTTGTGATACAAAAGATTATCAATACTTATAAATGGACCAATTTACATTCCTTGGTAACCATAATCTTAAACTATTTTTCTATATAATCACTTTAAACATTATAGCAATTTTCTTACCATCATATAACTTTTCAAAACCTTCTTCAAAGAAAGGAGAAATTTTTTAGTAGTAATTATGTGATAATTAGATTGGGGTTCATTCATGAAATATTTGTTCATTCTTCAATGAATTTCCATGTCAAATGTCACAATTCATATATGACCATCATGATTTCTATTGATTTAAGATTTCTGTTACACCAACATATCCATTTGTAAATGATAACCCCTTATGACCTCTTTAGTCTTCTGTGGGTTAACTAACATATGATTGATAACAATTTACTCTCAAGATGGTGCTGCATTTTTTAGCTTTTTGTTTATGAGTTCTACATAGCCATCAAGTTTGCTTAACATTATTAAATAATTACCACCTACAGAAATTAACGTCTTGAATATACATATCATCATCAAACATTATCAATCACTGCAGGATGAAGGTCTCTCCAAGTTCAATCCATCTTCTCCGATCTTTAGCTTCTCTTCTCCACAACACCTCTGCACACTTTCTTATTTCATCCATCCATCTCACATTTGGTCTCTTTCTGTGTCTTTTTATATATAGTTAAAAAGAGTTAAATTAGAGTGAAAAACCAAGTGGGTTAAATATATGAGCTCTTTATCCATCATAGTGCTAACATATATTGTATTAAGAGCGTATCAAAAAATGGCAATTATCACTGATGATGATCAGTTGTGATTGCTTGATCTAGCTACTTTACTTACCGTTGGTTAGAAACTCATGCATTCAACGTTATTTTAATAGTCAGCATATAACTTCTAGCATTAATTTATCAGTTTTATTGAATTATGTCATTCACTAATGTTATTTGAAGTGTTAATAGAAACATGTTGAAACCTTTTTATTATTATTAATTTTTATTTTAAAATTGCTCTCTTAAAATTCAAATCATTCATTTAGAATTTAAATTTTATTTATTTTTTAAATATTTTTTGGAAAACAATATATATATAAATGTTTAATATAGTTTATTTAAAATATTTATTCTGCAGACATACTTTTAAAATTAACTGTATTTTATTGAAAGAAAAATAATAAATGGTTGTTTATCAGTTTTAATCAATTTATTTCAATAATTGATTCACATTCTACAGTTTTATGAATCTTCTGACGAAAATAAAAAATTGACAATCAAAATGAACTGCAACTATATTTGTAGGAAAAAGTAAAGTATATTAAATCTATTTTTAGATATATTTAATTACTAAATAAAATCTTGAAATTACTAAAGATGACAGAGACAGCGGTTAATTACTATCTACGTTATTAAACAAATTTATTTATTCCTTAATGGGCATTAATAATGTCGGTTAAAATTGAAACCAAAGCATTAATAAATCGAACATCTATGCTTTTAGTCTATTCCTTTTGTTTAAATTTGAAATACAAGCATTCTTATAGCTGGAACTTAATTATAAATATATGAGATTTGAATTAAGACGTTCAAGCAACCTTCAACTATCCACACTATCTCATACTACTGATACACATGACCCCCGCACATGAGTATTTCGTGCTGAACCAGCATTCATCTGTTGGTCCAGATTATCATTTCCCACATATATATATAATCAGTGCTCAGTTTATATTAAGATAGCAAATCTTTACAGTTTAATGGACAGGCTTCAATCTACTCCAACCTCCAACTTTTTAGCCATTCATACTATTGAAAACAACAATATTGGCATCAGCATGGGATTTGGGCATTCTATCCTCAGATTTTCAATAGTATGGATGACTGAAAAGTTGGAGATTGGAATAGATTGAAGCCTGTCCATTAAAGTGTAAGGGTTTGCTATCTTAATATAAACTGAGCACTGATTATATTTATATATTGGTGATTATTTATCTTTTTTACATGTGTGTGGTCATGGGTATCAGTAGTATGAGATAGTGTAGATAGTTAAAAGTTGCTTGAAAGTCTTAGTTCAAATCCCCTATATTTTCTTTTGTGTGTATTTCTATAAAGTTTAGAAGCTTTCGACAAACGATTGTCAACTTTATCAACTGTATGAATTTTATAAATATAATACAGATTCTTCTTGTCTATACTTGCAAAATATGGTTTTAACCAATAAAATATCACATGACTCCAGCTTACTAATATCTATGCCATTTACTGTAAGCTGTAATAATGGATGCCATAGAGGCAAAATTTTCCATACAATAGTGCTACTCACTGCAAACCAGAGTAATCAATGGATGCAGGAAGGTCTGTGCTTAAAATCTCTATCTAGTGCCAACTCATCCAATATCCATTGATTACTCTGGTTTTCCTCTATGAAAAACAGATTTGTAAGCCTAAAGAATAGTGATCATGTGATGTTTGATAGTTTAATAATGGATATCAGATGATAATAGTGCTCATGTTTTATCCTAGGATATGGATTTATTAAGCATTACCATCTAGTATCTATTATTACTTACAATAAATAACATACAAATGGTTAAAAGTATGCTTTTAAAACATGATTTTATTAGCATGAGCAAGATTATAAATAAACTCAGTGTTATTTTAAAACTTTACTATCCTCATTTATCCATAATTTTTTATTCAAAACAATCTTCATTTAAAAGTATTACTTTCCTTTCATCTTTAAATACAAATAATAAACTTAATAATATGAATAGTATAACTGAATGGTTTATTCTCAGGAGTTCAAAAAGAGATTTAAGCATTGGAAATGGAAAACTGAATCACAATCCATGGATTTTGATCTCCATAGCCTGACTCAAACCACATAGGGCCATTAATAAATGCTTACAATCAACTATAATCTGTCAAATATATCTCTCAATATTGTTTCAATTTATGCAGCTGAATGATGTAAAACTCATTAAAATTTCTGATGTAATTCTAAATATTGTCACCAATAATGATAAATTATAATTGTTTTGTTATACTATTATGGGTGCTTGTATTATAGATAAAGATCCCGTTGGATGGCACCATTTTCATGCTAAAACTATAAAATATGAACATTCATGGGCCGTTGACTTTAATAATTTTTCTGTGCTTTTTTGTAATGCAAAAATAAAAACAAAACAAAATCGTCTTTTATAAATATTATTTTTTATTAACATATACAATTTAAATGATAATAATAAATGTAAAATAAAATCAACAAATTAAAATTTGATTCATGTTTTTCTATCGTATATTTTTTTACTTGTGTTACAGCTTTTTTTTTATCAATTTTCTATCGGATATTTTTTCACTTGTGTTACAACTTTTTTTGTTGTTGTTTAACTAAAAAATAATAATCGTAATAAAAGTAAAAGTTGTTATGGTTAGATTTAGGGTTAGTTTAGGGTTAGTTTTATGATTAGTTTTAGGGTTAGTGTTCTGTTTGTTTGTAATGCTAAAATAAAAAAATTCAAAATCCTAAGTGTACTCGGACAGAAGAAAGAAACTCAAACTTTTTTAAACAACAACAAACACATACAAATGTCTTCTTTACTTATTAAACATGTTTATAATATTTGCTTTTTATTAAATTTACAAAAAAACCTGTATATTTGGACTTTTCTTACTGGATATTTTTTCGTATCGCTCTTTTTTACTTCAAAAATATACAGATGGTAAAATCTTCTTTGTCTCGTGGAATTTTACTAACAGTACATTACTTGACACTTTACCTAATTGCAACTCAATAAAAACATAGATATTTAACATTTACCCAAATAAAAGTTCAATACAGTACGTTGTAAAAAGTCTTATAATTATTGTTTTAAAAAATCTGAGCATTTCAATAGTTTAAAATAATAAAAAAAATCCAATGAAAACAACATTTCAACACAATTCAAATACAAACTCTCTCATCAAGCTGTAATTATTTTATAAATTGTGCGACATTCGGAAAATGTAATTGCTGCTTAGCGACATACATGCTGTACTGCGATGCGACATAGCAGCCTGCATTCTGTAGCACAACAAAAAAGTTGTATTATAGAAAACGTGGGTTCGAACATGTTGGCCATGGAAACAGCATTTTTATGTGTTTTAGCATGAAAACCGCACCATAGAACAGCATCTTTAGCTATAAGATGAGTACCCTATTATGTATATATAATCATATTAAATCATCTACGCTCTTTATTAATGTTTCATAATGCTTTAATTACCCAGCCTCTTTGACAGTTTTGATTGCCTCAGCAATCTTCTTCAGAATTACAACATATTCACAATGTTTTAATTGCCACCCTCTTTGACAGTTTTGACTGCCTCAGCAATCTTCTTCAGAACTACAACATATTTATATGCATATATTTGTATTATCTTGTAGTTCTGAAAAATATTGCTGGAGCAAATGAAACTGTCAAAGAAGCTGGTAATTAAAGTATTGTGAAACAGTAAAAAAGAGCATAGATGATTTAATATTATATTATATACATTTGGCAATACAATAAAAAAGATTAGTTATTATATATAATTAAAAAGTCATGTGATATTTAAATACTCTAGTAATAGATTGAACATTTGATAATATAATTCAATTAGACTGAAATTACGTTTTTTTTTTTTTTTTACATTGCTGAACTGAAAATTGTTTTTGAAATCTTTTGTTCTAAGTCTGCACTCTACTGCTTCATTAAACTGTAAAGAGTTAATTTAGTGACCTAATATCTACTAATTACTCTATATCTTTGACATACAGATATTGCTTTAAATAATAATTTACATTGTTTAATATTATGCACTTATGCTAATAATTTTTTCAATAGCTATTTTTTAAGTTGAGAATAAAGAAAGGTCCAAAAAGATAGTTCATAATTTTATTTTGTCTGTTAAAATTCAAAATTTAAATATGTTACGATAATTGGTTGAGAGAGATCATACATGTACATGTGCAAGTAATGAATATATTTGCATTATTATTTAAGATGGCATTTAAAGAAGTAAATGATTAACTATTTGTAAATAAAAAGGCATGTTTGTTTATTTAAAATAATATATATATAAAATGAAATGTCCGTTAATTAAAACAAAATTGTAATTACAATAAAAATAATAATAATAACGGTAACAAACTATTATAAACAATCCTTAAATTCGCAGAGGTACGTTTGGTTAATTTCTTGAACCTGCCTCAACTGCCATTAAAATTCAAAAAGAAAACAAAGCGGAAGCAAACGTCATCAATTCAAATTCTAGGAATCTCGTATTTTAATGTTAGCAGATTGCCTATTTATTGAATGCATTTTATTCCTATTTATAAAAATTGCCTCCTTAATTTTTCTTTTATTATGGTTTCTCTCTTCATGAAGAATTTTCACATTTTCAAAATCAAATTTAAATTTACATGTTTTTTCATGATCAAAGAAAACTGAAGGAGAAATTAAATCACCATTATTTTTACTTTTTGCACGTTTATATAACAATTCATGCTCCCTTTATCTCTTCTCAATAGTGCACCTAGATTCACCTATATAATATAGCATACAATCATAAAAGATTTGATATATGACATTACTTTTCTGCTTGACAGGTATGACATCCTTAGAATTATTGACTAATTTATTAATATTGTTTGGAACGTAGAATGAAACATTACACACATTTATATATATATCCCTAAAAAATTTCACTTGTGGATTTGAAATAAATGGAATAGATATCCATTGTTTATTATTAATCTTCATTTTCTTTAAATTATTATACTTTTTTTTTAAACTGACATAAAGTATTGCTTATTTGTTCCATTTTATAACCAACATCAAGCAATTCCTGGCAAATATCTCAATATTTTTCAGTTTATCACTTTGGTAACGACATAATTTTTCATTCCGAAACAAACAAGATCTAAAACTTGCCATCTTATGCATCATTGGTACTTTTGATTTACAATTTATATATCCCCTTTTTTGCAGTGGCTTTGTTGTTGTTTTTTAATTTTAATGGCAGTTGAGGCAGATTCAAGAAATTAACCGAAAGTACTTCTGTGAATTTAAGGATTGTTTATAATAGTTTGTTACTATTATTATTATTTTTTTTATTGTAATTATATATATATACTAAAAAAACATACTAACAAAGCATACAACAGAATAAAATATCTAAAGTTGTACCCAATAGCTGCAATATGTATGCAAATGTTCTCAAATATCAAACTACATAAAAAAAACTACTCTCTACATTTAATGGTGAATTTCAGAAAAGCACTATTACAGAATAATTATAAATTAATTAGGCTTTTGAAATACACCATTAAATAATCATTTGAATTTGTCAAGACAACCAAACATGCTAAAATAAAAGAAGTGTACAGACTCACATCACTAGATATAACAATATCCTGCAAAGCATCATTAAACATAAAAACTTACTTAAGGAAGGCAGTTACAGCAAACGTGACTTATCATTAAATAACTGAATTGTATAAACAAGTTCAACAATGAATACTAAATGATAAAAGACTCATAGCTAATGTGGCTGTCAAGCAGTGAAATAATATGCAGCTTAATACTAACAAAAATAGAAAAAAAATGTGTATTCTAAAAAAAGATGAACACAACATATACAAATATATATAGATGATATGTTCATATGCGGACCTGCACAAATAATAACAGAAGTTTATAAACAGATAAGCACAGAAACATTGCTCTAATGGACAATAAAAAATAAAAACACTACAATAAATATTATATTTTTAGATTTATTGATCAACAAAAACAAAAATCTTGACTACAAAATAATAGTAAAACCAATAGAAATAAGAGATGCAATCCCCTCCCCCCATGTCAAAAATTCCTATAACATATAAGGTTATAGGATTTAAAGGCTTCCTCAACCAAAGCTAACAGCTATAAAATGTGAAGTAAACTAAAAACATAACATTGAAGAACTATATAAAAGACCTAACCAACACCAAATGTAGCCAAAAAGCACTGAACAGAGAAATCTAAAGATTCAATGCGAAAATAAAGCAGAACTTAAGAAGTTAAGATAATAAAAGATCATGAACCTGAATGCTTTGCATATCAGGTATAACAACTAAAATAAAGAATATTTGCAAACAAAGATAAAATATAGGCCTTAAATCATTAATCAGACATGTCAGACTTAACACCAAAGATAAAATAGAAAAAGAATAATTCTCACAAATAGTATACCAAGTACAATGCAATAGCCTAGGATGCATAGCAGCATACTATGGGAAATCTTGAACCAACATAACCACAAATATAACATAACATAAGTAACTATATAAAAGGGCTAAAGAAAATGCAGCATATATGTTAACTTTAACTCATGAAAAAAAAAAAAGACATTATTTGATTCACAGAATATCAAACAGCTATTCATAGGGTACGATAATAGAAAGAGAAAGATAAAGGTAGTTTGGTACATCAAAAACAGGACTGGAAAGAGCAGAAATTAAGGACATTCCAGCTAAAAAAAGTAAGTCCCTATGTAAGGTTCTGATGTAATGCTTAATAAGAGAAATTGTTTTCTAAATTTCCTAAATAATTTTTATTCATCTAAGTAGGCTTTATGAGCTTTTTTGTTAACAAATTTTTCAATTACAATTGAAAAGTCAAGTAACTTTTCTATATCAATAATCATATTCAAAATAGCTAATCCCTTTAGTTGTTCTTGTCCCATTGTCAATTGCAAATAGAATTTAATTAATTTTAGAACACCAAAGCTTCTTTCATTTGATGCCACCATTGCTGGAAGTTTGAAGAAAATTCTCAGTGCAATAAGGACATTCGTAAAAATATTAGTTAACTTCAAACTCATATTTGACCGTAATTTTTTTTTCAGTGAGACATATCAATATTAAAATTTACATCAAACACTCTCTTGAGCAAAGCTATTTCATTGAGGAATTCAATTGACATTTGATTTGCATATTGGCTGACAAATCTGTTAACTTTTTGAAATAATTTGTCTTCACCCAAAAGAAATTGAAGTGGTTGCATATTTCTTTAACTGAAAAATATTTCCATTTAAGCTCATTAAGTATAAAGACTTATATGATTGAAGACATTCACCAAGAAGTAATTTTCTGCATGTTGTTGAGTTGAGTGTGTGGAATCATGACACAAATTAAAGTTAATCGATATATCTATTTTACTTGACACTGTTTGGGCTTTTTGAACTTTTTGAAGAATTTCATTCCATTTGTCTCTAAGCTCTCAGAAGATCTTGTAATTTATGACATTATAATAGTAAATTTACTTCATGCATAATTGTTAGCACTTTAATCCAAATTGAAGCTATTAAAACACATTCAAAACTGTCCATATACTTTTCATTACGACCAAGGTCAGCCTTACATTCTGCTATTAAGTTTGTAAGCTTGCTCACCTCTTTTACAGCATTTCTAATACTTCCCAAATGTTGAGCAATCGGTTGACACAATCTATTCTGGCTGACCACCTCACTATGGATATTTTATTGAGAGATACAATAACATGTTTTTTTAGTATTTCCCTTCTTTGTGATCTAGATCTGAAGATATATATTTTTAGAATTGTTCCAAAAAATGTAATCACTTCCTTACATGCCTCAGCACTATCTGCTCTGACTATATTTAAGGTATGGTTTGCATAGCTTGAAAACAAGCAATTCTTATTTTTTTCTTTCAATTTAACCTGAACACCATAGTATGTCCAGCCATATTGGCACCATTGTCACAGTCATCAAAGTTAAGATCAAAACTATCAAGATTTCAAAATGTTTTTCAGCAATTTCTTTACCAGTTTTTTTAGAGAAATCATCAAACATAATAAAGCATTCTTTAATAGAAAAGCTTGTATCTGTAACTTTAACATATCTAAAGATAAATGACAGCTGCTTTTGGTGAGCATAGTCACATGTTCTATCCACAGAAAAAGCAAACATTTTGCTGCTTTAACTTCTAAAAGAAATCTCTAAGCAAATGAGCTACAGATTTCAATAAATTCATTTTGAATATGATGAGAGAGATAATGTTCCTGAAAACAGAAGTTACTTTCTTGTGAATTACAAACTTGTGCAACATGTTCACTCCGTCCCTAGTTGTACTTTCTCAAAACATGATCTAGGTTCAAAAAGTTATCATTAGTACTCTTGCCTATTCATTTGGAAGATCCATGTAATGTAAATCCTCTTCGGGCCAAAAAAATTGTAATATCTAAAATTCAATGAAAGATCATTTTCCATTTTTCACTTTCTGCCTTATTAAGCTGATTAACAACAAAATGATGTAAAATTACACGTAACTGTTTTCATTGCTTCCTTCCAAGTAATATAAATTTCCTTTAAGTATATTGCAATTTTCATAATTTGGTATAAGGTCTTTTAATCTTTGCCATCCTTTTGCAATATTCCAACCTGGGTGCTCAACTAATGTGCTTACATTTGAAGAAACTTCTCTTTTGTTGAACAAAAAATAAGAAGCACAATACAAAGAATTATTTTCTTTACTCCAACATACCCAATCTCTTTTATATTTTCCACCATTCTTAAGGGTCACTGGAAAAAAGTTTAACTGGAAAAGAGTGATTATTCTTATCATTAGGAACATTGATTGGTAATTCAAAAGCTGGAACTTTCAGAAAACTTTCAGTGCTCCTTTTATTAATCAATCGAATGTCACATTGTGATAACAAACAACTTTAAGACTCCGTTTTATTATTTTTGCCCCTATAGGAGACTGTTCAAATTCAACAAATTGCTTAGGTAATTTAAATATGGCGGTTTTATTTTATAGTTCTATAAAATAAAACGGTCATTATTTAAATTGGAATCCGATTGTATTGGTTTAATTAACTTATAAATTTGTTATTGAATTTATTGTTTTATTGATCCTTAAATTTCAATTTCACATTTATAGGGAGTCAATCACTCTTATTTAAATAATTAGATCTGTAAGGAATATTTTGTGCAAAGTTTCTACTATGTTTGCAGTAATTTTTAAAATGCTATAATATGCAATAAACCATCCTAATGGTATTAATTATCTTGTGTTAGTAGAGAAAGTGTTATTAAATGAAGTTGATTAGTTATTGATTAATTATTGTGAACAAACTAATTAAGGACAGCATAAAATATTATTATGATTATTATTATTGTTATTCCCCTCCAGTATTTAAATCGACGATTTATTTAAATATTATTCAACCATCTCCAATATTTTAATAATCTCCATACTTCCTCTTTCTTTTTTATATAAAGATACAATAAAAGACAAAGGGCCCCCAAGATGCATTTCATGCTGAACCAGCACTCATCAGTAGGCCCAGGTCATCAGTTCTCATGTAAATCTTTATTACATGAAGAGTATTTATCTATGGCGAATAGTCACATCTTTATTTACAACCGCCAAACTTAGAGTGTTAATGTTTTTGCAACACTGTAGGATTACATGATGTCAGCTTAGATTTACTTAGAAAATAAACATTAATATTTATTGGTTATTTTACAGAATTTTAATAATTAAGTATCTTTGTTTTGTTCGTTTATACTTTTTATTTTATTTTGATAGTTTATAATAAAGCAATTGTTAATTTTAATATGTCTGTTTTGTCATTATTAAAACCACTATCGTGGCATATTTATAAAATTAAGTTATACTTCTAAGTTAATAGATTACATTTGAAATTTATGAAATTTTACATACTATTTAACTTTTATCATTGCTATCAGAAGTACAACTTTGTAAGATCACCTACCAACCTATATTATCTGATGAGCATATTGCAGGATGGAAACAAAGATTGGTATTACCCAATGTTTATCTTACCACCCTACAACAATATTTTCTGCTCATCTAAAAAATTTGTTTATTTGGTTTCTCAAATTGCATCACTAGAGTTCCAGCTTACTACAACCTTACTTACTTATTCAGATCTGGTTATGCTGAACATAGCTCAGGGGGCATGAGATTTTTGTGAACAAATGCAATAAATGATGAGTGGTGTGAAATGAGACCGACTAGATAGATTATTTTTAGATAACAATGGTTTATTTATTTTACAACAAACGTTATTGACAGTTCATCTTTGCATTGTCAGTTCATATATGTGCATATGATCCTAGGTCAGTTTGATTTACATTTAATCATTCTTTTCATAATCATTGATAATTGGTGCAATAAATCCAACTATAAGTTCTGTGCAAAATATTTATCCTCAATTGTGGTATCTGGATGTAAATCTCAGTCATTCATCTGGAATCTAGGTATATGGATATAAATTCAAGTCCTTCATCTTTGATCCAGCTATGTGGATATAAATTCAAGTCATTCATCTTTGATCCAAGTGTCTGGGTTTAAATTCAAGTCATTCATTTATATTAAAATATTAATTCTCTAATTCAGATTTGTAGATTTAAATCATTTATTTACTTAATTCATCTTTAATCCAAGTGTATGGATGTAGGTTCATGTCATTCATTTATATTAGAAGATTAATTCTCTAATTCAGATTTGTAGATTTGAGTTATTCATTTGTTTAATTCATCTTTGATCTAGGTGTATATTTGAAGTAGAAACACATTCATTCAATTTAATTTTTACATAGAAGCATTTTTAATCTGTGCATTATAAAGGCATATCTAATCCCTGTTCATATTTGAAGCAGAAACATATTCAATTTAATTTTTCTATCCAAACATTACAAATCCTGTATTCACGTATATATAAATACATCTTTGATTTAACTCAGGTATTATTATACTTTTCATTTATTTTTAAATCAGTATTCTTAAGTTCTTAAAATCACTATAATTATTATTCTTTAAAAACATTATTTTCTTAGGTTTTATTTGATAAATCAATCATTTGAATAATTGTATTTTATTTTATACTTTAGTTATTTCAACAAATACGTTTTCAAAATATATTTAAATATTATAAATGTATCTAAATTTTCCTTACCTTGTTATTTAAATCTTCACATCAAGAAGTAGCTGACTTGGATCGAATGGTACACTGAATTACTGCCGCTGTTAATTGGGCATATTTTCTGATTTTCCTGTGCTTTTCACATGTTTAGAGATAGAAAGAAGAACTGATTTCACTCACTCATACTGGAGTTTTCTAAATTAATAATGCGCTTTTCCATTATTCAATTATTCAATAACTAAAAAAGTTTTCTTGTGTTTCCCAACTTGGTTATTTTAGAATTCCAAAAAGTAACAAATGGCATAACAATGACTAAAATTTCAACAGGTCTCCCTACTAATAACTGATATATTGTAACTGTAATTGTCTGTAACTGTAACTGCCACTGTAACTTACTTATCTAATCAAGATGCTCCTTTTATTTCTTCTGCTTCCCACATTTTTTTCATCTACTAACATGTCTTTAAAAAACAACTGATTAAAAGCACCAGGCAAGAAGGTGACACTATCTTTAAATGTTTTTACATTAAAATTGTAAAACATATAGCTCTAAAATAAATCATCTGCTTTATTTTAAATTGAAGATTTATCAATTAATGATAGATTTATTAATTAAATGCTTCTTTTATATTTTCTTTCTTTTACCTTTATTATTATTTGTTTTTATAATGCAGTTGGGAAAAGTGACTTTAATTCACTGTTACTTGCTTTTTATTTAAATTTTTATTTACTGAACCACATCAGTTTTATTTTTAATTTAAACTGTGTTAGCTGGGGAGGGTAAGAAATCTTGAAAATATATATGTGAAATAATGTGTCTGTTTCAATACATAAAATTCCCTTTTACATTTATCGTATAGGAATTGATGACTAAATTTTATACTATATATTTAATTTTTCATATTTTATTTAAATAGTTACTTAAATATAAGTTTGTTGTCTACACTAAACTTAATGTAATTAGAAGGGATTTGAAGTCAAACTTTCAAGCTTCTACAGCTAACCACTTCATTTTATACAATCGATACATATGACCACATACATGTAAAAAAGATATATGATCTCCAATAAACATATTTTGTGCTGAACCAGCACTTATCAGTTGGTCTAGGTCATCATCTTCCATATATATATATATAGTGCTCAGTTTAGATTAAGATAGCAAATCTTCAAACTTTAATGGACAGGCTTCAATCTTCTCCATCCTCCAACTCTTCAGCCATTCATATCATTGAAAATCTGATGATCGAATGTTCAAAGCTCTTGTTGGTGCCAATATTATTGACATACCCATGTTGAATTTAAATCACTCTGACCCCTCATGTATAGAACCTTAATATGTCCATTTAAATTATAGAAGAGGGATAAGCAGAATACAGGCTGAATACAAGTACATTGTCCATACTGAACTTAATGTAATTATGGAGTGGATAGCTGTAGGGAGCGTAAAAGTCTTCCTTTAATTACATTAAGTTTGGCAAAGACAATATACTTGTATTTAAATATTATATATTCAGCCAGTATTCTGACCAATTAAATGGACATAGTAAGTTCTATACATAAGGAGGGGTCAGAGAGATTTAAAACCAGCATGGGTCTGACAATAATATTGGTATCAACAAAAGCTTTGAGCATTCTAACATCAGATTTTCAATGATATAGATGGCTGAAAATTTGGAGGATGGAAAAGATTGAAGCTTGTCCATTAAAGTTTGAAGATTTGCTATCTTAATATAAACTGAGCACTGATTATATATGTGTGTGAGAGATGGTGATCTGGACCAACTGATGAGTGCTGGTTCAGCACAATATTGGAGATCATTTATCTTTTTCACATGTATGTGGTCAGGTATATTATGATGGAGTGGATAGCTGTAGGGAGTTTAAAAATCTGGGTTCAAACCCTTCTAATTACATTAAATTTTATAATTGATTCATAACCCTGAGGTAAACAATTAGTTATCATTATATTTCAAATTATGAGTCTTATTTTAATACACAGTGATTTATACTTAATTAACTCTTTAAGCAAGAAATATTATATCAGAAAATATTAGCTTCAAATATATTGAGTAGTATTACACATATACAGAACATTTTATATATTATTAAATTATGGAATAATAAATACCGTTGTTTTACGTGGATGGAGATCGAACAAATAAGCATTTCCATTTTATTTTTGATAAACACAACTTCCATATGGAACATATTTGTCTCAACCACTCATCCCTTCCTCCTGCCCATCGCAAAAACTTTTGAAAACAAGACGTTCGGTTCGATAAGATTATAAATTGGCTTCCAAATGAATGGTTTTCTCCCTCAAGTCTGCTAACCGATAAGGTTGAGGTTACAATATATATATATATGAAAATCATAACATATATATATATATGTTACTAAAACAAATGCTTATATGTCATAAAATAGATCTATTTAAAAAGCAAATCAAACATCTTGAACAGATAAGCATTGATTTTAGTTTTAGTATTGATTTTAACCAAATATCTGGTTAATCCAACTGCAAAATAAATATAAAGAAAGAAACCAATATCTAGTCACTATACATATTTTGTTCTGATCTAGAAAAGTCTTTTAAGTGGTTCTGGAGATAAAACATCAATCCTATTTACCACACAAATGTAGTGGCACATATTTATATATAATTCAATTCAAAAGTGGAAAAAAATCAGAATTCTTGAAAATACAATCTACAAATTATAACTTGAAAATCCCGTGAAACTAACTATATTTATTAAATACATACATAATCAGATAATATATTCAATTTTTAAATAAATCCATCCTTAAATATAAACACTAATATCTAAATAAAAAATTAAATTACCCCCCTCCTCCCCATTAATCTTTAAAGCTTTTAGCCAAGTAGTCAATTGTTTCAATCAGAAAATTGGCAGCTAGACGTCCATCATTATTGAATTATGATTGGTAGAAGTGTAGTTTAATTTATATAACTTCTACTATTGGTTGGCATTTACATGCTTTGGCTTGATTTTTATAGACATAATTAATTATTTTCAGAAGTATATCTTCATTTCTTACATATTATCATTGTATCTATAGATCATATGAAACTAATTCATAACTGTATCATAGCTTAATAAAATTTTCACAATTGAAATTTTTTTGGATTTTCAATAATCAGAATATGAAGATGAAATCTACTTCATATGATTTTATTCATGAGTATTCTGGGCATGGCCTGAATAATTAGTGAATACTAGATGACAATATTAAACAATAATCAGATTGGGTTTGACCTTTAAGCCCTTTTAATGACAACATATAATATGGCTGATTTGCGAAAAGAGTGATATGAGATTATTATCATGAAAGATTAAATGTAAGTTATCGGAGTAACAGTGGTAATTTGTTGTAGTGTATATATCAAGATGGAATATTTAATATCGACAGTAGAAGCAGTAATTCATTGTGTTTGCCTTCAAAGATAAGCTTGAATCATTAATATAAACCAAGTGGTACAACTAGATCTATACCCCCGGATTAGTTGTGGTGATTGGGTGTCTTCCCTGAAGAGTATGATTTGAATTTATATATTTGGAAGTATTGTCCAAACTAATAACCTGAAATCAAACACTAAGGTTTTATATAGCTTTATAGGTTTGATATTAGATAAGTAATCAATTGTGGGATTAAAAATCAGTTCAGTTTTTCTACTGCTGAAAAAATAATTTATTTCATAAAGACTTACAAAAAAAGTTGTAAAAAATATTAATAAAAAAATGTTTCATAGTATATTAAAAGTATGATTTCATACATTTCTATATTGTTTCTTAATTACATTCTTTTTCAAAAAGAGTCATGACCTTTTCTAATACCGCTGTAATTTATAAATATATGTGCTTAGGCATTATCATAAGAAAAACTATTAATAATTGCATATTTATTGAAGCCTAGTACTTTTGAGGGCTATGCATGACCTCATACATAGCCCTCAAACTGCTAAGCTTCAGTAAATATGCAGTCATTAATAGCTTTTCTTACGATAGCACCTAAGCACATATTTATAAATTACATTCTCCCTGGAAATTTTCTTCACTTTACCATTGTGATTGATTTTTAACTACCTTTTCATTATGGGAATAAGGATCCGCCTACAGAAATGTGCAGTTAGACTAATATTCATTATATTTGAGCATATTATGTTCATTTTAGAGAAACTTTTTATACTTCTGCAGCACTTACAATAATTGTTATGACCATATTTTTAACTTTTTGAAAATCTTGAGTAATTGCATAATTGTGGAAATTTTTTTTAATGTTTTTCATAAAATCTCAATAATCGTTCATATGAATTTTGTAATTTATAATTTTCATTGCAGGCAATGGTTCTTCAACTATTTTATGTGGAACAAAAGCTTCTCCATTATTCCACTGTTCAAATTCTAATATAATGAAAAATTCTAATTTAGTGCTGTCTTGATATTTGTTATAACTTGCTTTTAAATGATCACAATGTATTAATCACTTTTTCAAATTCCTTTCAGTATTTTCTAAAAGTCTTTATCAAGGAATTTTCATGAATAGATGATTTATTCATATAACCCCTTTTCTTTTTCAAGTATTTGAAATGCTCTAATCACCAGTTTTTCAGTTTTTATTATATATAAATTTCTTACCTGAAGTATATTTGAACAAAAAAATGAGAAATTTTATTTAAAATATCAATTATTAATGTCAAATTATTCAAACTTATAATAATGTTTACTTGAATAAAAATATTTATGTAGTTCTGGATAAATGCTCCAAATAACTAGGGCTGATCTTAAAATACAGGCAGCCATCTTGATCTTAACACACTATCATTCTTTGTTAATATCAATACAAGGTTGCTCAAATATTTTGGAAAGTTCAATTTGGTTATTGGATTAATAAAAAAAAAGGTATGTATCTTATTAATGAAGATTTTTTAAATGATTTACTTGCTTTACATCACTTATATAATCATCTAAAACAGGGGTTTAAGTGATGTCATATTACTATATTTGGAAACTATTTTGTAATTCTCAGTCTTACTCCCGATTTTTTTTACGCATCATGTCAGTACCATCGGAACAAAATTATACTATTTTTTTCTAATTAATTATTAGTAAACACAACATTATTTAAATTTTCTAATATTGTAAAGCATAGTCTTTGTGTATCTCTTTTTTTTTTTTTAGTTTAACAAATGTGATGAAAATTGGTGGTGGCAAAACTGAAATCTCAACTTTTAAAAGAAGTATGATGATTGGCTGAAAGAAATTGTTAAAGCTTTGTCAATAATAAATATATTTTTAGATTTTTTTTCCAATTATTTTATTAACTATTTCTTTTCTAATATACTTGACAATGAAATTTATTATTTTCATAGCACTTTTACAAAAATATAATTCTATTCCCACATCCAATCCATTTTAAATTTATAATTCAAATTTATCTTTAATATCTTAAAATGGATTACATTATTTTGTCAGATTATAAAGTAGTCATTAAATATTTTTTACTCATTTATTTATTATTTTTATGAAATATTGTGGAAGTCAACTACTCTTCATACATGCCGTAAAAATAGACATGCACTGCTTAAGTAATTTTAAATTCTCTCCACAAATGGTGTGGACTTATAATTTAAAATGTTCTTCCACTTTCTTCTTAAAAAAGCATATTGCACTCTTTTTTCCCCTTATGTGACAATTTGAAAATCTTTACTTTTTTTGAAAAGGTATCACTTTTTTTCTCTTAAATTACTAAACATCACATGATCACTATTTATTATGCTTGTACATAAGTGTTATTAACACAGGCAAAACTCTCCATACAGTAGTGCCACTCAGTGCTATCCAGAGTAATCAATGGATGTCAAGGCTCTTCACTGATGAAGGTCACAAGCCAGAAACTAGTCTGGGGATATTGGATGAGTAGGCACTAGATGGGGATTTTATGCACAAGCCTTCAAGCATCCATTGATTACTCTGGCTGGCACTGAGTGACACTACTGTATGGAGAGTTTTGCCTGTATTTTTTTCTCTTATGAATCATATTGACCACAATACTCACAACACAATTTTATTGTTGAAGTCATCAATAATCATATATTTTTATAAAGTTTTTGTATTATTGTACAGACCAGAATGTTTATGGATAATGCTAAAACTGGCATTATTTTTTTTAAAATTCAATTATTGACAGTTGCTTTCTTAAAGTTTGGGAGGTTGTGAATCTTACTAATCTCTATGATATAAAGACGTCTTGAAAATAATAGGTTCCAATTTTGATTTTTTTTTGGGGGTGAAAAAAAATATATCAATCAACGGTTTCATTATCCTAATTTTAAATGTTACTGCAAAAATAAATAATATTGTTTTTTATATAATCTTAAAAGTCAAAATTATCCCCAAATTCACAAATCAACCCAAAAAAATTTAAAATTATTAAAATTTCCAAGCAAAAATGAAAAACCATCAAACATCACATGACCACCATTCTTTACTAATCTGGGGATATTGGATAAGTAGGCACTAGATAGGGATTTTATGCACAAACCTTCCTGCATCCATTGGATAACTCTCGCTTCCACTGAGTGGCACTACTGTATGGAGAGTTTTGCCTCTGTGCAAAAATGAAAAAGATATAATAAAGTTCAATAATTCAAATACAATAACTATTTTTTTTTTATTAAATTTTTATACAAATCTCACAGACCAAGGAATTTATTATGTTGTACAAATAATGAGATTTATTGCTGCAAAAGTCCATGATAAAGAAATCATACAGAAGGGTGCAAACATGCAAGTGTGAAATAATAAGCAAGATAAGATTTGATTGGTCAGATTGGTGCTAACAGTCAATATTTGTTGACCAATATTTTCCAAATTGTAAATAAATTATAGCTCTTCCATCAATAAACTAAGTCACATCATATAGTATGTATACCATATATGGTCATTCTCATATTGTAAAGTTTTAACACAGAGGTAATTGTAAACTTTTATGAATAAAACATATACTTGTACTCCTGATGCATAATTAGAATATAAATTTGCTTTATTTTATCAATAATATGAATTTATTGCTATGGAAATATATATATGTATTTCATAGAGAATATAGAATTTGTTGTAAAGTAATCCCAAACTATCAAAAATTGTCAAAAGCATGAGCACAATCATTAAACACTAAAATAATTTCAGCTGGTTTTTGACAATTTATCATTATTTGGGATTACTGTGTGAACAAATTTATAATAATAGTTTTCTAAAATAACCAAATAAATAAGATTACAAATAGCCCTCTAACAACCAATTCACCAAACTACAAATCTTTTAAGAAATGGTATTACCAAACTGATGTGAAATGGCTGAATTCATTACTGTCAGAAACTATTTGTTTTAGTGATCTCCATGCTACGTTGCCAGAAAACACATTTTATTCTTTGACAAAGCTTATATATATCAAGTAAATCATCACATGGCTTTCTCTAATTTCTTTCAACACTTGGTTAAATGGATTGTCCTGTATATGAGGGGTCATATTGACCTTAGGTCAACATGGGTGTGACAAGAATTTCAGCCTCAGGGTGGCCTTTGAGCATTCCATCATCAGATTTTCAATTGGGTGGATGGTTGAAGAGTTGGAGTGTGGAGTAGATTGAAGCCTGTCATTAAAGTATGAGGATTGGCTATCTTAATATATATCTGAGCACTTATAGCATATATGTGTAGAGATAGTAATCTGGACCAACTGATGATTGCTGGTTTAGCATGAAATACGTATATTGGTGATTATTTATCTTTTCAACATATGTGTTCAAGTGTATCAGTGTTATGAGATAGTGTGGACAGTGGTGGGTCATTTGAAGGTCTGAGCTCATATACCCTATATATAACATTTGGTGTAGTAACAGTAATTCATTCTGTTTGGTCTACTCTATTGAAGATGATGTAGAGATATACTATCAAGAGTGAAACAGAGAAACTTCCTAATAATAATGAAAAAAAAGTTCCTTCATAATGAATTATTTTATTCACATTCCTAAATATTGTCTATGCTTAACATATATATTTAAAACACAAATTGGGGGGAGGGGGCATCTTTTTTTGCATTGCATAATTGCAGTGTTATGAAACCAATAAATAATTTATTTGCGGTTCTCCTTTATTGACAGTATATTAAATAAAATTAAACATTTTTAAAATAGCTTAATTAAATGTTTCACTGAAGTTTTTAATATTTAATTTTTAAATTGCTTAAGAATGTAATTATAATTAAAATTTACATTTTGATGAGTTTTTTTTTTTTAAATGAATTTTAAAATCTAATTTTTTTTTTTACATTTCTTTGAAAACTCACTTAAAAGGGTTTTTTTTTTCTGTATTGTATTTGATAGAAATTATTAATTTTTAATTATTTGAACAATTTGATGCAGTAATTTATCATAAATGTTTTTGTTTAATTTTATTAGATTGTTATTGTTTAAAATTTTGACAATTTATATAACTAAAAGGAAGATGGGAAAGAAATTTAAGAAATACTGACACCTATTTTAATTGTCCGCTCTTAGTTTTTTTAAGATATTTATTTATAATTCATAAAGAAAAATATCAGTAAATAAGACATTCTACACAATTTTACTTATTTTTTAAAGCAAAAAATAATAAGTAATTTTATACTGTTTTTCTTCATTGAATCAAAACTGATTTTTAAAAAATTTAAAAATAAAATGAAATATTAAACATATTCCCTTAATTTTTTTTTCTGCGTTATAAAACTAAATATAATTAAATTTATAAAATATTTTAAAATTTAATTTATCCAATTAAATAACTTTAAAATATTGAGTCCCCTTCCAAGATTGGCTAAATTTGCTATGTAATTGAGAGAGAAGCATTAGAATTGTCGATATGTCTGCCAATCGCTGGTAATAGAATCTAAGAAAATATATAGGAAACTTTCAATTTTAATCTAATTTTTTTTTTTTTATGGAGAAGGGGTAAAATTTTAAAAGCAGAAAGTAATATTGTAACATGTTTTAAAAAACTAGCTTCTATCAATCATAAATCAATTTTAAACTAATATTTTTAAAAAAAAAATGTAATACGTTTTATAAAACACTAATAAACATATTGATTAATGATTAAAATTCTGGACTAATTGATAAGTTATGTACATCTACATGCCAGGGCAAAATTCGATTTAAAAAAGAAATACTGGAAGAAGAAAACGAATCCACCACCACCCCACTTCTCCTTCATTTCAACCTAGATTTTCCCACTAGCTGTCAGCTTCAATTATGATAACTTTTTTTAATCTTAATATCGTATCTGTACTTCAGCTTCATGATAATTATTTTTATATATAAATGTGTGATATCAATTTTGAGCATTTACGTATTAAGTAGTTTGTCGGTACAGTTATAGAATGGCTGATTCAAGATCTAAAGATTCTAGGATCAAAACTCAAAACGTCATTTTTCGTACTTAAAACATCATATGACTTTTCAAGTAACTAATCATTCGATTGTTAAATAATATATATATAAAATCCCTAATATTTTTAGATGATAGCAGTTTTAAAATGACAGTTTTACAAAAATTATTTATGATAATATTTGATATACACAAGAATTCAACAAAATAGTATGAACACCTGTAATGCTTATATTAATATAGCCTAGAGTTATTATTTATACAAAGAACTGCTTGTATTCGAAGTAGAATGTAATTATATAATCTTTAAAAATGTCCTGAGATATACTAAACCTTCTTACTACAAAAGCAGTTTTTCTTTCTAGTGCCATCTACTATTATTGTTAAGCCATTCTTCATATGAAAAAAACTGTCAAGTTCTTTAATGATATTTGTTATAGTCCTCCCTTCCCTCAGAAGTGGACTATTCCAGATTCCTTCTTTAGCTGATTGGATTAAGCATTGTTTGCTGCTGATTAATAGGCTTATGTACACATAGCCAATGATTAGTACAGACCAATAAGCAAGGATGCTTGCTGAATCTGAATGTTTTCAGTAAGGTCAGGAATCTGGCTATAAATATTCAGCCTTTTGTAAGAACGTCTGTCTAATCTACAACAGACAGTACGCATTCTCCCAGGGAATCCCTGCTAACCTGAACAGTAGTAAGCATTCCCACTAATAGCACTATGCTATTTGTCCACACAGCTAGGCAAGTCCATAGATGGACTAAATGCTGCTAAGACTACTGTTGACTTGAGACAAACTGTCTTGTACAGCCGGAAGAGTCATACCCCCTAATCATGAGGCAAGCTATCATGTGTAGCTGGAAGCGGTATGACCACAAGACGCAGAGCCCAGAGTTTACATTAATCTATACTATTCAGTATTGTATATATTCTCTTGTATTATATATATTTGTAGATATAATAAAGATTATATTAATTGTAACTCGGGTGTTTGCATTATTTTTCTGTAAGTTGGGTCTGTAATCCAGACCAAACACAACAGTTTTGGCACAGTCAGACAAAGAATTTTCGCATAGCTGGGGAAAAATAGGAATATTCCCCATGGCTGTAAAAAAAATGGGAGTGTAAACAATATCAATGAAGGATTTTGATTTCTTGCTCTTCAAGAATGGTTGATGGAAATTCAATAATATTTCATTGAGTAGTAAGGGGTGCTTGAGAGATTGAAGCACCATAATACTCAAACCAATAATTTGAGTTGTATATATTGGAAAATTATCGTCTTGGAAGATGAAAGAAAATTAATTAATGGAGTGAATTGATCCACAAAAAATTTCTATTAGTCTTAAAATTTCAGTTCACCCATAATACAAAAGAATGATTGACTGCTATTTTTGTACATTACTAAATATATGCTCTAGCAATAGCTTGGAAATGTATAAACAATTATTCATTTAGCATTGTTCTTATGGTGGATCATATCCCATATTCATACCATGGAATTCCCAAGAGAAAGTAGTTGCATTCAAGTTTTGTAAATCTTATAATGATTTGTTTTGATACACATTAGAGTGTTCTTATTAATCTTTACACAATGTATCATGATGTTTTGCTTGCAACCCCTTATAATTTTCTACTATTATTAATAAATGCTGTCTCAATTGTTCACAATATCAATATTAAAACATTAAGCCAAAATCATTACTTTTGTCACTAATGCTACACCTATTGGATGCTGACAATTTTACCCATAAAACACAATTTGGTCCAAGCTTATGAAGCCAATGTCAAATCTTATTTCCTTTTTAATGTTTTATTTGCAAAAACATTGTTCAATTACCACAATGATGAATGTATTAGATGTTATTCCAAAATATCTGATAAAATAGCATAAAATACTAAAAACATTTTTTTGCCCTGCAACCAATAGAATTAATGAATTTGTCAATTTTAGAATTTATTTGTATACCAGATTATCTCTGTATGATATTATGTCTTAAATATGGATTGACTTCCTAATTTATTTAGAAATTTGGGGGATTAAAATTGTTTCTAAAAGAAAGGTGTACATTCATTCTTTTCTCTTTAAATCAACCCTAACATATCCACCACTATTGTGTTCTAATTACATGTGAAATGTATATGTATTGACAGAAACTACAAGTAAGTTTACTAAAAGTAAAATACAAATGTTATAATATGGCCAATTATATTTTTAAAATTATGTCTAATTATTCAATCAGGCATAACTCTCCATACAGTATTGCCACTCAGTGCAAACCAGAGTAATCAATGGATGCCAGAAGGCTTGTGCATAAAGTCCCCATCTAGTGCCTACTTATCCAATATCCCCAGACTAGTTTCTAGTGTGTGGCCTTCATCAGTGAGGAGCCTTGGATCTGAGAAATGGAGATCATGTGATGTCTAATTATGTAGAGGAATAAAATAACTAAAATCCTGGATAAGTAAATATATGTATATATTTAAAAAAAATTTAAAATATTCCAGAATGGATTAGTATTTGACTTTTTATGCTTAAAAAAAAGAAAACAGTTATTATTTCATTAAAATAATTATTGCAACCAATTTGTTAATATGATGGGGATTTAATATGGAGATATTAATTTATTGTTATAGGAAATATTGTTGAAAAATATATCAAGATTTGAGATAAACAAAAATGCTTGAATAATTTAAAGATAGAAAAAATAAAATCTTTTAAAAATAAATTACAAATTTAAATGCAACTGAAGCTATTAATGATAAAAATGACTGATTAAAACCGTAACATCATCATCATCATTTTTAACTACTATATCCATTACAAAATGAAGGCCTCTTCCAATTTAATACAGTTTTTTTTAATATGTAGTCTCTTTTATTCACATTACTCCAATAAACTTTCTTATCTTATTGATTTATTTCACACCATCTTTTTCTAGGTCTTCTGCAATTTTTGAAGTTCAGTTTAATACTTCCACCATCTATTTGGTATCATCTCTTTTTGCAATATAATTATCCCAGATCTAATTTTTTTTTGTATTTTATTTTCAATTCCTTTTTGTTACTACAGACATGCATTTCTCCTACTTTAGTAATTAATTTGAAATATCCATAATCCTTTTTTATTAAGTATACAAATTTTCTTATTTATTAAATATATTTATTAAAAGCTTTCTTTTTCAATTGCACAGATTTGTTTTGCTATTAAGGATTTGGCAACTTTATATTGCTAAAGGTATTAATATATGGTGTATCTGAAGTTAGTTCAGTCCCATATAGCTATTTAAGTTATATCGCTGGATTGGAAGACAGATGAATGTCTAAAAATTTCAGATTTTCTACTTAATAGTTATCTATTAGATAAAGTGTTGGGCTTGTCTTGGTATTTTTAATCTAATGCTTGAATATCCTAGCATCTCACTGAGGAATCCAGTAGTAGAAACCAGTCTGGGATTAGGGATATTCTGCAAAGCTTGTTAAGAGCTTATTTGCAAGCTCTTTATATAACATTATTCCCTTTTAATATCATTTAATGTTGTAATTCAAATCTAACTCAAAAACTTTGTGTGCAAATAAAAATATATTTGTAAAATATAGGCGCTATTGCACCTGAACGCAAAGTTATTTTATGCTTAAAACAAAATAAAATTATACTATTCTGCAAGCACTTTCAAGAGATGTGCTCTCATCTCATAGCTCTAAGTGAATTAATTAGATGCAATTATGCAAAGTTCAAGGTTAATTGCTCCATTTTCTTAAGATTGTGAAACATATGTCCTTGCAGTTGATGATGTTGCAATCCATCACTATGAAGAAGGCCTCCTTCACTTTTCTTTTTAAATCATGCCTTTCTTTGCAGACCAGACTCATTTAATCTAAAACTTCTTCCAAGTTTGTACTTGCGTTAATAATCAGGCCATGATATCCAAAATTGTTAACTTTTTCTCATTCATTACTATTACTATTTATTTTCACCTTTTTTTTGGACAATCATTTAACATAATTTTAGTTTTTAATATTTATCCATAGCCCTACGTTTTTCTTTCATCCGATAGGTCTTGCATCATTTCCTCAAGAAGTAAAGCATAATTTCAAAAATATTCATGGCATCTGCAAAATTTAGATGACTTATATTTTATGAATTTTTATTGTCTTAGCTTCCCATTTTAATCCATAAAACTTTCCCTCTAAACTGCTGTAAAAAAAAAAAAAAGAAGATATAGAATAACCCTGTTGTATACCCAGTATTACTGTTCTTGGCGACAACAATTAACCGAATCAGTATTATTAAATTATGATAAATATTCTTTAGAATTTGACCCTATCTTAGTAATTAAAATGTTGAACATTGCAAAAGTTCTTATCCACAGATCCAATGCAAATTTGCAATTTAACTTAGTGCTAATTAAAAATCGTTTTAATACTTGGATGTAATATACTACCTGAATATTATAACCAATTTTAAATCAATCTTGATCTTTAGGTTAGTTTGAGTTATAAGTTCTTTGTAGATAAATTGTAATAATTATAATAAAGATTTTGTGTGGAACTTACAATTTATCTACAAAGAACTTATAAAAGACTGATAGGCTATAATTTTTACTAACTCCTTTTTCATTTTTATAAATATCAATACCACTACTATATATTCATCCATTATCTGGGATATCTTTATCGTTTAAACATTTGATATAATTTTACCAATATTCCTCTTACTTCTTCACTTTCTTCTTTTAAGATATCGATAATAATTCCATCATTTCCTGGATTTTTTATTATTCATAGATTTAATTGCATGTTTCACTTCTTCAAATTAAAATACTTGGCAGTTCAGAATGTATGAGCTTTTGTTTTTCTGTTATTCATTATTATTTAGTTCTTTATAGAATTCTTCTACTTACTTCATAATAGGAACATTTTTGCTTCTTATTACAGAAATAACTTTACTTCCAATACTAAAAATGTTACATTTTTGAGAGTTTTGTTATCTTTTATAGCTTTTTTGTTGTTGTTGTTGCCAATTCACGATTTATTCCATTTTACAGAATTCCAGATATTCAATTTTTCTAACCGAATCATTTTTAAATACTTTAATAATCTTAATACTTTTTTTTAAAAACACTGTTTTTGTCAATATTTGTCCCCAGTAGATTTCTGTTATATTTTTATTGAACTCATTCAAGTTTTTGCACCATCATCAAAATCTGTGAATATTTTAAAATAATCTCAAGTTCTTAATTAAATTCACTGGGGTATTTTTCAAATTAAGAATATCAGTTGGTAAAAAAAAACCTTTTTTAATAGCTTTTGTCTCAATTTTGCATTAATATATACATATCACATGATCACCATCTCTTATGCTAGCATATAACTGTTATTAAACAGGATGTGATGTGACTTCTCCTTAAATGGAGTCAGGAATCTCTCAGCAACTATGCCCAAAGAAACCTGTTAGCCACTTTATCTTCTCCTTCCATTCCCCACCCTAAGCTTTCCCATAATCTGCTCCATCCCATTTCCACAACATAATCTTTGTCAACTCTATGGCCTTTATATCTAAATCCCCCTTATCTTTTCCCAAACCCAGCATAAAAACCAATAATTCACTTTCTGTATAATCACTTTGTTCATATTTATTCTCCCATAACTTCATTATTTGTACCCTTTCTGCTTTCAAGCATTTACATTCAATCAACAGATGCCTAATATTTTCTATACCTTCCTTACACAATTTGCACAGTAAATCACCCATATTTTTCCATTTACATGTATATTCTCTTGTTGCTAAAGATCCCGTTTGAGCCTTAAACAATAAACTACTTTCCTTACTATTATCATAAATTAACTCGCACCCAATGTTCCATTTACTTCTATATATATTTAAACTCTTCCTACCCTCCATACTAGTTCTCCATCTCTCCAACTCCCTATTCTTTATTAATGCATCTATTCTTTTATCCCATTCCTTACCACTATAACACTCAACAATCCTCCTAACACAATCATCCCACCTTTTATACAAGTATACTGATATAAATTCTTTATCCAAATCTTTTGCATACCGCATTACCTTTCTCACCCATCTTGTTACCTGCCCTTTACTTATAACCCAATTAAACACTATTTTGGCTATTCTTTTACTATCCATAAACTGCAACCTACCAAACATTTTCATTTTACTTTTTACATCTCTCATATAAAAACTTGACCATCCCATTTCTCCTTGAATTGCCTCCTTTGCTGTCCACACCTCTGCATCTAATGCATGTCTTCCTACTTCCCTTTGTACTTTCTCTAAATAATCTAAAACCCCTTTACTAACATATGATGCATCATTACCATATGTTAACCCTGCTACTGAAACTCCCTTCCATAAAATTCTATCTACATCATATTTATTATATGAAAACACTGTTAGTTTCTTTACCAAACCCTTTCTTTTCTTTGCTTCATTTACCAATTTTTTCTCCCATTCATCCAAGCAATTTTCCTGATTACGTAAGATGATTCCTAAATACCTATATCTATCTGCCACACTTAACTTTATATCCCCCAATAAAAATTCTACATCTTCTCTTTCCCCAGTATTAACCATCATTATATTTGATTTTTCTTCACTAAATTTAATCCCCATCTCTTTACCCACCCTTGCACATGTCCTCAGCATAATTTCCATATCTTCTCTCCTTTCTGCAAACAAAAAGATACCCACAAAAAAGACACCCAACAAAGTATATACTCCCTTGCCACCTATTAACAGTATCTCTATCCCTCTTCCTAGTCTTTCTATTGCTTTCTCCATTTCACTCAAATACAACAAAAACAAAATAGGTGACATAGGGCATTCTTGCCTTAGTTCCACCCCATTTTTAACTTAAACTGATTCTATATTCCCTAATTGATAAGTATAGTAATTATTTTCATATAATTTCTTGATAATATTTACTAAAGCTTCATCCATTCCCAAATTTGCTAAACTTGCCCATAATCTATTTCTATTTACTCTATCATATGCCCTCTCTATATCTATAAAACTCATATATAATGATCTACCTGAATTCCTACTCATAACCATAAGTTGTGTAACTACAAATAAACTATCTCCTATATGTCTATCTGACCTAAAACCACCTTGCATTTTCCCCACTACATTATTCTCCTCCATCCATTTTACAACTCTTGCAGCCACCATATATGAGAAAACTTTATATAAAACTGATGTTACCGCTATCGGTCTATATTATTAACTTTCTATGATCCTTACCCTTTCTTTTAAATAATAATCTTACTCTTGTATTACTCCCACTATCTGGAAAAACTCTTCTTTGCCATCTTATTAAAACATGATAATAACTTTACTCTTGCTCTATGCCCTAAATTCATTACCATCTCTGCTGCCCATCCATCTAAACCTCTTGCCTTTCCACTTTTCAGTCTCTTCCCTGCCTCATTCAGTTCATTTTTTGTGAACCTAATATTCCTATTACTAAATGCTTTCATGTTTTCTATCAAAACTTTCCATACAGTAGTGCCACTCTCTGCCAACCAGAGTAATCAGTAGATTCCAGAAGGCTTGTGAATAAAATCCCCATCTAGTGCCTATTTATTCAATATCCCCAGACTAGTTTCTGGATTGTGGCCTTCATCAGTGAGGAGCCTTGGATATGAGAGCACTGCACCTAGATCTTAGCATCTAATGCAACCCTCCAGTAGCCACCTTTTATCTCTACTTAACTACAAAACTATGAGAATGAAATTGAAAACACAATTATCAGTTATGTGCTAGCATAAGAGATGGTGATCATGTGATGTTTAGTGGTTTAACATCAATCCTGCCTAATAGGATAGTGGTGGCTATGGTTGTTAAAGAGTCAAAGACACTAAAATGTATGGGTGCTGAACTGAGTTCAGATCCATATGACTATATAATTTATTGAGCTTAGATTGAAAATATTATTGGGTTTTCAATTTCATTCTCATAGTTTTGTAGTTAAGTAGAGATAAAATGTGACTGCTGGAGAGTTGCATTAGATCCTAAGATCTAGGTGCAGTGCTCTCAGATCCAAGGCTCCTCACTGACGAAGGCCACAAGCCAGAAACCAATCTGGGGATATTGGATGAGTAGGCACTAGATGGGAATTTTATGCACAAGCCTTTTGGCATCCATTGATTACTCTTGTTGGCACAGGGTGGCACTACTGTATGGAGAGTTTTGCCTGTTTAATATCTTACATCTTACTAATCAATTATTACTCTCCTGTGTTGAATCTATTAAGTAAATTACAGTCTTAAAATAAATATATCTGTTACTTAAAATATAATTCAACTCTCCTATATCTTCATGTGAATGTTTCCATGTCCATTTCTGTTTTGGATTTTTTTTAAAAGAATTCATAATATATAAGTCAACCCATTCTTTTCTCAGCAAATTTCATAAGGCTATGCCATGTTCTTTTTCATTTCTGTATATCCATAACCCAATTTAGCCAAGTATTTTTTTTTCATATGTCATAGCATCGGCCGGGACGCGAACCCACAACCGTCTGCAACCAACTACTTGCTTGCAAGGTGACTGCGATGACTTCTCGGCTAACGATGCTTGACTAGCCAAGTATTTTTATTTTATAATTTATCAATTTAGCAATAATTTTTTTAAATGTTTATTTGTTCAAAACCATTCTATACAAATTAACTGTTCCATTAAATATTAGATTCATGTCATCTTTATTCACTTAAATTGATCTACAAAATTATCATCAAATGACAGCCTAGATGTGTTGCATCTCTGCTTTAAGTCATCAACTGTTACTTTGTCTGGTGACTTTATAGTCTCCAGCTTTAAAGTCCATCCTTTTTATTGTTTTTAAAATTATAATAAGTTGGATATTATGTAATTATAAGGAATTTGAATACAGACTTTTAAGTTCCCTTCAGCTATAACTCTATCTCATAAAAAGCTATCATTTTATAGATGAATAAAATTCATTCAGTAATAAAAGAAATAAGAATTTGTATTTTAAAATCACAGATTAAAAAAAAAGTAGAAAGAATAAATTCAAATTTAACTAAAGATGGAAAAGAAATCATTTTAAAACAAATAAAGTTGAAGAAAACCAGACCACACTAGACAGTTACATAACAATATTAAAAGAAAAGTAGAGGGTTAATATGATACACGATTTTAATGAGGGTTATAATTATGATTATTTGACGTTATAGTAAGGAACTAACAAACATAATACCTTAATGTTAGAAAGTTTAAATTCTAATTAAAATAAAATGTTTTAATATATATATAAAAAGGATTTCATAGATGACTTAGGATTCGAATTCAGGTGAACACTGGAAATATTTTCAAATTGCTTATAATTTTCAAGCAAACTTAGAATTTTTTTTTCAATTGCAAAATAGTCAATTCAGCTAATATTAGATGAAATTAGGCAAAGGTAAATTTTAAAAAACCCTTGCAGACCAACAAGAAATAGCCTAGTGCACTGTTTCTCAACCAGTGATGCACAGACCTTTGGTAGTTTGCAGAAAAATTTTAGTCCTCCACAAAAGATTACAAATTTGCTGTATTTATTACATATTTTTTACAATCTTTTAAATTATGACTAACTTTATTAAATTTATCTTTAATTCAGCTTTAATATTTTTTTTGTTAGTTGTTTTATTCATAGAAAATAACCTAAAAAACAAAACATTATCAGAAATACAAAAAAGTTTTTATTTCTTATCAGTCATCTCTCAGTAAAAATATTGCTCCATTTACAATTTTATACATGTGTACTTCATTCGCTAAGGTGGATTTTGGTATGTACAAATATAACTGAACAGTTATTGGTCATATGTATCATGTAGTTTTCCATAGCCAACTGTTCAGAATTGCATTGGCAAGCGCAGTGCTAGGAATTACTATATAGTAAGTGTATATTATAAAGTATATTAAGTAGTTGATATTTATTTTTTGATCCATTTCGACTGTTTTTATGAATAATAACAAAAAACCATCAAAAACTATTGTAGACTTTTTCAAAAACTAACGATTCGCCTCAGGCAAAATGAAAATATTCCTCAATTCAATCTAGATTATTCAAACTTTGATTTTATTTCTTGGCCTGAGTCGAAAAAAATTTTACCCAGACCTCAATGCATTATTTGGGGAAAAAATTTAGCCAATGAATGTATGAAGTCAGCAAAATTAATGCAACATTTACAGACCAAACATTCAAATCTACAAAATAAGCCACTGGATAAAATTGCTGAACTGAAAAAACAAAAATCATCTTTTAAAAAATTTCTTTTAGGCGATAAATCTTGTGTAAAAGCATCGTATTTAGTTGCTTTAAGAATTGCTACATACAAAAAGCAGTACTCTATTGCTGAAAACGTAATTAAACCATGTTTAATAAATGTATGTTCTGAAATCCTTTCTACAGTTGCTGGAGACAAAATGAAAACTTTGCCACTTTTTAATGATACTATTTAACACATATTTAGTGAATTAGAGACCGATGTAAAAGATCAATTAATTCAAAAAGTAAGCAAATCATTGTTCACAATTCAAATAGACAAATCTATAGATATTACCAATAAAACCATACTTTTATATTATATTCGTTATGTTTATCATGAAACCAATGATGTAAAAGAAGAATTTTTTGCTGTCGTTTTGATTTTCCTAATCACACAACTAGTTCGGATATATTTAAAGCAATTGATTATTATATCGCAAAGAACTCACTTAAATGAAAAAATTGTGTTGGCTTATGTACTTACTGGTGGAGCTGCAAGTAAGACTGGAAAACGTTCAAAAGTTGCAAAAGAAATTAAAAAAGTAGCGACGACAAAATGATTTTTACTCGTGTAAATATACACCGCTAGCATTTAGCTGTTAAAAAATTGTCTCCCGACTTGAATAACGTTCTTACTCATTGATAAAAATAATGTTATGTTAAATACAGCGTGCCAAATTCAAGACTATTTTCAAGTTTATGCAATGAAATGATATCTGGACATTAAAATTTACTACTTCGTGCAGAAGTATAATGGTTGAGGGAAAATATTAACAAGAATTAAAAAAAGAAGCTGAAACATTTCTAGAAACAAAAAATCAGAATTAATAAATATTTTCCGTGTCAAGAATTGGATTGTTAAATTGGCTTACTTGTCGGACATATTTTCATTAATAAATGAATTAAATTTAAGTCTGTAAGGAAATAGTACCACTTTTGATCTATACCATAAAATTGAGGCATTCAAGAAAAAGTTAAAACTATGATGTAAGCGCATAGAAGAAAAAAGACTATGATGTTTCATTCATTTTCAGAAGTGATAAACGAAGTTTTTTTTTTTTCATATGTCACACCCGTCTGCAACCAACTACTTGCTTGCAAGGCGGGTGCGATGACCTCACGGCTAACAACGCTTGACGTTATAAACGAAGTTGATATAAATATCGAGACGAAATGACAAATAGTGTTTATGAACATTTAACAGGACTTTGTAGTGCGTTTGATCAATATTATCTCCAGGAAGAAGACACGCAAAGGTAATGTGTGGATTCTAAATCCGTTTATTGAACAAAAAAAAATAACCTAACTGATTTGGAATATAAAAAATTAATAATTTAAGTTGCAATGATACATTAAAGTCATTATTTTATTCGACAAATATAACTCTATTTTTGGGTTAAAATTAAAACACGAAAATTAAGTGTTTGCCGTTTTCGAACATACTTATGTGAATCGACATTTTCAGTAATGTCTGACACTCATAAAATCAAAAGATGGAAATTGTTTATTAATAAATCCAGTTTTGCTTAGCAACCACAAATATATCTCCAAGATTTGATGAGCTAATTATTGAAAAGAATCAGCAACAATCGCATTAGTTTTTGACTTTATAATTGTTTCGTTCAGTTACTTAAATATTTTTCTTTGTTTTTCTTCAGATTTTGTTTATTAATAGTTTAATATTTTGTTAGTTAATTTATTGTTTTATAGGTTTGTCGATTATTTTATGATTTTTTATCATTCTTTGAATATATATATACGTATACATTAAATTTGCTAAACACTAAAATAACTATATTTTACTATATATAAAAAACCTTCCCTTTTACTTCATTTAATCCGTAATCATTTAGTCCGTAATAAAAATTAAAATGTAGTCAAGCGTTGTTAGCCGAGAGGTCATCGCAGCCGCCTTGCAAGCAAGTAGTTGGTTGCAGACGGTTGTGGGTTTGCCTCCCGGTCGATGCTATGATATATGAAGAAAAAAAAATTAAAATGTATTGTTCCGCGGCCTGCAGTCAATCAAGAAACACTAGATTAGTGCGTTTTGTCCTTCTGTTTAAGGCGGTTTTATTTTTTTTCACTTGTACAGTATATATAAAGAGTCGATATATTTTTTATGAATGTGAAAAGTTTACTTTTCTAAAATCTATTTTGTACTTTTGGAGACATACAGATTTAAAGACCCTACTCTGTAATTGAAAGGTCATTTGTGCAATATACAAAACTACATAAAACTGAATTCCATTTAGCTTTTTGTGCAAATCTTTAAATGCCCCGGTGAGAGATTGTACTGAAGTCAAAATTGCATCTGACCATGATTAATTTTTTTAATCGAAAATTTAATCTTGTTAGTGATAATAATTTTAAGTATTAACATTTACCTAAAATATTTTCCCCTCCAGGTCAATTACATTAATTCCCCAATGAAAATGTCCCTTTTCCCCGTTAAAATATAAATGAATTTATCGTCCATTTATCAGAATTAAAACCATCTGCTGTTAGGTAAGTCTCTATTAAAAAAAAAAAGTTTTTAAACTTCATAAATTTTAGAATGATCAGCAATTTTAGACATTTAGCTATCTTTAAAAAATAATTTTTCTATGTCATTGCAGAAGATGGGAAATATCAGGTGCCTTTATGCCCAAGACTTCTAAAAATTATGCTAGGCAAATGCAAAAATTTGATTAGATTTTTTACTAATTGTTTCAGATTTTAATGGATTTTTGATTTGAAAATATCTATCAAAAAATCATTAATGCATATAGAATTTATTTTATATATAATAAATAAAGTTTCCGAAATTATAAAATAAAATTGTAACTTTTTTTTTCTTTGCATATATATGCTGAGATTGGAAGGGACTAATGATTAGCACACATCTCCACTGCGACCATAACATGGGGTTCAAATTTAAACGAATTTTTTTGATAGCTCATGCTTTGCAAGCAAACTGAAGTTTTTTCTGTTTTCAAATATTTCATTTCATAGATACCCTAGCTAGTCATCCACTTATTATTCAGTAAATGGATATTCAATTATTGCTAACTGCTGTCTTCACTCTTCACAAAATCATCTACTCCTAGGCTTGAGTAATCAATGCAAATTAGATATTGAGATATTATTGAAAGAATATGACTAAGCTTTGAAAATCATGTGGGGATGTTAGTATTAGTTATTAATAGTTAAAGGATAAAAAGAAAAACTGCAAAATTCATCATTACCCAGCTATTTATTAGCCTGGTAAGTACTGTCTTTTTCTTAACTGCTACCCTGAAGAGAAATTTTACTCTATAATAAGAAAATACATGACAGCTGAAATATGCTTCACAAGCATCAAACTATGTTTTCATATTTTATGTGAAATTGTAATTATGTATTATTTGAAAAGTAGAGAATATCACTCTTTAAATATTTAAAAATCAATGATTGAAATTCAAGAATATTTATATCACGTGATTTCAGAAATTATGAGATATGTAATACTATTTTTTCATATTTTTTAAATATATATTTGACTGTAAGAGCAAAAAAAATGAAGCATCATCATATTTAAAAATGACTTTTGTACTAGTATTTGCAGTATGGAATAAATCTGGTCCTCAAAATGTGCAGGTAGTCTGCAGGTATGGCAGAATTTATGCAAAATAATAATTTAAACAAAAAGATCATGATTTCACTGTCTGAATCATGAAATTTTTACTAGAATCAAGTTTTTTGGATTATTTCCAAACAAAAACGAGGGTTGGAAACAATTTTTTCAATTATATGGCAGCCTTTGGGTCATCTACTGTCCAGTTACCTTATGCATCCATTGCATCTATATCATAGCATTTACATCAAAAACCAGCTGTTCTGAAATAATAGTTTAATGATAAACTTCTGTTTGATTGACAAAAATTTATTTTTTCAGATGTGTTGTCCTTGTATTCTACTATTTATATTTTTGGGTTATATGGAAACATGTAACTCCCGAAAGTGCTAAGCTAGAAGGTATTGAAAAATAGGTTCACTGAAGTGCGTTGAGAGTGCAACATATAGAATACTTGATAATGATCATTAACTCTCAGTAAATAATTTCAGACCATAACTGTTCTAATAGATTTCATTTAAATAATCATACTTGAGAGAATCATTCTTGAAACAATATTTAGGCATGTCGATACTGATGTTTCAACTAATCAGGCATCAACAATATGGCCTTTCTAAAACGTAAACAGACTATATATTTATTTTCATAGGCTCCTAAAAAATGGATGCTAATTGCTTGCATATTCTCTTAAACATTTTGTTAATTTTCTAGAAATAAAAAATACTACATTGGTATATATTTTCAATCCTGTGTCACATGTCAAAAATACAATGTTAGTAAAGCAGGTAGTTTTATTGATTTGTCCAAATAAGTCTTAAATGCTTCACTACAGAATAAAATTCTGTCAACCACTCCATAGATATTGAAGACAGAAAGAAAACTCTAAAAGACTGATCAGTGAGACTTTTGGTAATTTGCTAAGATACTAATATATGGTATGGCTGAAGATCTATCACCCCATATAGCTATTTGAGTTGGATAGCTGGGTTTGAAGACATGTAGATGTCTGAAAATTTCAGATTTTCCACTCAATAGATAACTTTTAGATAAGTGCTTGGCTGTTGGGTTGGTATTTTTAGATCTAGTGTCTGAATCTACCCTGACACCTCTCTGAGGTGTGCCAAAGCATGAAACCATGGTCAGGGGTTTGGGGAGGGGTTCCTGACAAAGTTATTTTAAGTGCTGGCTCTGGCTAAGCATTTATCATAAAACTTGTAGAGGAATTGGCAATCCTAATTGTTTATAACTTACAAGCTTAAGAGATAGGGTCATGTGATCTATGACTCTTAATTTGACTATTTTGGTAATTTTGTCTTTAATTTACTTTCTAATTTAAAAAAAAAAGATATCTATTTACTAATCAATGTTGGATTAACAAGCAAGCCTATACATTTTCTGATCTTACTTGGAAGTTAATTAGTTTTGTAAAATCTGACTTGACTCTGAACTTATGATTATGTTATGGGTGTGGCAGTTAATGCAATAACAATTAAATAACAATATAATTATGATGTAATAGCCATATATATATATATTGTATGTATATGACTCATTTCAAACACATAGATATATTATTTATCTAAAAAAAATTTCTTATATATATATAGATTTATGTGTGTATTTATTATTATATATAATTTATAAATACTTAATAAATAAGCAGTTGTAAAGAGAGAAGGTAATAATATTTAATATTGATTTATTATATTTTGTTAAATAATGTGTTGAAATTATTTAACTATATTTTTGTTAAATAAGGCAGATCAGAAAGAAAGTGTAAAATAAGGTGATCAGATTAGTAGATTAGAAGATAAAAAGAAATGTGCACATGCAAAAGAGTGTGAAAGAATAAGAACGTCTGTATAAACATAAAACGTTTTTACACCTATTTCTAATGACTATAGATTGCCAGCTTTATTGTTTGTGTTATCTGTGTCTAAGATTATTTTTATAAAGGGGGTGCTTTGATGTAATAAAACGTGATTATTAATTTTCTTGTAAAATTGCGACAGACCATCAAACTTGTGATCTTTGATATTTATCTCCAGATAAGAGTTCCAGGTGGTCATTTTCTTTGATTAAAATTCGCAATAAAAAGGAATGAAACAATATTCAAAAGCAGTTCAATTTTTGTTTGGAGGAGAGTGATCTAACAATATGTAGTTTTAAAAGAAAGTCAATCATTAATATTGCTAAGATCAGTCAGTTTTTTCAATTTTTGGTGGGCAGTTCAATTTTTTCAATGTTATTGAAGGAGAGATGTGGCAGTCAGTTGTTTTTTTTTAATGTTTTGAAAAGAGAGTGAGCGATTTTTTTTTCACTCTTTAAAAATTGATGAAGAAAAAAAAACTCTTGTTTTAAAGTCAGTATAGACGAAGATGTGCATATATATAAGTAATTCCCAGCAAGATTAAGATAAAGAAGGAAAAATGGAACAAAATTGAATTTATTGGAAGAAGTTATTAACAATTCTATAAAATGATATTAATATATTTTGCTGTGTATAATATAATGAATTTTCATTGCTAAAACCATTTTTTCTGCTTCCTGGAATAATACAGAATGGGTTAAATCACTGATCTACTATGGACTCATATACCGGTCCATAGTAATCAAAAGAATGGACAAATTTAAAACCAGCCACAAAAATGTCATCTCATTATCATCTTTGACATGAGCCAAGAAGAAAGGAAAGATGAATAAAAGCCATATACATAGCCAGGTTTGATGAAGCTATGAATCAAATTTTTGTTAAAGTTTTCCTCAGTCATCTAAAGTATCTACAATGATTTTTTTTAAATGGAAGAGACAAGCAAATCCATCAGTTCATACTTATCTAAAAGTATTTGTAATCACTCTTTTTGGGAAAATTAGAAGCCACCCAGTCAACAAATTTAGCATTATCAAAAGTATCAGCAATAAATAATTTTAAAATTGAAGAAATAAGCAAGTCAATTAATTCATGTTTATCTTAAAAGTATCTTAAGAATTTTCATTTTTTTAAATGGAGCAAAGACAAGCAGTATGAAAATTCAAACTCGGGACATTTATAAGGAGTGAAAGTGATCGGGTAACTATGAACTTTCCTTAACAGATCTTTTATTCTTACTTATTAAAAGTAAACCTTAATTTACTGGTCAAAGCATTATTTTTTTCTTTTGATACAGAAACATTAAAGGCTTGTTTATCGATAGTTATTCTCAATATCACATAACATAACACAAACACAGTTTAAATCTTTAAACTTAAATTGTCATTATTATTTTTTATTATTATTTTTATATTATATATTGTAATATTGAAATGTTTTTTTTATTGTTCTTCATTTGTTATGATAATGAGCTACCTATAAATATATGTATTTATAATGTTTGTTTTTTTATATTATTGCATATTAAAATTGATATAATGTATTTTATTTTATTTTGCTAAAAGGTTGCAAGAATATTTTTTTTTATATATGTAATTTATGTATTAATCTCTAATCTAGGGGCATACATTTTAGACATATATGTTAACATTACCGAATGGGTGCATGTGTAACTGCTTATACAAACACGTAAAAAGAATAGGTTATACATAATTAGTTTAAATATGAGAAATTATAAAGCAAGGCTTACATATGAATGGAAGTGAAATAAAACACAAGTTACATATGAAATTTATTTTTATGATATAATAAGTTAGGAAAGTCTTAAGTAAGCATTCCATGAAATATATTTTTTTAAATGTCATTTTAAGCCAGCTTATTTTAAAATTATCCAAAATGACGAACTTGTATATAAAATTTTGTATTAGTTCTATATTGAATTAATGTAATAATAAGCCATTTATCTAATTAGTAAATTTGATTTTAAAGAAGGAAAGAAAAATAGTATTAATAAAATATAATTATATATCTTAATTGGTTTCCGAGTTCTTATTAAAAATATTGTTGTATTTTTCTTGTCTTAATTCTATCATTTTAATTCATCATCATCGCTCGCAGATATTAAGAATCATCATTGGTAAATATTGAGCAATCACTTGCAAATATTAAGCGCTCGCAAAATGTTAAGTAAACTAGAATGTTGATTTACCTTTAAGTATTTAGGGATTAAGCTTAATAATAACCAAATTTTAATAATTATAGTTCAACAATTGAAATCTAAAATTATGTTGTGTCCATGAGTTTTGATCATCCTCATCAAAGATGGATATCGTATTATTGATTAAAACACCTTTTAAACATGGTACTGTACATGAGTTATGATCGCCATCATCATTAAATAAATTATAATCATTAAATCTAATGTTTAACATAATTAATATATTTAGTAAATAAGGATTTGTAGAAAGTTGAATATCATGCATAGAGATTCGTGATGATCAGTCATCATCACTAGTATTATTGAATCCTAGTTTTAACTATCAAAGTATTTTAGTAAATAACCATAAACTTATATAAATGCTAGTGAATGTAATATTTAAATCCTGTTTTGACAAGGGATGATTTTTAAAAATGCCTATAAGTTTATAAAGATAAATTTATTGTTGTGAGTTCATTATAAAGCTATGGCTGGGATCATCATCACTATTATTATCATTATTATTATTATGATATTATTACCATCATCATTATTATTATCATTACCTTTATATTGTGATAAATAATCTAGTTAAATGGCCATCAATATCAATAATGGTCTTCATGATGCTTGTTTGGAAGCCATTAATTGGATTATACTTGTCTGTTCATCAATATACTTCAAATGAGCTAGTAATATCTATAAGAGTCTTTGATCTCTATAAATTTTGGTGATATAGGGGATCTTATAATTTTGTTGACGTTAGTAAAATATAAGAGTGTCATTTTTTTCATTAGTCATCCAAGTCATGTGTGATAAAAATGTACCGGAATGAGTTTGAATTCAGTACACTCTAAACAGATATCTAGTTTTAAAACAATCTTGTGGCGCTCATGGGAGAACACATGTATTAGCTAAACTGAATAAAGAGTGATTTAATCCCTTTCCAACTTCATCATATTAACTTTATATGACATTTTTTTTTATAAGTTGTCATGAATAGCACCAGTGTGTGTGCGTATGACCATGAATGGTCTTATATAGTTGGAAAGAAGAATAGGAAGGATTCTTTGTTAAAAGAACCTAGTATGGGAGATAAGCATAATGCACTCCAGGAATCTCACCGTGGGTAATTTTATTCAGTTGCTATATTTAATATTATTTTATTTGATGACAATGGCCAATATGTTTTATTGTTCAAATGACTTCCCCAATATCTAAATATTTTAAATCTTTAATGATGACAGTTTTAATTGTCATTTTATTATTTTATGTGTTGAGAAATGAGATAATTTATTTATTTCATTATAAGTGTGACAGAATTAATGTTTAGGATAGTTGCAAATGGGCTATAATGTTATATTTAGTTATTGAATTATAGCAACTATCATTTTATCATTCATCAATATAAATAGATTGTAATCAGTTATAAAGGTAACAGTCTTTTAATAGTCTTTTTATCATTCATCATTACAATATTATTCATACTGTTACAAATGACAGATTACAAACGTATATTTTAATAATTAATAATTTCATCTATATTTATTTTCTGTTACAAATAATATCTATCCATATCGATATATTATTAATTCTGTTACAAATGGCACCCAACGTGGGGCTTGAAATACACCACATACCTGAGAGGTGTAGTATATAATGATGACAGATGTATAAATATATATATATATAAAGAAATTTTTTGTGTGTGTGTAATTTTTTTTTTATTATTATATAGAAATATTTTGTCCTTATGTTTAGATGATGATGATTACTGTTATTGCACTTTAGATGATGATAAATAAATACAGCCATTAAACAGCTTAGTTTCAATTTTTAAATATAAAGATGCACAACTTATATTAAGTGTTAAAGTTAATAGCACTGTTTTTTAAATATTTTGCTTATCAGTGAAATATAGCATTGCTACTAGATAAGCATAGAAATATTAATATGTTGAATTGTAGAATAATAATTTTGTTCATATTTGAAAAGTTTGTGTTATAGAAAATCTATGGTTTTGGAGGTTGGATTGGATATTTGATTGTTGGAGTTTGGTTGGTTGTGTTACAATTTTGATGATGGATGGAGAATTTTTGTCATTGCCTTGAGGATGTGATGTATTCATGCCACTGGTGATTGATTTATCTCATTCACTGCTCCAACCCAGATTATAATATGTTATTTATCATGAAGCAGTTAACAGTAGGCCTGCCATGATTTCACCTGTAAGACTCCAGAGAGAGCAAGGCAGTATATTTTTACTGATATATATAATAGTTGCCTCTAAGACTTTAAAGAAAAGCAAGGCAGTATTTTATGAATTAAAGCCCCTAAGACTTTGAAGTAAGCAGGGCAATGCAACAGTGTTTGCAATAAACTATTATGGGCTGTAGTAGCTTAGAGTGACTGAATTGGGGTGATCATCTGAGTGTTCATGGAACATTGTGTGCTTTAAGTGCAGTGATTGAATTCTTTTGTCTATCTCATGATTGTGAATTGCTAATCATTCTTTTGGCTGTCAGTATCTGTCATATCTCTGGAAGGGTGGATGAGTATATATATAACTTGAGGTATGAACTCTATTATAAATATAGGCACATATGTTATATAAGTATTTTTTTTGCTTAGAGTGAGTTAAGTTTTATAAAAGCATGAAGAAAAAAACTAGATAAATGATGGCATAAAAGGGCACTAATACAGAGATAGCTTTTTCTTAAATAAATGTTTTTTAAATAAGGAATATGACCTCATACTTTATCAATTAGATATAAATAAAAGGGAGTGATAATAGAGGTTAAGTTAAATAAAAGCACTTAAGATGTAGATGGATGGGTGGGGAGAATTATGGCTGAGAAAGGGTGGTTGGAAATTATAAAGTATATGGGTGGATAGATAAAGGTGTTTAACTCTGGATGTATAGGAAATCAGGGAGCAGAACATAATAAATCAAACAGAATAAAAGCAGAACAGAAATAAGTAATATAAATATTTTATAAGTTTATAAATACGTATAAAAAAGAGTAATATGGAAGAAGATAAAGAATTTGTCATGGAAGAAATGGAGGAAGTAGTAAAACAAGGCTCTCCAGAGTGGTTGCAAGTTATAATTAGTCAGATGAATCAGAGATTCGATCAGCAATCACAAGTGATAAATCAAATGAATCAGAAATTTGATCAGCAATCACAAGAGATGAGTCATCAGTCACAAGAGATGAGCCAGATAAATCAAAAACTGGATCAGCAATCTCAAGAAATAAAGCTAAAAATAAGTCAACATTCTAAAAAATAGAGAATATTGAAATAGAATTGAAAAACAAATGGCAAGAGTTTGATGACAGATGTGACAAAAGATATAAGGAACTTACTGATAAATTTACAACAAGTCAAGAAAGTTGGGAGAAAAGTTTTAGTATTGTAAAGAAAGAGTTAGTAGTTGTACAAGAAGGATATCAGAAAATGGTCAACAAAAATGAAAGCCTTAAATTAGCTCAGAATAATTTCAAAGAAGGTATTAGCAGTGAGATTAATACTTTAAAATTAGAGGTAGCTGCAGTACAAAAACAGTTAAAAGTAGAATATAAAGATCTGGGGAAAAAGCAGGGTAAGACAGATCATGAGCTAAAGAAAGTACAGAAAGAGGTACAGAGTATAGGTGAGCAAATGGCAGGGACCACAAGAGATAGACAGTTTCAGAGACTTCATAATAAGATGGATCAACCATCGCAAGAAATGAATAATCAAGTAACTGAATTAAGTAAAGAAACTGATAATAGGATGACCAGTCCAGAACAAGAAATAGTGCCAGATAGTTGTGTGACTGTAATCAAGCCATATGAAAATGATGAGGTAGCTGCTGTTCAAGAACAAAATAATCCCAAAGAGGGTATATATAGTGAGACCAATACCTTAGAAGTAAAGGTAGCCACTGTACAGGAAAAAATTGACCTCAGGAAAGATGTAATCAGCAAAGCTAGTTCTTTGGAATTAAAGATAGCTACTGTACAGAAAGGAATTGAATTCAGGAAAGATGATGTTTACAGCAAAGTTAATGCCTTCAAGTTAAAGGTAGCTGTAATTCAAAAGCATTTACAGACAAAGTCTGAATATTTGAACAAGCGACAAGGCATGTTAAGCCATGGATTAAATAAAGACATACAGGAAATGATGATGCAACTAACCAAAACCTCCATAGAAGAAAGGGATAGTACCTTACATACTCCATTAAAATTGGACATAAAATATAGAAAAAGTCACATAGACTTTAATGTTGCATTAACAAAACAAGGAAGGATGATATTAGGCCATGTTCAGAAATATCTACATTGTCAAGAAGATGATGTTCATCATGAAATCTTAGATATATCATGAAAATAATGGATGAAAGGTGGATCACTGAAGAAGTCCATGTCAATCATTGCTAAGGCTGACAATATCCCACAAAAGCTAGCAAACCAAATATAAGTTGGCCTGGGAATAACTCCAATGATATAAGTGAAAATTGTAGACCCATGATCAATGGAAATAAAAATCCAATAGCAAGTTGTTCTGAATCAGTAAGTAATGATACATGAAGAACACTTGTTTAATAGTTCATGAGGATAGTTATCAATAATAGACTGTAGTCAAATTTGTATTGAAAAAAAAAACCAACAAATATATATATATTAAGTAGTTGGTTAGTAGTTTAAAGAAGATAGTGTCATGAGAGACTATCAAAAAAAAATTTTTGTTTAGGAGTGAGGCAAATGTATGTATATGACTCATTTCAAACACATAGATATATTATTTATCTAAAAAAAAAAAATTTATATATATATAGATTTATGTGTGTATTTATTATTATATATAATTTATAAATACTTAATAAATAAGCAGTTGTAAAGAGAGAAGGTAATAATATTTAATATTGATTTATTATATTTTGTTAAATAATGTGTTGAAATTATTTAACTATATTTTTGTTAAATAAGGTAGATCAGAAAGAAAGTGCAAAATAAGGCGATCAGATTAGTAGATTAGGAGATAAAAAGAAATGTGCATGTGCAAAAAAGTGTGAAAGAATAAGAATGTCTGTATAAACATAAAATGTTTTTATGCCTATTTCTAATGACTATAGATTTCCAGCTTTATTGTTTGTGTTATCTGTGTCTAAGATTATTTTTATAAAGGGGGTGCTTTGATGAAATAAAATGCAATTATTAATTTTCTTGTAAAATTGCGACAGACCATCAAACTTGTGATCTTTGATATTTATCTCCGGATAAGAGTTCCAGGTGGTCATTTTCTTTGATTAAAATTTGCAATAAAAAGGAATGAAACAATATTCAGAGGCAGTTCAATTTTTGTTTGGAGGAGAGTGATCTAACAATATGAAGTTTTAAAAGAAAGTCAATCATTAATATTGCTAAGATCAGTCAGTTTTTTCAATTTTTGGTGGGCAGTTCAATTTTTTCAATGTTATTGAAGGAGAGATGAGGCAGTCAGTTTTTTTTTTTAATGTTTTGAAAAGAGAGTGAGCGATTTTTTTTTTCACTCTTTAAAAATTGATGAAGAAAAAAAAACTCTTGTTTTAAAGTCAGTATAGATGAAGATGTGCGTATATATAAGTAATTCCCAGCAAGATTAAGATAAAGAAGGAAAAATGGAACAAAATTGAATTTATTGGAAGAAGTTATTAACAATTCTATGAAATGATATTAATATATTTTGCTGTGTATAATATAATGAATTTTCATTGCTAAAACTATTTTTTCTGCTTCCTGGAATAATACAGAATGGGTTAAATCACTGATCTACTATGGACTCATATACCGGTCCATAGTAATCAAAAGAATGGACAAATTTAAAACCAACCACAAAAATGTCATCTCATTATCATCTTTGACAAGAGCCAAGAAGAAAGGAAAGATGAATAAAAGCCATATACATAGCCAGGTTTGATGAAGCTATGAATCAAATTTTTGTTAAAGTTTTCCTCAGTCATCTAAAGTGTCTACAATGTTTTTTTTTAAATGGAAGAGACAAGAAAATCCATCAGTTCATACTTATCTAAAAGTATTTGTAATAACTCTTTTTGGGAAAATTAGAAGCCACCCAGTCAACAAATTTAGCGTTATCAAAAGTATCAGCAATAAATAATTTTAAAATTGAAGAAATAAGCAAGTCAATTAATTCATGTTTATCTTAAAAGTGTCTTAAGAACTTTCTTTTTTTAAATGGAGCAAAGACAAGCAGTATGAAAATTCAAACTCGGGACATCTTTAGGAGTGAAAGTGATCGGGTAACTATGAACTTTCCTTAACAGATCTTTTATTCTTACTTATTAAAAGTAAACCCTAATTTATTGGTCAAAGCATTTTTTTTTCTTTGATACAGAAACATTAAAGGCTTGTTTATTGATAGTTATTCTCAATATCACATAACATAACACAAAGACAGTTTAAATCTTTAAACTTAAATTGTCATTATTATTTTTTTTTATATATTATATATTGTAATATTGAAATGTTTTTTTTTTATTGTTCTTCATTTGTTATGATAATGAGCAACCTATAAATATATGCATTTATAATGTTTGTTTTTTTATATTGTTGCATATTAAAATTGATATAATGTATTTTATTTTCTTTTGCTAAAAGGTTGCAAGAATATTTTTTTTATATATGTAATTTATGTATTAATCTCTAATCCAGGTGCATACATTTTAGACATATATGTTAACATTACCGAATGGGTGCATGTGTAACTGCTTATACAAACACGTAAAAAGAATAGGTTATACATAATTAGTTTAAATATGAGAAATTATAAAGCAAGGCTTACATATGAATGGAAGTGAAATAAAACACAAGTTACATATGAAATTTATTTTTATGATATAATAAGTTAGGAAAGTCTTAAGTAAGCATTTCATGAAATATATTTTTTAAATGTCATTTTAAGCCAGCTTATTTTAAAATTATCCAAAATGATGAACTTGCATATAAAATTTTGTATTAGTTCTATATTGAATTAATGCAATAATAAGCCATTTATCTAATTAGTAAATTTGATTTTAAAGAAGGAAAGAAAAATAGTATTAATAAAATATAATTATATATCTTAATTGGTTTCCGAGTTCTTATTAAAAATATTGTTGTATTTTTCTTGTCTTAATTCTATCATTTTAATTCATCATCATCGCTCGCAGATATTAAGAATCATCATTGGTAAATATTAAGCAATCACTTGCAAATATTAAGCACTTGCAAAATGTTAAGTAAACTAGAATGTTGATTTACCTTTAAGTATTTAGGGATTAAGCTTAATAATAACCAAATTTTAATAATTATAGTTCAACAATTGAAAGCTAAAATTATGTTGTGTCCATGAGTTTTGATCATCCTCATCAAAGATGGATATCGTATTATTGATTAAACACCTTTTAAACATGGTACTGTACATAAGTTATGATCGCCATCATCATTAAATAAATTATAATCATTAAATCTAATGTTTAACATAATTAATATATTTAGTAAATAAGGATTTGTAGAAAGTTGAATATCATGCATAGAGATTCGTGATGATCAGTCATCATCACTAGTATTATTGAATCCTAGTTTTAACTATCAAAGTATTTTAGTAAATAACCATAAACTTATATAAATGCTAGTGAATGTAATATTTAAATCCCGTTTTGACAAGGGATGATTTTTAAAAATGCCTATAAGTTTATAAAGATAAATTTATTGTTGTGAGTTCATTATAAAGCTATGGCTGGGATCATCATCACTATTATTATCATTATTATTATTATGATATTATTACCATCATCATTATTATTATCATCATTATTACCTTTATATTGTGATAAATAATCTAGTTAAATGGCCATCAATATCAATAATGGTCTTCATGATGCTTGTTTGGAAGCCATTAATTGGATTATACTTGTCTGTTCATCAATATACTTCAAATGAGCTAGTAATATCTATAAGAGTCTTTGATCTCTATAAATTTTGGTGATATAGGGGATCTTATGATTTTATTGATATGAGTAAAATATAAGAGTGTCATTTTTTTCATTAGTCATCCAAGTCATGTGTGATAAAAATGTACCGGAATGAGTTTGAACTCAGTACACTCTAAACAGATATCTAGATTTAAAACAATCTTGTGGCGCTCATGGGAGAACACATGTATTAGCTAAACTGAATAAAGAGTGATTTAATCCCTTTCCAACTTCATCATATTAACTTTATATGACTTTTTTTTTTATAAGTTGTCATGAATAGCACCAGTGTGTATGCGTATGACCATGAATGGTCTTATATAGTTGGAAAGAAGAATAGGAAGGATTCTTTGTTAAAAGAACCTAGTATGGGAGATAAGCATAATGCACTCCAGGAATCTCACCGTGGGTAATTTTATTCAGTTGCTATATTTAATATTATTTTATTTGATGACAATGGCCAATATGTTTTATTGTTCAAATGACTTCCCCAATATCTAAATATTTTAAATCTTTAATGATGACAGTTTTAATTGTCATTTTATTATTTTATGTGATGAGAAATGAGAATTTATTTATTTCATTATAAGCGTGACAGAATTAATGTTTAGGATAGTTGCAAACGGGCTATAATGTTATATTTAGTTATTGAATTATAGCAACTATCATTTTATCATTCATCAATATATATAGATTGTAATCAGTTATAAAGGTAACAGTCTTTTAACAGCCTTTTTATCATTCATCGTTACAATATTATTCATACTGTTACAAATGACAGATTACAAACGTATATTTTAATAATTAATAATTTCGTCTATATTTATTTTCTGTTACAAATAATATCTATCCATGTCGATATTTTATTAATTCTGTTACAATATATATATATATAGCTCTTTGCTTTGATAAAATGACACTTGATTGACATATTTATTTGTATTAAATTTATATTTATTTACTTAGCAAAATAAGACTAAGATATACTAATTTAATGTAACAAAGGCAATCAGTAATTAATTATATAAATATTGAGTAAATAATATTGTTATTAAATATAAAGAAAATCTGTATGATAATATAACAAATAAAAAATAAATATATAAACTGTATTTTTATCAACTTTAAATATTAAGAAGAACAAAAAATACTTAGTTTATAAAAGAAAAACAATCAAAAATAGACATAATTGATATTAAAAAAAAAGATTCATTATATGATCTTAATTTTTTTCCATTGCAAGGTCCGATTTCATCTCTCACCATAAGAAAAAATGTAGTTTACACTGATATGTAATAATATTGGCATCAGCATGGGATTTGGGTTTTCATCATCAGATTTTTAATGATAAGGATGGCTGAAAAGTTGGAAGTTAGAGTGGATTGAAGCCTGTCCATTAAAGTATGAAGATTTGCTATCTTAATATAAACTGAGCACTAATTATATATGTGTTGGAGATGATAATCTGGACCAACTGATGAGTGCTGGTTTAGCATGAAATATGTATATTGGTGATTATTTATCTTTTCTATATGTGTGTGATCATGTGTATCAGTTGTATGAGATAGTGTGGATAGTTGAAGGGTGCTTGAAAATCTGAGTTCAAATCCCCTATACTTATATTTACACTGATATATAACTATGCCTGTGATAATATGTTAGTAAACTTTATAATTTAAAAAAAATTATATTCTGGTTGTGCTTAGGCCCAGGAACCCTTGGCTAAATCAAAAAAATGAACTTTATTCATTTGTTATAATATTCCTATTAAAGAATTATATTGAATCTGCTAAAGTTCACACATTATTTAGAAAAAAAATTACTAATAAAATGGCTTCAAACTCTGCCTTTTTCAACTTTTAAACCAAATTACATTATTGTGTGCAGTTTAGCACAATATTAGATATGTAGACTCAAAAGAACTGATTCTAAGCTAAATTATTTAAAACTCAACTTGTCACATGGATGTTCAAGAATCACATGATCTCATGATTGACCATATGATTTTTATCTTTTTTAAATTTGAAAAAAAATAGTAATAATTCTGATTTTTTTTTAAGTGGATGACTAAACAATGTTCTGTGATGTCTGAATATTCAAAATATTCACAGAATTTATTGTAATGTGATGTGCTATGACTTCTCCTTTATAGAAGTCAGGAATCTCTCAGCCACTATGCCCAGAGAAACCTGCTATCCGCCTATCTTTCCCTTGTCATTACCTACCCTAGGTTTTTTCCATATTCTTCTCTAATATGCTGTATCCCATTTCCACATTATCTTTGTCCATTCTATGACCTTTATATCTAAATCCCCCTCATCTCTTTCCAAACCTATCATAAAAGCCAAGAACCACTTTCTGTATAGTCATTTTGTTTAAATTTATTCTCCCACAACATTATTTGTACCCTTTCTGCTTACAAGCATTTCCCTCAATTAGAAGATGCCTAATATTTTCCATGCCTTTCTTACATAGCTTGCACACTAAATCATCCACATTTCTTCATTTATGTGTATATTCCCTTGTTACTAATGATCCTGTTTAAGCCTTGAATAGTAAACTATTTTCCTTGCTATTATTGTAAATTAACTCACACCCAGTATTTACTTCTATATATATTAACTCTTTTTACTCTCCATACTAATTCTCTGTCTCTCCAACTCTCCATTTTTTATTATCTATTCTATCCCATTCTTTGCCATTATAACACTCAACAATCCACCTAATATAGTCATCCCATCTTTTGTACAAGTATACTGACATAAACAAATCTTCTGCATACTGAACTACTTTTGTTACCCATCTTGTTGCCTGTTCTTTACTCACAACCCAATTAAATGCTATTTTGGCTATTCTCTTACTATCCATAAATTTCAATCTACTGAGCATTTTCATTTTGTTTTTTTTGCATCTCTCACATAAAAACTTGATCATCCCATTTCTTCTTGAATTGCCTCCTTTACCATCCACACATCTGTATATAATGCATATCTTCCTACTTCTCTTTCTACTTTTTCTAAGTAATCTAATACCCCTTTACTAACACATAATGCATAGTTACCATATGTTAACCCTGCTACTGCCACTTCCTTCCATACAATTCTAGCTACATCATATTTATTACATGAAAACACTGTTAATTTCTTCATCAGTCCCTTTCTCTTTTCTTTACTTCACTTATCAATTTTTTTCTCCCATTCATCCAAGAAATTTATCTCATTACTTAAGATGATTCCCAAATAGTTTTTCTCTTCTCTTTCCCCAGAATTTATCATCATTACTTTTGATTTTTCTTCACTAAATTTGATCCCCCATCTCAATACCTTCCCCTGCAAAGTCTTCAGCACAACTGCCATATTTTTTCATCTAATAATAGTATCTCTACTCCTCTTCCTAATCTTTCTATTGCCCTTTCTATTTCTCTCAAATATGACAAAAATAAAATAGATAAGATAGGGCGTCCTTGCCTTAGTCCCCCCCCCCATTTTTAACTCTAAATGATTCTACATTTCCTAATTGATTCATATAATAATTATTTTCATACAATCTCTTAATTAGATTGTGGTATATTACTGGCAACATTTGAATATTATACTATACATCAAATAAAATGACTTTGTGTTTAAAATAAAATTTTAAAAAAGCTTCTAATTTTAGAAAATTACTGAATTTTAAAATAACATAAAATAATAACTATCAGTATAGTAGTAATTTATTTTTTTCTGGAAAAAATCATTAAATATATTAATTAAGGAATCTAATTAGTGAAGTTTCAGTTCAATAGATTAATAAATTATTTTACTCTTTAGATTTGTTTTCTAACTTTCCTTTCTATCATATAAAAAGTATTATTCCATTATATTTTTTCTCTATATAGTTTTTAGATTTGGTAATCAGAAATTCTTGGGTTAAATTTAAGTAATATATAATTGATGATTAGATTTCTAATAAATCTATACTGCTTCTAGATCCATTTCCACTTAGAATCCCTACAACATCACATTATCTGCTATGCCAAAGGATGTAGGTTGAAAATAACCTGATGAAAATAAAAGATACATTTTGTATCTTCTTTTATATTGTATCTGATTTCAACAATACCAAATCATACCAAACAAATAATAAATCAGTTGACACAGAAGATATAAATCTGTGGACTCTCAATTACAGTCTATATTTTAAATACATTATCAAGTAAATATATATATAATCTTCCTTATTTTTATTTCAAAGTTAAAAAATAAACAAAAACTATAAAAATTAGTTTATTTCTGCACATGTCATTACAAATGCATATCATTAAAAATTATGAAATATTCAAACAAAATAACATGATAAAAAATATACATATGGATATATTACTATCACAGGAAATTTCAAGATAAAAAAGAAAGAAATCTTATCCTTATAAATCCATCATTTAAGTTTATGGGAAGTAAGATAGTTTTATTTATTAAAAAACACTGAACTTAAAATAGAATTAAGCTAAGCAAAATTGACAGAAATCATAATACTAGAGAAATGACTGGAGAGGGAGAAATATGGTGAAATATTCAATAAAAAAAGATTAATTAGAAAAAGAAAGTTATTGTAAATACATCAAAACAAAAATAAATGGGATGACTATATGTATATACATATTTATTATATACCATAATATAATAATTCACCACTTTTTCTTTAAAATATATATGTTCTTCAAAAAATAAATAAATTCAAAATCAATTTCTTTTTCTTTCCAAAAACTTTATTTTCTAATTGACAATGAACATATATAATATATATATCATACATACTCCAACATTTCAACTGTTTATTGTTTTTTTGTTGTTGTTGTTGTAGATCCTTGAAAATGACTGTAATAATATAAAAACAGTTGAAACGTTGGAGTGTGTATGATATATATATATATGTTCATTGTCAATTAGAAAATAAAGTTTTTGGAAAGAAAAAGAAGTTGATTTTGAATTTATTTATATATTATTATATATAGTGAGTCTTCAATTGCTTTAATTATAGAAGAAAGTATAGTAGAAAAGGAAAAAATAGGTTGTATTATAAATGAAGAATTATAAAAATAAGTATGCAGACTACAAGATAGACAGTCATAAATAGATATCAATAGATAGATTGATGAATAGACAAATAGAGAAACAAAAATATAAATGAATGGTTAGATAGGTAGGTAAATAAGATAGATTTTTTTTAAAAAAGCTAAAACATTTTTTAAATAATCTGCAGTATTTTTGCCTAAAAGATAAATAATAGAAAAGGGCATTAATCACCAACCATTAACAACTGTCAAATGATGAGGACCTTAATGCTTTTTCATTCTCTTTTATCATGTAATTAAAAATAGCTAGATGCTTAGTTACTAACAATTGGATGGCTATCCAGGATTTACCTATGGGCCAGCTACTAAAAAAAAATTCTAAGACTGTTAGTAAACTTAAAAAAATTAAAAGTATTCCACAAACTGAATTTGAATTTTCGATTTACATATGGCAGCCATTTGTATTATCTGCTGTGTATATATAAGAAAAAACTAGATGGTTAATGAAATTGTAACCAGGGTCTATAGTAGGCATTTATTATATGCTGTAACAAAGTTAAGCAGACATAAGCAGTAGATAATAGTTTTGATCAAGCTATTTGGGCCTAAAAATTAGAACTTTTTGTTTCTTTAATTGCGCCATTATTGTATTTGTATATAAGTTAGAAAGAAAAAAAAATTTGGAAAAGTTTTAGTCCAACCAAATTTGGCATGAAGCGAGAAAAGAAAGTGAATATCAGTCTAAAATCTTCCCTGATGAATGAAAAGGCTTGTAAATTGCAAAATATATATATCATGTTCAGAAGGTAGGTTGATATGCGTAATGTAGTATATTGAAAATAAAAAAAAATAAATGGCCTTTACCCCTCCCACTCCATACAGCCACACACGTAATTCTATACAGTGTATGTATGAAATTATTTACACATTATTTTAATGAATTAAAAATGGCATTTATTTTCTTTGTTGTTTATTTAAGATTTTCTTCGCGACATTAAATTAAATTATTAAATAAGTCCACGAGTCCATAGAATTTTTTTTTATTATTTTTGAATGTAAATAATTAAATATGTTCACTGATTTTAATAGAAGCCGATTCATTACCCATAAGTCTTTGTTAGTTTATTATTATTACTATTATTATTATTGTTAATTTTTTTTAATTGATTAATGACCCAAGATAATTAAATATAAAATTAAAAATAAATTCTTGCAAATACAAAAGTCATGTTTAAATGAAAAATGTTTTCCTTTGAGAACCATCATATTTTTTTTGGAATGTTTTATTATATAACATTCATTAGAGGATTTTTTTTATAACTCAAAAAAAAAAAATGATTATAAATAATATTTGATTATTTTATTACTCCTCTCTTCCATTTTCGCTTTGTTATTAAATTATCAATTTACTTTTTCAGTTAAGAAAATTAAACTGCGATTTTCAAACGGATGCATATAACATTAATATATGTGTAGCAAAGAAATTATAAAAAAAAAAATAGGAAAAAAAAAGGGGGGAGGTTGAAAAATGAACATATATTATAAAAACAAAAAGAAGATATAAGTGCAAATTTTAATTTCACTTATTCACATAAATCATAATACAAGATAACCCATAATTCCAACTCTATACAGGAAATTAAAACAATCTAAGAAAAACTTTATCTGGATTTTCGCCGCAATGAAAAAATATGTACTACGATCGATTGATCTTCAAAATCCACTGTATAATTTTATCGTGCTAGATATCTTTCTTTACAATAAGATGGCTAAAATAGCTCTGCCATTTTGCCTTTGGTCTGTATGTGGTATCATATCTATAATATGCTACCATATATATCATCAGTACTATAAATTTATGAGCTGAAAATTATTTATAGGCTTATTAAAATTATATTTATATATGTATGTACACTTACATCACTATTATCAACTTACATCACATCAACAAACTTTCTCATTTCATCCAACCATCTCACATGCGGTTTCTTTCTAGAATCTCTTGGAATTCAATTTAAAAACTTCAACTGATTCACCTATAATCAATTCTTCTACGTCCAGTTAAGTTACATATAGATGATATCAATATTAGATAGTTAGTAAGGCTGATAGTTATAGCTAATCCAGGTACTTCTCAATATATAGATATCCAGTTTACTTTTAGTTAAAAATGAAGAGTTTGAGGTACTAGCAGTAGTGGAAACACATTTAGAAAAGAAGAACCTGTACTGGAAGATTTCATGTGGCAGGGTATAAATAGTAAAGAAAATGAAAAAAAGAATGGTAGTATATATCATATCAAAAAATATTTAATATTGTTAAATGTCAAAAATATTTGTTTTGAGATATGGTTAGGAAGACAAGAATGGATGGTGGCTATAGTGTATATAGCCATTGGAGATAGTTAAACTATAATGGAGTAGAACAGTAGCATATATGATTGCCTAATTAAGGATATACAGAGTTTTAAAGAAAAGGGGAAGAGAATAATAGTTATATGGGATATGAATGGGCATACTGAAGAAATTAATGTAGATCATAAGAATGGACAGCTTTTGAAAAATTTTTGTAAAGAGTGAATTTGAGAATTGAAAATTTGTCAAATATTTATGAGGGACAATATACATGGTTTAGAAATAATATATTTCACACAATATATTATGTATTAATAGAGAAAGAGGGAATGAATAAAGTACAGAAAATTAAAGTGTTTGATAATAAAGAGAAAGTATGTAATAGTGATCATAATTTTTTTATAATAAAAATGATTAGTAATTTGATGGAAAATAGTAATAAAAGTAGAAAGGATAGTGAAAGATAAGGATAGAGAATGAATAAGAATATGTTAGAAGAATATAAAATAAAAATTGAAGAAATCATGAAAGAGTTAGTTGGCAATGAATGTAAGAACTGGTGTAGTGAAGTAAAAAAATGGCAAATAGGGTTTTAGGTGAGAATATTCAGAAGAATAAAATAGAAAAGTAAGAATTACTAAATGTATAAAAGAGAGAGAGAGAGAAAGCATGCAGAGAATATAAGTATGCTATTAAGAACCAAAAAAGTAAAAAAGATGTTAACGTTAAATGGGAAAAGTATTTAAGAAGAAGTTGACTAAAATAAATAATTATAGAGAGGGAATGAAATTAAATAGAAAAATGGAAGAGATGGGAGTAAAAAAATTTAGAATTACATTAAAAGGAGTATAGGGGAGAGAGAAGTAGTATTACTAGATGATGAGGGAATAGAGTATAGCTCTAGAGAAAAATTAGAGACAATCTTAAATAAATATGTAATGGGTATAGAAAATATATTGGATGTGAAGGATAGAGTGACAACAAAAATGAAAGCATATAATAATGGAAATATTAGGTTTACAGCTAATAAATTGAATGAAGCAGGGAAGAAATTGAAAAGTGGAAAGACAAGAGGTTTTGATGAATAGGCAGCAGAGATGGTAATAAATTTAGAAAATAGGGCAAAATTAAACCTATTATTACATTTTAATAAGATGGCACAGAAGAGAGAATTTCCAGATAGTTAAAATAATACAAAAATGAGGCTACCATTTAAAGGGAAGAGTAAGAATCAGAGAAGGTTAAACAATTATAGATGAATAGTGGCAATGTCAGTGTTATATAAAGTTATCACATATACGGTGGCTGCACAAAATGGATGGAAAGAAAATAATATAGTGGGAGAAATGCAAGGAGGTTTTCAATCAGATAGACATTTAGAAGATAGTTTATTTGTAGTTACACAATTTAATAGATGAGTAGAAATATATGTAGATAGTTATATGTGGTTTTTATAAATAGAGTAAATAGAAATAGATTATGGGTATATTTAGTAAATTTGGGAATGGATGGAGCTTTAGTGGATCTTATTAAGAAATTGCATGAAAATAATTACTGTATGTATCAATTAGGAAATATAGAATCTGTTAGGAACTAAGACAAGCATACCCTGTCACCTATTTTGTTTTTTTGTTTTGAGAGAAATGAAGAGAGCAATAGAAAGATTAGGAAAAGAGATAGAGATATCATTAATATGTGTATCGGGTCTTTTATTTACATGATGGTGTCTTCTTGTCTCCAGAAAGTAAGGAAGATATGGAAATTATGCTGAAGAGATGTGCAAGAGTGGATAAAGAGATGGGGATTAAATTTAGTGTAAAATCAAAAGTAATGATGATTAATATTAAAGAAAGAGAAAGAATTTTTATTGGGGGATATAAAGTTAAATGTGGTAAACAGATATAACTATTTGGGAATTGTCTTAAGTAACCAGAGAAATTGCTTGGATGATTAGGAGAAAAAAATGAAGCAAAAAAAAAAGAAAGGGTCTGATAAAGAAATTAACAATGTTTTCATATAATAAATATGATGTAACTAGAATTGTATGGAAGGGAGTGGCAGTGTTAATAAAGGGGTATTAGATTACTTATAAAAAGTACAAAAAGAGGTAGAAAGACATGATGTGTGGTCAGCAAAGGAATCAATTTAAGGGAATATTGGATTGTCAAGTTTTTATATGAGAGATGAAAAAAGGAAAATGTTTGTTAGATTCCAATTTGAATCACCAAAATAGTATTTAATTGGGTTATGAGTAAAGGACAGACAACAACATAGGTGATAAAGGTAATTGATTTGGATAAAGAATTTATGTTAGTATACTTATACAAAAGGTGAGATGATTGTGTTAGAAGAATTGTTGAGTGTTATAGTGGCAAGGAATGGGATAGAAGAATCAATGCATTAATAAAAAAATGGAGAGATAGAGAACTAGTATGGAAAGTAAAAAAATTATATATATATATATAAAAGTAAGCAGTATATTGGATGTAAATTAATTTATGATAATAGCAAGGAAAATAGTTTACTGTTTAAGGCTTAAACAGGATCATTACCAACAAGGAAATATACACATAAAAGGAAAAATATAGGTGATTTAGTTTGCAAGTTATGTAAGAAAAGCTGTAGAAAATATTCAAGCACAAAGGGTACAAATAATAAAGTTGTGGAAAAAATAAATATAAGCAAAATGATTATACAGAAAGTGAGTTCTTGTTTTTTATGCTGGGTTTGGAAAAAGATAAGGGGTATTTAAATATAAAGGCCATGGGGTGAACAAAGATAATGTTGTGGAAATGGGATGAAGCAGAATAGAGAAGAATATGGGAAAAACTTAGGGTATGGAATGAAAAGGGAAGGTAAATGGCTAACAGGTCTCTCTGGGCATAGTGGTTGAGAGATTCCTAACTTCAAAGAAAGAATCCATAGTGCATCACTTTGCATTATATACTAAATTAACAGCTTGTGTAAGCATAAGAAATGATCATATTAAAAATAAGATTGCTCTGAATAGAAGTATGCAACTGAACCTATAATGAAATTAAGTGTTAAGTGTTATTTAGTCAAATACAAACTCCAGAAAATAATATACTGTAAGTGAAAATTGTTTTTCAGCTAAGTGATTTGAGTCATTTAACGTAGAGAAGTCAAATATTATTCGACTTTATATTTGGTACAATTTTTCTTTAAAAATGTCATCAAATTGTTTAATTATTTTAGTTATTCATTTCATATATAAATATTAATAAATTGTTGGATTTCTTTCTGCTTTTGTGATAGGTTTATTTATCCATGTGTTATAATCTTTCCTCCATTCAGCAACTACTAAATAATGAATAATTTTGGGGAGTCTTAGATTTAGACCAAGATATCAATAATACATTTTAATCAGCATAAACATTTAAAATAAACATTTTAATTGTGTGATTAAAAAAATGTATTTGTTTATTAAAAGTTAAATTTATTCCATCACCATCACCACCACCCCTCAATTAAAATCGATTGATATGACAACACTAACATTAAATATCAAAGCCTTAGAAATCATATTTGGAACATGCAGTAATAATATTCACTAACATACATTTTCGTCCTTTAAAAAATTTAATGCTTGAGTATATTTGGAGCACTGATCCCAAATATGGCATCAGTTTTGGAGATTCGGCATAAACACTTTATACATTGTGCTTCAACCAATCATCTCTCAAAATTCACAATTTTTAATTAGAACCATTAAGCATCACATGATCACCATCTCTTATACTAGCACATAATTGTTTATAAACAAGGCAAAAGGTGGCACTACTGTACGGAGAGTTTTGCCTTATTTAATTTTTAATGTTATAATTTTAAAAAATATTGATGCTATTAACAATAATATACTAATAACATCATAATAAACCAAACACATAATATTAAAATACCTTATTTTAATCCAGGAACATAATTTTATATTATAAAATAATTCCTTTCATAGAATTTTCTAGACTGAGATTTTATAAGGAGAGTTATCCTTAAAAATTTCAGCAGAAATCTATCTTATGTATATCCTGTCTTTTTTTATATATTTATGTCATAGTTTTTATTTTGATGAAATCTTGCCTGCCACTTAAATAGAAAGCAATTCAAATAACTATATTATTAATGAATCATAATGCTCATATTACATCCAATATTTTTCAAATTGGAAAGCCATATCTTTTATAAATTTAAGATATTTTATCATGGTTTTTGATTTAATGTGAAAAAGAACTCCAGTTACAGTCATAGAATATTATGGATAAGGTTTTTTGTAATGGTAAGTTCAAGATAGCAGGATACAACGATCAAACATTAACACTCGACTATCCGTAATGCCATCCCCTTAACATAATTCATCCTAGAATCTCAAATTTAGACTTAATATAAAAATGATCATTTACATGCAATCCATATGTTCATTTTGATGCCTACCTCAATTAAATTCTGTTAAAATGTGGATTTCTGCTCATATAGTTTATTAATTCCATCTGAAATGTAAAACTTATGGATGGCATCAAAGTTGTGAGTGGAGGGAGTTTGACAATGGTAAACGAAAATGTAACAATTTACTCTAAATAAATACTTTGCATATAATAGAGAGATATATGAGAGATAGTGACCTGGACCAACACATGAGTGCTGGTTCAACACGAAATGCATATTGGGGGTCATTTGTCTTTTATTATATCTTTATTTATGTGAATTTGAAAAGAATGGGTAAGTGTGGCGGTGTTTATTATATCTATAAAGATATTACATACTGGACAGAGAAAGGTAAATAACTCCGTGTGGGTAAATTTAAAAAATCAGATATATTAATCTTTAACTGAGGTTTAAAGTTTATATCTGTGCTAGAGATAATCTCTAGTTTCGAAAATGATTAATAATAATCATTAGTGTATTTATCTGAAATGGATGACGTCAAAGTTGTGAGTGGAAGGAGTTTGACAATGGTAAATGAAAATGTAACATTTTTCCGCAATTAAAAATAAAGTCAGCTAATCATCTGAAATATAAGCACAAACATTATCTAATAGCACTTAAAAAAAATGACGAGTTTTTTCAAAATAATTCTTCACAATGTTTTTACATCTATCAATTTATTTTTTACTTTTAATCAAACAACTTATGTCTATCCAATGTGTACACAGAAGACAATACTTTTATTAAATTTTACAATTTGGTATTTTTCTTTTTATTTAAAAATTATTATAGAGTAGCACCTTGTAATAATGATACTGGTTAATAGTAATTCCCTATAATGGCACTGTTTTCTGCTTGAGCGATCAGCACTCAACATTTGAGCGAAAAGGATACTGCTTTTCGAAGTTTTACTCTAATTACAGTATCCCCATATTTTATATATCTATAGTGATTTTTTCCAAACTTTATATGCTGTAATTTTGCTTTTTTTTCCCCACTGTAATTTCCAAATATTATAATTAACTTCCACTGAAATGTTTATTATCACTTATTGCTAATATTTATATTCAAAAATACGGCTATTATTTATATAAAGAACTTATAGACAATTGTAAAAAGTTCTGAATAGCCACTCTAATCAATCCTTTTGCTGTACTTGCATATGTACAATCAAAGAATTACTAGTTCAGGGCAAGAAATATTATCTTTTAGACCAGGGGTGGGAAAATAGTAGCCCAAGGGCTACATGTGGTCCACTAAGAGTTTTTATGTGGTCCACCAAGACAATCAGAAAAATCTGCCTTGGACTGAGATTTCCTTCCTGTTGCATGACCAAATATTCATCTCGTATTTTCCACTAGGATGGCCACATCAATACACATGTGCAGTGTAGATACGATGTGCAGTGCTTTTCCAATTGATCTGGTTAATTTCAATTTTGTCTTTGCATTAGCAAATATATACATTTCCAACTTTAGTGAAACCATGATGCTCCAAAAAAATGTAAAATCGGTAATGAATGTCGTGTGTTTAATGAAGAATGGACAAACAAATATTTCTTTGGTAATACAGGGAATAAAGCAGTGTGTTTATTGTGTCATGAAAAAAAGATGTGGCCCTCTAATCTTCACTTCCACAAAATGGCCCCCAATGTGGCCCTCCACCAACCTATGTGGACCATGAGCCTAAATCATTGCTAACCTTTGTTTTAGACCCATGGATTTGTGAGAGAAAAGGACTCTAATTCACAGTTAATGGCAATATTTGCTTACTAAGAGGATACAGTCTTGTCATTATTGTATAGTTTATTTAAAAAATAATTATTTGGGTTTCCTTCATTAAGAGTAAATGTTGAATTAAACAGTTTCAACTGCTACTTAGTTTAAAAGAGTAGAACAGATAGTTAGCCATTATATGTGTGTTTTGTCTGATCTAATATTTTAAATTGTATATTTACTTAATGTGTCTGCATATGACATCACACCTATACTATAAAAGATAAATTGCATAAAATAAATCAAGATAACTAAGAAGAATACTAATAACATGTCTTCATTAATAGTTTTGAAATAAAGGAATCCATAAAATCAATGTTTTATATTTTTTCTCATTAGTTTGTAAATAAAAACAATACATTGTCTAAATAACAGTAAAAAAGTAATAGTAATGAAGTGTAAGCTTATAAAGGAGTTTATACATATGTAATCATCTTTAAAATATTAAATTAATTCCTACTAATTTCTTTAGCATTATTTGATCATAGTTCACTGTAAATTATCTGCTTTATATTCTTGTCAATAGAGTTGAGAGACCTAGATTGATTCTTATGTGGAATTGAATCCATGTTTAAACACAACATCAAGAAATCGTGGTTAACTCAATTCAGAAATAGCTTATAGAAATAATGCCTCTTGGAATATCTATAAGTAAAAAAGCATTGTTGACAGTCTTTTAATGAATAATCACATCAAAACGTTCATACTGATGAGTATCAATAAATGACTGACTCTCATGAGTCTTAATTCAGAGATATTTTATACCAATTGAGTCCATTTAGAAACAATTGCAAATTAGTTATAAGTTTATTTTAATTTAAGTTTTTGTCATTTTTTTTTTTTGATAATATATGGATGAATTTTAAAAAATAGTGTAAACAATACGCTGTGGTGCTTGCAAAATACATTACAATGACTAAACAGATAATTATAACTTTATCTTTCTTACTGCATTGCCAAATCTATATAATATTATATCATCTACATTCTTTATTATTTTTTACAATAGTCTTTTACAATACAGTATTGACAGTTTCAATTGCACCAGTAATCTTCTTCAGAACTTCTATTTACATTTCCAAATCTTAACTCCTCAATGTCTAGTATTCTTTATCTTCTTTATGAAGTATTATAACTTTATCTTTCTTATTGCATTGCCAAATCCATATAATATTAATATCATCTATATTCTTTATTACTTTTTACAATGCTTTTTTTACAACCCAGTATTGATAGTTTCGATTGCCCCAGCAATCTTCTTCAGAACTTCTACTTATATTTTTAATGAGTATTATTAGATATAGCTTTCCCATCGTTGTTTTCTGAGTTCATTTTCTTCTTATGGCACCAAGTCATTTCTCTTTATTAAAAGAAATAAAAGTTTTTATCAAATCTAAGTCAAAAGTATTAAATAAACATGAAAGACAAATGTCGATCAACAGTGAAAAAAACATAACCTACCAAATCACAAGATTATCATTAGTAACGTTGCTTTTTAAAAAAAAATTTTTTTTTTAATAAGATGAGTCTTCACTGAGAAAATAGATGCTATTCTGTATTTCTTTACTGAATTTTAAGAAGACTATATTAAGAAGTATTAATAGTAATGAAAAACTCTTTTGGCTTAATGTTTTTTTAAGCTCTCAGTTAACATTACTATACAGTATTTCAATTTAAATCTTGCAAATAGTTTCGAACTTTTCATAAATATTATTTAGTGGCAATCTAACCTAAAACTATGATTTTATCTCTAATTCGAGTGAGTTTATGTGTATTAGTTTTTCTTAAGCAAAAATAAAAAAAAGAATCTTTATTTCTGGGAGAAAATGTAATACTAGAGACCAAAGCAAAGAACTGAATACAACTACTCCATTAAAATATCCTGATTTTTTTTTTTTTTAATCATCTAGGAATCAATCTACGAATTTTTACCTCTTGAATCTGCCTGTCCCACTTCGGTACTAAATTACACAGTGCGTAAATAAACTATTGTGAGGAAATTTCACATATATTTTATCAACAATCACTTACAAATGAATGTGGCCATTAAAAAAAATGAAAGATAAAAAATGTAAAGTGAAATTTACGAATATTGTGCAAACCAGTTTACCAATCACATTTGTAGACTTAGCACGCTGGTCCTTTAATAAGTTTATTTGTATATTGTAATCCTATCTTTTAACCTTTTTACAGAAAACATTTCTTTCTTAAAGATTTTTTTTGCATTCTATCTTCAACCACATAGAAAGCAATCGATATTATCCCTTTTTAGTACACCTTTACGATAATCTTTATAATGTTAACAGTGTCTTCGTCGCCATAAAAATCATGCTCAAATTAACCACGAATACCTTTTAGCATTGTTTTTTATCTACTTCATATATATATGCATACATACACAGATTAACATTAATCCAATTACCACTAATTCAAAAATGTCTGTTATTCGAACAAAATGTATTCTTTTAAAAAAATTTTGTTGACATAAATATAAGCACATTCTCTATTTCAAAGTGTACATTTTAAAGTCTATATATAGTATACCAAAAGTATTTCAATAGATACAAACTATAGATAGCAAAATTAATAATTATTTAAATTTCGAGCATAGTTTGATTTTATAATGAGGGGAGAAAAGTTTCTGGCTGAAATCAAAAATTTCATAATCCAAAAAAGCATTGGAATTGGATATTTCGGAAAATAGTTTATTTGTATACATTAAATCGAAAATTCCCAAAATTATACTGACCATTATGTATATATTACCTTATAAAACCAACATATTGTGCCTAAAATCCCAACTAATTTTTGTCATCCATTGTCAAGGCAGTATTACGCATAAATAGAAAATGGTAAATCATTTTCAACTCACGTTTAAGATATTATATATAGACTACAATGTATGCCAAGTCAAATAGTAGAGCAAAATAATAAATCAGCCAAAAAATTACTAGAATTTCATACAAATTAGTCTAGTTTAAACACGTAATTATTAATTCTACTTTGAAAATATTTAATCTAGGTCAATTTATATAAAATTAATAATGTTTTAGCAAGCATCGCAATCTATGTAACAAGATATAAAGACATTTTTTATCGATATATAATATTACCTTGACATTGATTGGCTGGTGAGATTTAATTAAGATTTTGGCGCGATACACTGGATATGTTTCACAATTTATATATATCAAGTATTTCTAGAAATACATACTATAAGTTAAAAAACTTATAAAACTAGTGTTTTTATTTTATATTGAATAAGTTTTTGTTTTATATGTTAGTTAACTGTTCTGGATAATAGATATGTAAAATACTTTTGTTTATATATATTTAACTGTATTTGTTTTTAATCACATCTGAATATATATATATATTAGTACGGTAAGATTTTAATATTTTACAAAATACATTTATCAACTTAAATTTTGACAAATTTTCTAATCCAGACTAGTGAATAAAAATAAGTTTCAAACAGTTACTTATTTCATTATTGAATAAAGCTACTATTTTGTTTATGTGTTGGATGATTTCATTTTTGATTCATTTCTATTATAATTTATCACATCATTTTCAACTATTATTAATTCATTGCAGGAAGGACTTCCAGATTCTGATTTATAGCTTCTCCTTTATGTTACTTCCTTATCCATCCATTACGTAATTTTTTTCTTTTATCCCTTGATCTAGTTTAAGACTTCAACTATCCATTTATAATCACCTCTTATAGGAATATGTCCAGTCCAGCATCACTTCACTCTCTTATGTCTTTCAATAATGTTAATACTATTTATTTGTGTCTTACTTATGTATTTTGCTTTTGATCCCTGCCTATTTTTCCAACATATATTTTTCCACATTTCATTAAATAATCTAAAGCATTGTATTGCTGTTTTGATAAGCATATAAATCTCAGGCATACAAGTTATAGTCCTCCCTTCTCTCAGAAGTGGACTATTCCAAATGCCATCCTTATCTGGTTGGTTTGGTCTGTAATCCAGACCAAGCACAAGTAATAATTGGTAAAATATATCTACTAAAACCTTTATTTTCAAACACAACATTATTTCTATCACAAATAATATGATTAATTTCATTCATTATTTCCATCTTAGTATTAATTTGACTAAGATATTTGCAACTGATAACTTCTAATGCATTAATCTCAATTCTTATTTTTTCTTTCTGTGATCAGTTTTTTTTTTAATAAATTTATCTTTAATCCTAATTTCATCTGATAATTCTTGTAACATTCCTGAAATTCTAATGCATTATTTACATAAACATGTAATCTGCAAAATTTAGATGATTTAAATAAAATCCATTTATTTTCATTCTCACTTTAATCTAAAAATATTTCTTATAAAATCGCCATAAGTTTTAGCAATATGGATTCCACTTGTCGTAATTGTACCCTCTTATCAGTGTTAACCTTGGTACCACCATGTAACCTAAATATTGCTATTTAACATTTTGATTTTTTCCCAGAATATGGCTATAAACCAATTCTATCTTTTGATGGTTCAAAGCTTTAATCACTAGGTAAATTTTCATAATCTACAATCCAAAATATGTTACATCATACTTATTGGTCAATTTCATAACTACCTTTAATACTTAAATATAATCTATTGTTTTAAAACTACTTTTAAATTCACTTTCTTTTGTTTGATTGAATCCAAAGTTCTCTATAGTTGAGATATAATCATCATAGAAAAAGTCTTATGCATAGATTGATAAGTTTGTAATTTCCATTATCGTACATCTTTCTTAAATATCAACTTCATTTCTACATTTTCCCAATCATCTGAAATATCTTTATCATTTAGACATTTGGTACTAATCATTTCTCTTATTTGTTCTTCTGCTTCTTTTAAGATTTTACTAATAACTCTACCATTTCTTGAAGCTTTTCCTTTCTTCCTAGATTTAATTGTATGTCCCATATTTTCATTTAAAATATTTATTTCAAAAGATGTAATTATAAAAGCTAATTTGTGTTATTTGTAGAACTCTTCCACATATTTTATACTATCTTTTTAATAATATTCTTTCTTAATAATTTTTATCTATTTTCATTAACATTTCACTTACATCTTACTTATCAATGATCATTTCATACATTGAATTTATTAAGTACATTAGTCTTAAAAAATATTTTTTCTGTTTGTCGAAATACAATTTTACTTAGCTATGCCTTCATTTGAATACTTCCATGGCTATTTCCATTTTAGATTTTTCTTTAAAAAAGAATTCATAATATACAGATTTTTCTTTTCCAAATTTCATGAGTCTATTTTGTTTTTCATTTGTTTCTCCAATTCCAGAACTTTCATGTCTTAATTGATTTCAAATTTTAGCTTTAAAATTTCTCATGACAATTTTAAAGTTTTTTGTCTGACTAAAAATGTTCTGTGAATCTAAAAAAAAATCCTCTAATTCTTCATCAGAATAAGAATTTAATACACATAAACCTGAATTATATGCATTTAGTAATGTCCTTTAAGTTGAATAACCCATCTGGTCACTCTATCCGATATACCATCATTTATATTTTTAATATTTGTACCATTATAATCAAGTATTTCCTCTTCTTAATGAATTGATTCTTTTTTTTTTCTAATTTCACAACATCCAATAATATCCTATTCAATATTAATCAGTTTTTCCCCCCCAATTTGAACAATCTTCCTCTTCTTGAAAATAATCAGATTCTCACTAAATGGTAGCCTAGATTCATATCTTATTTAGCAACCACTGTAATGGACTTTATAGCCTCTGTGACATGAGAAATGGTTTGTCTATCACAATTGATAATGTATAAAAAAGAATGATCATTTATATATTCATCCCATTTTAAAAACTCTCACTTATGCCTCATTTAAGAAATATCAAATATCTGTGAAAATAGACCATAGTGTTTTTGGCATGTCCTTAAACTCATTGTGATAGCTGATACATGTTGGTGAAAAATCCATCTAGGCTTGCTACATGATTAATCAAAGTAATAATTGCTACAATGACAAGAAAGTATGAACTTTAGGAATTTCCCTTATTCAAATTCTTCAATGCCTCAAAAAAAAATTAAAGGATCCCCTTTCAGTTGACAGCAAACTTTATTATTATTTAATTCTGTTTGTGCAAATTTCCTTGATTGCCTTTTTAATATGTTTGAATAATTTTTGGAAACATGTTTACAATTCATACTATTTTAATATAATATTATACTGACTATCAGAAGACAAGACATCTCTAAGCTATAATTCTTGAGCAATTCCCTTCAAATGATTCTAGCAGCTCAAAATTTAAGGCTACATCATAATCTTCGAGATAAATCCATCATTAAAATATCATATATTTCAATAAAATAGTAAACTTAAAAAATACATTTAAACTTCACAACAAGAATGATCAGAGATTTTCAAAAAATAATGGTAAAATCTGTATATAGCAATCGAATTTTATAGTAGTCTCTAACCATAGATTTGCTTTCTTATTATAATTTTAATTAATAAAGTTTGTTTTAAATAAAACATCTTACTACTGATGATACATTAGTTTATTTAAGTAGTAAAGATGAGCAGTAAATTCACAGAGATTAATAAGGACAAATAACTATTTAATCCAGATTAACCAATAGTTACTGCATTAAATGATTCACATACATCCACTATTCACTGATATGCTTATTAAAAATCAGCATCTATTATTGTGGGTTCTTGTCCTCCATAAAGTCCCATCATAGCGATTATCAATTTGATATCATTTCAGTGCTCTATTTTTAAAACTTTGCTCCGATGGATGTAGTTAGTGGTTAGTTAATTTACTGCTCTATTTTATTTGTGCTTTTATTAAGATTTCATATAGCCAATGGAAACCTGCTCAGTCAACTTTAGCTAATACTGCTTTGAGAAATTATAACTTTTCTGAAGGTTTATCCTTCTCTAAACTTTAATGTAAATCAATAACTGTTATTAACTTCTCTTTTATCTCATTCTCTTCATCATACAGAGTATATATATATAGGGGATTTGAACTCAGATATTCAAGCAGCCTTCAACTATCCACACTATCTCATATTACTGATACACATGACCACACACATGAAGTATCAGTAGTATGAGATAGTGTGGATAGTTGAAGGTTGCTTGAAAGTCTGAGTTCAAATCCCCTATATTTACAAATTAAGTTCCAGGTATAAGAATGCCTGTATTTCAAATCTTATACAATCCAGTATAAATGATGAGTAAATTTAATGATGTGATTAAATCTAAGAATGAGATAAATGTATACAGTTGCTTTAAACCAAATTTTGAGTTTATGAATGTATGTAGTTTTGTAATTTCTAAAATAAAATATGCTAATTTAGTAGAAATTATCATATTTATAAGAATAAAAATAGACAAATAACTACAGAAATTTCTTTGTTTCCACTTTGTTTTTGTAAGCATGGTCTACTCTTAAGACCTAAGACCAATTACATCACATAATCTTTAATTAATCTCTGTTGTTTGTGAAATTTAATAACATATTTGTAAACAGTTGTATAAACAGAATATCTAGCTGTTTTTCATACACAATTTTAAAAGCAATTGTTTAAACCTGTTTTATATTCTTTGGTCTAAATTTAAAATTGTCCTGATTTAGTTGAATTTAAATGTTTTGTAGAATATAAAAATTTCGATAAGCATATATATATATATAATGTTTTTGAGTGTAACTAAAAATAAGTATATTCCATGACATTATAAAGAATTCACACTTGCCTCATCAAAGCTTAGAACTACTTTCTTTATCAATAAAATATATTTAGTAGATATCTTATTATGCTCTCAGAACATCTCATACCTGCAAAATTCAGTCTATAGTTTATGTACATTGCTATAAATGCACTTATCCTGCTCCATTATTAATCAAATGCAACTATACATCAACACATTCACTTTGCATTTCTATTTCCATCAAGTCTAATTTTACCACAAATTGGAATTGCCAAATTATAGTAACAGAATATATTTGTTTTTTATTTAGCAAGTAGTAAACATGACACATATTAATGCAAAATATGACTTTCTGATATATAGGGGATTTGAACTCAGACTTTCAAGCACTCTGCAACTATCCATATTATCTCATACCACTGATACACATGACCTCATACATGTAGAAAAGATAAATAATCACCAATAACCATATTTCATGCTATACCAGCACTTATCAGTTGGTCCAGATTATCATCTCCCACACATACATATAATCAGTGCTCAGTTTATATTAAGATAGCAAATTTTCATACTTTAATGGACAGGCTTCAATCCACTCCAACCTCCAACTCTTCAGCCATCCATACCATTGAAAATATGATGGAAAGCCCAAATCCCAAGCTCATGCCAATATTATTGCCATGCCCATGTTGACCTCAAGTCACTCTGACCCCTCATGTATAGGACCTTATCCATTTAAAAACATAGAAGAGGGACGGGCAGGATGCAGGCTTAATGTGGAAATATTCTAAATACAGGCACTCTTTTTGATATATTTGTCAGTAAAGTTAAATTTCCAGTCATTTAATTGTTTAAGTATAAAAAAAAAATCCATAAATTAATTTCTTGATACTTCAATGTTAATTCATCCTCCAAGTCATTTGTAAAAACTTTTAGAAGTCTTCATTGTTTTAAAAGTCAATTTCCCATGTCTATTGTAGTATTTTAAACCCATCTATAATTGTAAATGACTTCAATTGCTTAAATTAGGAATATATTTTTACTCTATACAATAATGAATTAATGTTAAAAGCTATTAAGTGCTAAAACTATGTTAATATAGCCCCTAATATGTTAAAAGTCAATGTTAAAGTTAAACTTTAATAACTAAATTTAAATCTTTAATTCTAAGAATTAGTATTTAATTTACTTACCTATATCAAGGTATTTTCTTACTTAAGTCATTTGCTAATAACAGTATATTTTATTAGTGCTAATTATCATAAAGATTAGTTTAGTTAAATAAGTTTTAAGATAGTTAATTAGAAAAGATAGAGTTAATTTATTATCATTAAAAGAATATAATAATGAATATGTGAGTGTGCTTGTATTTTTAATTTTATATTTTACTTCTTGGTTTGCAATATTAAAAATTATTCTTAAAGTTCTTTATTTTAAAATCTTTAAATGTTCTGGGACCTTGCACCTATTAAATAGCATGTAATATTGTTAGAAAGAATAATGTAAGTTAATGTTTTATTTAAAAATAATTTATAATATATTTTGTTTTATTTTCATTAGTTTTGAATTTGACAAATAATTGTCTTAAAATGTAACATTTTAATTAAAGTCTAGACCAGGCATGGCCAAGATGTCGATCGTAGTCAACTTGTCGACCACAGCGACTGGTCAACAAGGTCTCTAAAAGTAGACCACGAAGCTGTCATGAACATTGATAAATTCTAGTGATAAATTCAGAGCTGATTTGAATAAAAAAAAATTTAAAAAGTAAAAATTCGTCTTGCATTGGTGGTCGAGAGGTCAGCGTGACTGCCTTGTACTAGCAGGCAGTTGCCCGGGTTGCGGGTTCGCATCCTGGCCGATGCTATGACACTTAAAAAAAAAAAAAAGTAAAAATTCTCGTTTAAAAATAGTTGAATTTAAAATACATTATTGTCAATCTCAAAAATAAATCCAAGTTGGAAGAAACTGAAAACAATTATTTTTGTGTAGAGCTAAAATTCTTAGAAATATTTAATTGCCACTTTCCTGAGGTGAAATGAAAATAACTTGTTCTGAAGAAACAAGGATTTTAATGAACTGATTTTAAAACGAAAAAGTTCTGAACATTTTAAAACACTTTGTCTAGCTAGAAAATATTCCCCATAGAGATTTAAAAAGAAAATAAAACTTTTTCCTATCTATAAAAGAAAATAGGTGTCAAAGCAAAATGCAAACTTTATGTCTAATTATTTTAAAGACTGTTAGCAGAGAAAATGTGGGGATTTTCCTAGATATAGAAATAGAGGACTGGTTATATTTTTATATTAGACTATTTCCATCATCTAATATGAGTATTGAATGTCTTTAGAAAAATTTAACTTTATTTAAATATTCCAAATACATTCAACTGTTAGTAATAGCACATCAAACAGGTTAATATATACACATTTCAAGAAGCATTATACTCTCCTCTTCTTCAGGTCCTGCTGGCCTGACTAGTGTCATACTAGCATGGGATTCCGACCTGGACTCTTACATTCTTGAGTATTGAATTTTAAGGTAATGCTCTAACTGAACCATCCTGCCAAAGGCAAGTCTAGTAATTTCATATACTTATCTGTAAGGTTCCTCTTGATTTCTCCACTTTTTCCTAAAAACAAAGCTGATTAATAGTTTCCATACATTATGTATAGTCACACTAGGTTAACTTATGGGATTTTTTTCCATTGTCATGTGAGCAGCTTCTTTAAATTTTCTTCTTTATACCTTTTCTTCTCTATCCAATATTTTTGTATTTTCCTGATTGAACATATGTTCATTGGCACATACATGGTCTGCTACATTAGACACGTTTTCTCTCTTCTAATCGTCGGTTTGTGTTCTTGCAACTAACAGTTAAATGTATTTGGAATATTTAAATAATGTTAAATTTTTCTCAAGACATTCGATACTCATATTAGATGATGGAAATGGTCCAAAAAAATACAACTAGAATACCATCATCATAAACCTTCAGGAAAACACATAAGAAATAGAGGACATTTGTAAAATATTATTTTTGTTATGTATTTTTTTTCTCTATAAATTTTTGATGGCATGCTAGGAGGAGAGAGGTGGATGCTTTAAATTTCTTTACTCTTTTTTACTTATTAATTATACAAGTGAATCAAAAAATACAAAAACAAAAATTTTTAAAACAATGATATATACCTAGTTTTACGGATTATCACTGTATTATACATCAGCATGCCTTATGTTCAAAAGTATTGAAATTTAATCATCATGAGTGTTGCCTTCAAAATTAATAAAGTATTATCAAAAAGTCTGTTACATTGTCAATTCTGGGATTTGCTGATGGAATATGAGAGTGAACATAGTGACTTGTTTATTACACACTGACATAAGGTGGTTAAGTTGAGCAAAAAATTTTAATCAGATTCAAAGAACTTCTACCACAAATAAGATCATTTTTGGAAACTAAAGTGATTCATATCTGAAACTGAATGACAAAGAATGGCTTCTTGACCTCACCTTTTTCTGTGATATTACAGAAAAACTAATTATCAGGCACTTTTTGAAAAAAAATTTATCACTTGCAGGTTTCTGACCGGTTGTTGATGGTACCGCAGCATCACCTGGTGGTGACATAGCATGTCGGGTTAGAGTACCTTTTGACATGTTATGTCACCACTAGGTGACGCTGCAGTACCATCAACAACCGGTCAGAAACCTGCAAGTGATAAAAATTTATATCAAAAAGTGCCTGAAAAACGACAAGTAAAAAAGCCCGAGGCTACACATATCAAAATGCTGAAAATTGGCAACTAAAAAATAAATTTATATCAAAAAGTGCCTGAAAATCGACAACTAAAAAAGCCTGAGGCTACACATATCAAAATGCTGAAAATCGGCAAGTAAAAAATAAATTTATATCAAAAAGTGCCTGAAAATCGACAAGTAAAAAAGCCCGAGGATACACATATCAAAATTCTGAAAATTGACAAGTAAAAAATAAATGCCTGATGCTGTATATATTCAAGAAATATTGCGAAAGTCCAAATTTAAAAAAAAAAAACAATCATAATGCTATAAAATTTAAAATTAAAATATATATATAGCTGAAAATGAAAAGCAATATACAAGAAATCATTAACAATGGTGGAAGGCGGGAAATGCAATATATAAGAAACCATTAACAATGGTGGAAGGCGGGAAATGCAAAAACAGAATTTCATCAAATTATTTATTAAGCTTCCAATTTGCATTTATCTGCAATGCATTCAAAAGCAATTATTTGGTCTCTCCTTTAAAATTATGGCATTATCATTTAAATTTGTCAAGCAGTACATAAAAAATAATTATCAACATAAAATATACCCCTACCACACAAAATAACTGAAATTCACAATTTATGTCTTAGGTGTAATACTTAAAAAATAAACGACTATAAACATTATCAAATCATTTAAATTCATCAATACTTAAAAAAAAAAAAGCAATATACAAAAAATAATTACCAATGTCTTTCCAGAAATTTCAATGATTGCACTGTTTTCGTTTCAAGAAATTATTTTTCAAGCTGGTCCAGAAAAGTTATGACTTCACATTTTGAAGATACAAAGATGACGTGTAATAGAAAAATTATTTGCAGCATAACATTTTGAAGATACAAAGCTTTCGTGAAATAGAAAAATTATTTGCAGCATAAAAATCCATTAGCTATCAAATAATAAAACGAATTAAATATTCATTATCTTTTACAACTTTTTTTTTAAATTATAACATTTCCCATTTAGCTTAGTAGGCACTTGACTGTTTTCAACATAAAAATCCATTAAAAAGATTATTATTAAATTTAGGATTCACATTTTTAGAGAACAGAAGATTAAAAAATGGTGGTTATTTGGGTTAGCATATTATAATGTAGAAAGTATAAAATTTAGATCGATGGAATCTTAATAGCTTGCAAAATTGCATCAAATAGATTTTCATCATGATGCAGTCTTTGCCACATGAATTCGCTTAAGTATGAATCCAAATGATGTCAAGTGGTTCCCCTCTCTCATTTATTGTGCCATTTCAAAAGTCCCCAAAGTCAACATTTTGAGTATGTGCTCCTGTAGTGGGATCTACAAAATTGTATGAATGGTTTACTTTTAAATGCTGGTAACCTGCAGCATTCAATTCCTCGGTTTTGTAGGCTTTCCAACAATCAGAATATATGGAGGATCCTGGTGCTACATGTTCTTTAATGGCATCCAGAAGAACAGATGCTGTTCGACCAGGAATAGCAACAATAAAACTCTCTTTGGTTTCCCTATATAAACCACCAAATAACCATTGCTGCGGAAGAATTCTACCCTGCTGGTTTTTGCGTCTAGTAAATAGTTTCATCTACCTCTACAATTTTCCCTGGGCTTCCAATTTTGCAGGATGGGCGAGATAGCAGACTTTCTTTACAGGCTTCTCTCAAATATTGCTTCCATGCAACGACAGTCTTGTTGTTCAAGTCCATATCCTTTTTTCCAGATTTGATGGTCAATTGATCTGCACTCCAGTAGTAAATCAGTCAGATGGCTGTAACAAATGACAATTTGCAGCCTTCAAACCAGGTTCCTTTCCGAAGTGCTATGGAACATTGACAAGCAGAAATGTTGCACTTCCATTGTGCCCTTGGTCTAACATAAAGTTTCATTTGATGCCCATTCACACATACTTTTTGAATAGGCAGAACACTTTTTATTTTGAAGGAACTCCACTGCTTCATATTGTTTTAGGAAGATCCCAAATTTTGATCATTTTGAATAGTAAATACCGTAAAAAATTATGAAAAAGATGCTACTTCAATTTCAGCGGCTAATATTTCAGCACGAGGTTTTTGAAGTGTTTCCCAAAAGTTTGTGCATGTTTACCATTGTATTCATCTGCATAAGAAAATAATCCACATTAACTCAGTCAAAAAATAAAAATAATCCCAACAACTTGTATTTCTAGCAGTACGAAAATATTAACACATAATAAAACTAAGCAGGTATTTCAAAACTAATTCACTTACATTTTGGATTAAATTTGTCAGCTTTGGAAATTATATTTTTCTGTACAATGTCTATAACGTCATCTCATTAATGAGTAGAAACTGTGATCCAATATATTACGGTGCCATTATATTTCTTTTTTAAATTTTTAATTGCCATATGTGTATAGATTTCACTCAGTATTTTCCTAAGAATCTCATATAACATGCATATATGATGAAATGTTTAGGCAACTATTTATCAGTTTCTAAGTTTTACGAGTACGTTAAATGGTAATTTTAAAAATAGATTTGATTTAGAGTAAGCACCGCTATTTTTCATTCATTTGGGGATGTTAATAAGTTTAACCTTAGAAAGCAAAATTTTTAAAAAAAGTTGTAAAAGATAATGAATATTTAATTCGTTTTATTATTTGACAGCTAATGGATTTTTATGCTGCAAATAATTTTTCTATTTCACTAAAGCTTTGTATCTTCAAAATGTTATGCTGCAAATAATTTTTCTATTACACGTCATCTTTGTATCTTCAAAATGTGAAGTCATAGCTTTTCTGGACCAGCTTGAAAAATAATTTCTTGAAACGAAAACAGTGCAATCATTGAAATTTCTGGAAAGACATTGGTAATTATTTTTTGTATATTGCTTTTTTTTTTTAAATATTGATGAATTTAAATGATTTGATAATGTTTATAATCGTTTATTTTTTAAGTATTACACCTAAGACATAAATTGTGAATTTCAGTTATTTTGTGTAGTAGGGATATATTTTACGTTGATAATTATTTTTTATGTACTGCTTGACGAATTTAAATGATAATGCCATAATTTTAAAGCAGAGACCAAATAATTGCTTTTGAATGCATTGCAGATAAATGCAAATTGGAAGCTTAATAAATAATTTGATGAAATTCTGTTTTTGCATTTCCCGCCTTCCACCATTGTTAATGGTTTCTTGTATATTGCATTTCCCGCCTTCCACCATTGTTAATGGTTTCTTGTATATTGCTTTTCATTTTCAGCTATATATATATATTTTAATTTTAAATTTTATAGCATTATGATTGTTTTTTTTTTTAAAATTTGGACTTTCGCAATATTTCTTGAATATATACAGCATCAGGCATTTTTACTTGTCAATTTAAGTGGATAATTATTGCTTGTGGGAGGGGGGTTTAACGTATTTTCAGCTTTTTTTTTTTTTTTTCAGCTATATATATATTAATTTTAAATTTTATAGTGTTTTGAGTGTTTTTTTTTAAAAATTTGGACTTTCGCAATATTTCTTGAATATATATAGTGTCAGGCATTTATTTTTTACTTGTCAATTTTCAGCATTTTGATATGTGTATCCTCGGGCTTTTTTACTTGTCGATTTTCAGCATTTTGATATGTGTAGCCTCGGGCTTTTTTAGTTGTCGATTTTCAGCCACTTTTTGATATAAATTTATTTTTTACTTTCTGATTTTCAGCATTTTGATATGTGTAGCCTCGGGCTTTTTTAGTTGATTTTCAGGCACTTTTTGAAAAACATTTTATCACTTGTAGGTTTCTGACCGGTTGTTGATGGTACCGCAGCATCACCTGGTGGCAACATAGCATGTCAGGTTAGAGTACCTAACTTAAATGTAGAACTATAAGGAACAAATAAAACAATAATAGTTATGATTTTGAAGTCCAAGGAAAAATTAAGTATGTTCGTAATGCAACTGAAGCATCATGAAGTAAAACATTTAAAAAATATGTCCGACAAGTCTAAAGATAGAAAGAATCTAATCTACAACAAATATGTTGAAAATATAATACTCCTCATAAAGGAATTTGAAAGAAGATTCATGGGATTTGACAAACTTGAAGATATCGTTAGTTTTTAGTCTTATCCATTCAATGTTAACATCAATATTGAAGATATTGCTATGAAATTAAATGATTTTATACATAGATTCAGCAGGTCTTGAAGAAAAAATATTAAATATTAAATATGATATACATTTAAAATCAATGGCTTCAAAAGAGAGCTTCTGGATGTTAATAAGCAAGGATAAATATCCAAATATTTGGAGAGTTGCTGCAAATTTCAATGCATTTTTTGGTTCAACATATTTGTGCAAATCAGCATTTTCTGCATGAATGTAATAAAAACTAAACACAGGTCATAGTTATCGGATCTACATTTGGAATTGTGTTTATGGATTAGTTTAAATTCATAGGAGCCAAAGTTTGACAAACTTTCTGAAACTATGCAATGTCAAGTATCATCAAAATAATAATAATAATAAATTGTTTTTACTTTGTAAATTTTTTTGTTTGGAAAATTTGCATCTAATTTAGTTTAATAAAATTCTAGAACAATAATTTTCTCTTCTTTTCTCTATATTTTCTTGAATTTTTTTTTTAAATTTAGGAACAGCTCTAGAAAATAATTATTTATAGGTAATTTAATAAATATTTTATAAAGTGACATGGGCAAATCTTATAGAAAAAAAATCAGTTCCTAAGTATCTTCTAAAAACATCACCAATATTTGTGAATACCTAAAAAGTCCTAACGAAAAAAAAAAATCATAAGTACTGTAACGAGGTGGCCTACCTTTTGGTTATTTTTAAGCTACTTAATTATATCACGTTTCAATTAAGTTATCGGGATAGCTATCTAGTCGTACATTGACCTGCAGATAATTTATTTTAAATATTATCTACCATTAAAAAAAATATAACTCTGATTATTTTGTTCTCGCAGTAATATCTGATTAAGGAATCAATTTTGGAGACATCCAAGCATCTATTTGATTTATTAAATCTAGAATTATTATTATGAAGTGAAAGATTTTAATCCAATAACTGAATCAATTTGCCCTATTTGCCTGATATTATCTACTTATCCCCTACTCATATATACCCTAGCAGTATATTTATGGTCATCGGAGGTAGCCGAACCTAGCTAGTTTCAATCACAGAGCAGGGAAGGGGTAAATATACCGCTAGAGATAGGTTAAATTAAAGCATATGTTTACTCATATAATCCCATGGGTATATTAATAAGGTAATGAAACACAATTAATGATATATATATATATTCACCACTCTCATAAAATTACATATTTAACATTTTTAATAGTTAATGGCTATTATTAGGAAAATTATTAAAGTTAAAATACACTTTTACAAGAAACAAAAATATAGTGTACATATATGCATTAAATTATATATTTAAATGAAAGCACAATAATTACCTTAGTCCCTGGAGTCATATTATTCAGGTACATATAAGTGTAAGCTTACTATATACAAAAAATACGGTCATGTGAACTGTCCGGATGTCTTTATTTTCAGCTTTCTGTGGAATTAGTTGAGGTGGTTTTCTCCTAATTTGTGGGAAGTCTTGGTTGGATGTGGATTTCTGGATGTAGATAGATGACAGGATCAGTAGGACATTTTGGCAGTGGGGCAAAGCCAAACACATTTATGACTAACTACCCCACAATCATATCTTTATGCTTGAATATTCGAATAGTCAGCTGCATTTGTTACATTTCTCGGTTGTAATTTTAAGAATCCGATGAAATATCTATTTTTCACTGGGTATTGTTTTAATTGCCAAAATAATTATTTATATCAGCATTTCTCCCCTATGTGTCGAGAGCTTTTTTTTTCTTGCTCCAGTACCAAAGACTAACTAACCACAATTTTTCTTCCTTTTTTAAATAAAAAAATGTTTTATTTCTTTAATCTGATACAGTATCTTCAGTTACTTCCTAATTGCTTGGAAATTTTTACTTTTTGATTTAAAGTCCAATTTTAGTAGTGAAAATGTGTGATACCTATCTCATTTAATTTCGAATCTTTTATCTTTCTAAGTCCAGCCTTTCCTGTCAAGTTCTACATATTTGACAAAAGAAAACCTTTTAGCATGTTCAAGCTAAAAGAAATTTTTTTGTAATTTGGAAAATAAAATACAAACAAAAATTGAAATACATAAAACAAAAATAAATTACTATCTAGACATGTAGGTTATTTTTCATAGATAAACATCTTTTCTTTTACAGCAAATATGTTTTCTTTTTTAACAATAAGAGACAAAATAAAATGTAACATATAATTTTCATTTCTAATTTTCTCTTGCTTTTTCATATCTCATGAAAAGATAATGAATAATATAATAGTTCACATGAAAACATATGATTGGTAAAATGTCTACTTATGATGTGATTTCTTTATATATATATATACCTTATTACTTTTTCAGGTATGTGTGAATATCTTTCTTTTGTGACTGGGTTCAGACTCGGTTTCTGTTACAGTACATTCTAAAAAAACCAGGACTTCAAACCATTTGGTTTTTCATACTGGCAAAATGTTTTTCCCGGATTCTGGGTTCCTGAAAAAAGCCTAGTCGCTCTCAAGAGCACTTTCACCATAAAAGTAGCCCCCAACATCTAAGTTTGGCTAACCCTAGTCTAGACAGTTATACAAATAAGTTTATTTTTAGTTGTTTTCTAGAATACTAATTAATTTTTGAACTGTAATGAAATGGGTCTAATAGGTGATTTAAATGTCAGTTTTAAATCAGCAAAATCAATCACATGATGAGGAATATAAAAGAAAAAGGTCTGCACATGCTTGCTTACTTCTTGACCACTACTTAGTTGTTACTTCTTTACTTTTAACTTTAATCTTATTTTTTTAATTATCTGGTTGCAGAATTTTTTAATAATTCTCAGTTAATTACTTTCTCCAGGTACTAAAGCTCTAAACCAAGGTTTGCTAGGAATTCTGAAATCTACTTGTATTTAAACATAATGGAAATTTTAAATAATTATTTTTCAACAATTGCTAAATTATTTTTATGCAAAATTGGTACTTCAAGGAAATTTTCTATGGTCACCGTGCATATGTAAAAACTTTTATTATTTTTTCTTTACAATGGACTATATATTATTGGTCCATCATTCTTTATGCCATAATATTAAGACTGTTATAGACTTTACGCTTTCTTAGCATTACATAACTATTCTTATGCTTAAATATTGGAAGATATTGAAAATAATAAGTTTATTAAAAGACTTTAAAACATTTATTCATCAACATATATTTAGAAATGTCTTTATTTTAATATTGTCATATCTCTAAATAATGGTTTTCTTCAGAATAATTCATCTTGTAATGAAGACTGTTTGAATTCCGAATAGCAGAAGCTATTTACTGATAAATGAAATTTAACAAATTATTCATTTGAATTTTGATATGATCTTTTAATTACTTATTTTGGTGGCAGAATGAAATGTTCACTTGCAAAACTTTTATATCTATTTCAGATATATGACCTAAGTCTGAGAAATTAAAATTATTGATTTCCTTTTTCATCTGAAAATTATTACCTGATCATTTACTTTAAAATATTTTATCATAGTAATGGAATATTTAAAATTTATTGCTAGTATTGGCTGTACTAAATAACTGGATCAACTGTATACTCTATAAAAAAAAAATATAATTAATCAAGTTTATTTCAATTAAATTTATTACAAATCTGCTATATATATTTCATTATTGTTATCCTTAGTATAATTTTATAAATCTCTTCAATGAAAGCTGCATTATATTCAAAGAATATACCTCCTGTACCTTATAATTAAGTTATATTTTCCACGGAAAGAATGAAAAGTTAATATTATATAAGATATTCTTCACGAAAACAATAACCATTAATTGTATTGTGTACTCATGTTCTTTAGGAAGTCTGTTGTTTATAGGAAATATTTTGAATGCTGTACCTATAATTTTAAATTTGCTGTTTTTCAGCAAAAGAAATGGTAATCGCAAAGTTGGTATCCTGTTGAATGGTAAACCTCCAGAATGAAGGACTTCTAATTATGTATTTTGCCAAACTGGGTATACTTTTAAAATTTAATTTTATGCTATTGTAATTTACCATGTACTTTATTTGTATTATGCATCTTTGTCTGATATATTTTTATGCATCCTTTGTGAACTATAACATCCAGAAGTTCCCAGATTTACTATTTTATAATACTATATAATTTTAGTTATTTTTTCCCTGTCATGGGTAATTCATTTATTTATTTGAATGTATGAGTTTATGCAGAACCAGTGAAGATGTTATATATTCTTATTGCTTACTTCAGGTCATGTTTTTATTAGGCCAGATTTGGCAAATAATTTTGATGATTTTACACATCAGTTAATTATATATATCTAGGAAATAGTAGCATAAGTCTCTTACTTTATTATTGTACATGTTTATCTTGCCATTATATTATCCAAGAGAAGTATAGCTTCTTGTGGATATTTACTTCACATTTTTTCTCAGAGATTGTAGCTATGTCTCTCTTATGGACATTTGTCTTGCTAGCACATATTTTATAAAGATATTGTAGCTGGGTCTCTCTTATTATATATTCCACGAGTTATCTTTCATGTCTCACATTTAAATACTTTATTTAAGATGGCTATTATCCCTAATATATTTTGATGGTTCATTCTCATTTTCATTATGTTCAGAAACCAAGACCTAGCATATTTTTTTCCTCAGAATGTAAGTGTTCCCTTTGAGTTTATGCCATCATTTAGATTCATTGTCTTTCTTATCTTTACCTCTCGAATGTATTATATCATGTATATCTTGTGGTATACAACAATTCGCAGCAATATGTTGTAACAAAAATTGAAGTTAGACAGCATGCAGCTTTCTTTAAGTGTGGATATTTTGATTCTGAAAAGAGTTTCCAAAATTCAGTTAAAGAACTAGATGTGTGATCCATTTGCAAGGCATGATCCTCTTTTATCTCTAATAATCCCAATTCTCCAGCCACTTCTTCAACAAGTATTATTTCAAAAATTGGAGATCCATCTTTGATAATATCACAAATGGGTTCGCAAAATATAGAAATGTAGATTTAAAACTTTTCAAATCTTCAAACCTACATTTGAGCTTGCAATTTCTTTTTTGATATTTTTTTTTTTTACTCATGGAAAGTGATTAAATATTCTGGACTTAAGATTGTACACAAAAAGCCTAAGTTTAGTTTGAAACTAAATACAGTTTATCACTAATCACTTTTTCCTTATGTTCCATAATGTCTCCAAGAAACATTAAATCAGAAAGCCCAAGTTTCATTTTCAATTCTGGGTATTTTTAACCTTTTTCTTTTAAAAATGTTATAATAGGATTTAGAAGTTCCACAAAATGGCTCAAAACTTAGTAATTTTGAATGCCAAAACTTATAATGGACCATAAGGACAGATCACTGGGCAATTCATCTGTTTCGATATTTAATTCTTCTAAAACGTTCTGCAAAACAATTCTACACAATTTCATATTTTAAGTATTTCACTATGAGATGCTTGTGATGAATTACACAGTGAAGAGATACAAAATGTGGAATTTTAGGATTGTTATTTAAAAGACCAATAAGATCTATGCTTTTACCTACCATTGCAGGGCCTCTGTCTGTCACAACACTTACAAGTTTATTATGAGACAACTCAAACCTGTTCATTACCTCACCAAGCACATTTTTGACATTGATATTGTGAGTTGTTTTGATAACATCTAGTAGGTCTAACATTTCTTCTTTCACATTTATGTCTGCAGATACATAGTGGACAAAAATGGCCAATTGTGGAACATCTTGAATGTATGTAGACTTGTCAAGAGCTAAAGTGAATGCTGTACAATTTTTCAAATCCACATCAAACTATTTTTAATATTTTTACTAATATGATGTTCAGTTGCATGGCGTGACATAGGAACTTGTGCGATTAACTTATGAAGTTTTGTATTATTTGAATCCAAAACTTTAACCATTTCTCACAAGTTTCTTTTAAAAAATTCTCCTTCCCCATATGAATGTTTGGCATGAGCAATATTTCAAGCTACAAAAACTGGCTTTGTTGACTCTGTCATCTTCACCACTAAAAAAGACAACAATCCTTGTTACTTATGACAATCTGATTGCAATGACTTAAGTTTCTCTGTTCGCAATTTTAAATTGTGTAGATATTGTGTTGAAAAGTGGGAACGACTTACTTCGTAATGTCAACATAAATTGCTTACTTTGTAATTTTACAAATAACACATTACAACCTTCCATTATTGTCAATAAAAGCAATTTTTTCTATCCATTCTTTCTGAAAGCTTCTATTTTCTTATTCAGATTTTCATTTTTTGATATTTTCTGAGATCATGTTAGCAAAAAATTTAAGTAAATTTATTTTCAAAGTCTGAAATTTAAACAAAATACATAAATAAATAATTAATAAAAATGTCTAAATATGAATTCTTGTTTAAAAATATTGTAAATGATATAACAAATTGAAAAGAAACAAGGGTTCTTAAAATAAAATAGGAATAAAAACAATTTAGAATAATTAAAAGCAATTTTGGACTATATTTACTTTTTTTTATATGTCAAATGTATTGATCAGGAAGTGAACCCGGGCCAGATGCTTGAAAGGTAGTTATGCTAACTTCTAGGCCACCAATGCTTGACAACTATATTTATTTTTGACTGATATTTTTCTGATAATCCTTAAACGTCTGTTTTACTATTATTTATCATCAAAAATAGAAACAATACAACCAAAATCATGCATTCCAGTTTTATTTTCAAGAGTTTTTTATATAATTGTTTTTAAAAAAACATTGAAACTCTGAAGTGCACTAATTATAAACAAAACAAATTTCTTAACCTGCACGTCTTTAGAAAGCTAGTGCAGACTCTGCGGAAAAATTATACATCATAAAGAAGTTTAAAATGTTTAATAAAACAGTTTACTTACTAGATTTTTTTTTAAAAAAATATGAAATAGGACGTTTAGCTGATAGAAAATCTATCACTGAAATATGCAACCACAAAATTTCACAAGTTATAAATATATACGCGATCACTCTAATATATGCAAGTAATTTTTATAAGATTCAGTAGATGTTCATTAATAAATAGTTTGACAATATATATGAAAATATTATGTACATACATACATTATGTAATTTTTAATCAAATAAGTAATACAATTGTTTGAGAAATTTTTTTATCATATTACAGATTTTTGTACAATTAAAAAAAAAATTCTAAAATAATAAAAATAAAATCGGATTTCAATGGGAGCCACACTTAGCTCGATTAAGAGCCGCATGCGGCTCTGAGAGCTGTATTTGCACACAGTTATTATATGACTTCTTAAGCAGATAATCATTAATTTTATTTTTTTTAATATGTACGAATGATGTGAAGTATATTTGGTGGTAAAATAGACTTTAAAAAATAAGTATGCTTACTAAAAAATAATAATAGACTTTTTGTGAAGTAAATATTTTATATTTATATATCTCAGTTCGTAATTATCATTATTTTATGAAATTTTAGAAGAAAAAATAGTAATAATAATATATGCTTAAATGATTCTGTTATACAAATAAAACAGTTGAATAGAATGCTCTTTTATTGTAAATAAAAGAGCACACATATGTGTCTATGTACAATAATGAATGGAATTGTGCTTTTACGTATGTATACATATATTTCTCTGTTTGTGTACATTATACTATATAAATATATTCACACATAATATTTTTTTTAATGTACATATTTATATTTCAAAAACATTTGAATTGAGTAGGAAAATTGAAAGATTAGTACATCTAAAAGTTAGTTCTAACATCTCTCGCAAGATGGCCATTCTCGTGTGGAATTGATTACAATGATTTAATCCTCACCAGCAGGAAGAGCATCTTCTAACCGTCTAATTAACTTAACTTTAATCTCTGTAACATTATCGCCTTTCAAAACATCCTGTGTTATGTTAACTACTACTTCCATCTGAACCTAAAATTAAAAAAAATATACATACGTATGCAAATTAGAAGTATGTTCGTATAAGTGGATAAAACAATTTATTTACACCGAGCTTAATATATATACTGTATTTGTCCTTGATCTTTTCTTAACTTGTAAAGTTATTCTCATCTGGTAAATATTTTTTCAAAACTCATATCAATAATCATTTAATCCTTCATTATTCCACTCCTATTAGTAAGACATCTTTATTATGGGGTTTCATTCCATAGCCAAATTTCAATTCTCGGTTGCTATATACAATATTATAATTTAGAATACATTTAATTTAGTTTATTGCAATTACTTTTGAAAATGTGCTTGTATTCAGTTTTGAAATATTCTAAATTACAAATTTATCAAGAGATTAGCAATTAATAAGCCAATATTTAGCCCAACGCGCATGCACAACTTATCAATTTATTAATTTGATTTGGACTTTACTTCTAAAAAAAAAAGTTATTTTTTCTAAAGAAAAAACAAATACAAGTAATACTGAATAATAATAAAAAGATGACATAAATAAATTTTCATTACAAATAGTTTTCTAATTTCACTTCAAATGACATTATTAATAAAATCTTTTCCCTATAGATGGCATTAGTCTACTGAGATAAATTATTTTGCCAGTGAACTGTTATGACCCGTTATTTTCAAGTCAAAAATGTCCTAATTGAAATATCAATAAATATATGAAAATACATCATGTTATCTCGAACTTTTCTATAAATTCTGTTCTAAAAACATACATCAATATTTTATACACAATTTTATAGATTTTTTTTGTTGTTATATATCAAATATTGATTTCATTTATTTACTTTTAAAAAATAATGATAAATATCAATAGCTTAAAAAAAAAAAAGTTTCAAATGGAATTTTCTATGTAACAGGCATTTTATATATATAAATAGTTTGCTTTTTTTTTTTTTTGAGAAAAATCTTAAAAGGAAATGGACATGGAAGCATCCAAATGAAGGTACAGCTGAATTGGATTATATTTTGACTAACAGAAAATACATATTTCAAGATTGTAATATTCTTAATAAATTTAACACAGGAAGTGATCATCGATTAGTAAGATGTGAAATAGATGTTAATGCAAAGCTAGAGAGAGAAAAATTATTAAGAAAAACAATATTTACAGTTGATATTCCTAATCTTCAGAAATATTCTAATAAATTTAAATTAGAACTTACAAACTGATTTCAAGTATTAGTAGATTTTGAACATGATTCAGATTTGAACATTAATAGGAAAATAACTGATACACTTTTAAAAACTGCAACAAAGATAGCTAGTAAAAAGCAGCAATTGACCAATAAAATTTCTACTGAGAATTTATGAAGAAAAGAAGGAATATGAGGATATACAACAATGATGCATTAAAAAGATTGAATATCTCGAATTTTGTAAAATGGTGCAGAAAAGAGTTGAAAATAATATAAGAAAGTATAATTGTGAACTAGCGAGGAAAGCTATAAAAGAGAATAAAAGTCCAAAGAGTGTAAAACAACATTTTGGTATTGGTAGGAAATTTATATCTGCAATAAGAAAAAAAGATGGTATTATTACTAAAAAGAGAGATGACATCATGAAATGTGTAGAAGATTTTTATCAAGAATTATACAGTAGTAAAAAACAATTGTCTCCTATACCTCTTATATCTTCCGAATTGCCCAGAATTTTGAATGAGGAAGTGAGACATGCAATTAAATTTATGAAGAAAGAGAAGGCTCCAGGTAATGATGGAATTATAATTGATATATTAAAAAAAGCAGGTGAAGAAATAGAAAATTTTTTAGCAAAATTATATACCAAATGTCTAAATGATAAAGATGTACCAGATGATTGGAAGAATGCAGTAATATTATTTTTAAAAGGTAATAAAGAAGATATTAGAAATTACAGACCTATCAGCTTTTTATCAGTTTTATACAAAAATTTTACCAAGATAATTACAACTCGTCTACAGAGAACATTGGATTTCCACCAACCAAAAGAACAAGCTGAATTTAAAAGTAGTTTTAGTACAGTAGATCATATCCAGATATTGAAAGAAGTTATAGAAAGGACAAATGAATATGAGTTGCCATTATGTTTTGGATTTGTAGATTATGAAAAGACATTTGATTCTATAAATATTTCTTCAGTGATTAAAGCATTGGATCATCAAGGTATAGATCCAGGATATTGTCATATTTTAAGGAATATTTATAAAAATGCAACAGCAACAATGAGATTACATAATGATACTAGGAAAATCAACATTGAGAAGAGTGTAAGACAAGGTGACTCCATATCTCCAAAACTTTTTGCAGCAGTGCTGCAAAAAATATTTTGTGGATTAAAATGGGAAACTAAAGAAATGAATGTAAATGGAGATTATTTAAGTCATTTAGATTTTGTAGATGATGTAGTTGTTTTTGCAAATAATGCTTCAGAGCTACAAGAAATGTTGCAGGAATTATCAGATGAAAGTAGAACTAAAGATAAATGTTAAAAAGTCTAAAGTAATGTTTAATCAATTTGCTCAAAATATGAAAATAAAGATTGATTACGATGAATTAAAAGAAATTAACAGTTACAAATACCTTGGTCAGATTATTAATACAGACGGAAACATAATGGATGAAATTAATCATAGAATTAAACTTGGTCGGAGTGCTTTTGGTAGAAATAACTTGATAATAAAAGGAAATATGTTTATGTGTTTGAAAAGGAAGGTTTTAACAAATGTGTTTTTCCAGTTCTTACTTATGGATCTGAGACTTGGACACTTAATAGAAGAGCAATACAGAAACTTCAGACCACTCAAAGAAGTATGAAGAAATGCATGCTGGTAGTAACAAGAAGAGATCGAAAACACAATGTATGGTTAAGAGAACAAACAGGTGTTACTGACCTCATTGAAAAAATTAAAAGATTGAAGTGGAGTTGGGCTGGACATATTGCTAGAAGGGATGATAATAGATGGACAATTGAAGTCTTAAACTGGATTCCAAGAGATTTAAAAGACCCAGAAAGAGACCACATGTGAGATGGATGGATGAGATAAGAAAGTGTGCAGGGGTGATGTGCAGAAGAGAAGCTAAAGATCAGAGATGGATTTAACTCATCCTGCAGTGCATTGATAATGGTTGATGATGATGATACATTTAGAAATTAGGTGTTTATCATAATAGCTCATTTTTATAAAAAATCTGAAGGAAAATTGTCAAAGGTTATTAGTTTAAATTTCACCATTGTCTGAATTTATAACCATAACCAGACAAATTATCTGCATATTTTCTCCAATGAAATAACTTTGAATAAATCATCTTATTAAAATAAACTTGTTCTCTAAGCAAATAATTTCAAAATATGTTTTGCTTCTACAAAATAATATACTATTATTAAAACAGACAAAACTCTCCATACAGTAGTGCCACTCAGTGCAAGCTAGAGTAATCAATGGATGCCAGAAGACTTGTGCATAAAATCCCTATCTAGTGCCAACTCATCCAATATCCCCAGACTAATTTCTGGCTCATGGCTTTCATCAGTGAGGAGTCTTGGATCTGAGAGCATTGCACCTAGATCTTAGGATCTAATGCAACCCTCCAGCAGCCACCTTTTATCTCTACTTAACTACAAAACTATGAGAATAAAATTGAAAACAATATTTTCAATTTAAGCTCGTTAGCATATATGGTCATATAGGCACTACTGTATAGAAGTTTTGCCTGTTTTAATAATAGTTATGAGCAAGCATAGGAAATGGTGATCATGTGATGTTTGGTGGTTTAATAGCAATCCTGCTTAATAGGACAGTGGTCCTAAAAAACTAAAGACATCAAAATGTATGGGTACTGAACTGACTTCAGACCTATATACTATATAAGCTAATGAGCTTAGATTGAAAATATTATTGTGTTTTCAATTTTATTCTCATAGTTTTGTAGTTAAGTAGAGATAAAAGGTGGATGTTGGTGGGTTGAATTAGATCCTAAGACCTAGATGCAGTGCTCTCAGATCCAAAGCTCCTCACTGACGAAGCCACAAGCCAGAAATTAATCTGGGGATATTGGATGAGTAGGCACTAGATAGAGATTTTATGCACAAACTTTTATGCACAAACCTTCTGGCATCCATTGATTACTATGGTTTGCACGGAGTGGCACTACTACATGGAGAGTTTTGCCTGTTTTAATAACAGTTATGAGCAAGTATAAGAAATGGTGATCATGTGATGTTTGGTGGTTTAATACCAATCCTGCTTAATAGGATACATAGTACTAAACTGAGTTCAGACCTATATGACTATATAAGCTAATGACTTAGAATGAAAATATTACTGTTTGCAATTATATTCTCATAGTTTTGTAATTAAGTAGAGATAAAAGGTGTTTGCAAGAGGGTTGCATTAGATTCTAAGATCCAGGTGCAATGCTCTCAGATCCAAGACTCCTTACTAAAGAAGACCACAAGCCAGAAACTACTCTGGGGATATTGGATGAATAGGCACTAGATAGGGATTTTATGTGTAAGCCTTCTGGCATCCATTGATTACTCTGGCTTGCACTGAGAGTTTTGCCTGTATTAATAACAGTTATGAGAAAGCATAAGAAATGGTGATCAGGTGATGTTTGGTGGTTTAAATAATATACTGTATATGTATCTAGACTCATATAAATACTAATTGATTAGGATTAAAAGGGGGAGGGTCTAGTCCATAATTTAATATAAATTTTCAAATTAACAATAGCACTCGTCTGCCAAATGCAGATTTCATTCATTGTTTCAGGCCTGAGAATGGTAATCTTTTGTTATATTTCTTAAAATTATTCAATAATTTCTTTCTTTTTTTTTTTTTTCTCATGTGTCACAGCATCAGCTGGGAAGCAAACCCGGTACAACGACAACTGCTTGTAAAGCAGCTGTTGCTGACCTCTCGACCACCAATGCTTGACAATAATTTCTTTCTTGTTCTTCACTATTTACCTTTTACAATTCACTCTAACATCTGTAATTATAACTAAGATTTCTACATTCATTCTTTTTCAGTACTTTTAATTTTATTTATTCTCTTTAATTAAATTATCAAAAAGATCTGCTACAATTAAATCTGCATTTAATTACTAAGAGTCAAGCATTGGTAGTCGAGAGGTCAGCGACAGCTGCTTTACAAGCAGTTGTCCTGGTTAGCGGGTTCGCTTCCTGGCTGATGCTATGACACATGAGAAAAAAAAAATTACTAAGAATTCATCCACATAATTATATCCTTAAACATGTAAATATCAAATGTTAAGCTCTTTTCATATAATTATATAATACTCGAAACATGAGATACGCAAATTTGCAAAACTTATGTTCTATTTATTACATCTTTCTAAATACTTTGAAATATTTCACTTTAATACAAATTTCTACCTAATTAACACATATTGTTATCTATAGTCATAGCTTTAATTTTTAGCAGACTTTCATTTTCATCCCAAATTTGATAAAAAAAATTTGTTTAATATCATTATGCTCAGGTAATATTTATTCAGGTAATATTTATTTTGGCATCCTTTTGAAGAAATGCCAGATAAACATTTAATCTAATTTTATATTTTTCTTATTTGAAAATATTCAACAGAATAATCTATATTTTCATTCAAACTAATGAATACATCACAAAAACTATTAGTAAAAAAAATAAAATACATAGCTTAGGCTTACGCTGTGTAGAGCATTTGATTAGATTGTTTAATATAGGCAGTTTTTGCTACTTTGAAAATTCAATTTTCAAATTAAAGAACATTTAGCAAGATCGAAAAATCAATCCTAGAAATTTTGTAGTATGTTTTGTAGCAAAGATATATTTTGAAATAAATATTTATGATAGGGCAATTTTTCACTGACGTAATTACAAACAAAATTGTCCACAGAATTCTAAAAATGTCTTTTAAAAATACAAAATCAAACTGCATAAACACTGCATTAATTTTCCTCTACTACTCTGAGGAATGAGAAAAATCAACGTATGAAAATATTACTCAATTTTTGGATATAAAATCTGATAAAGAATCTATTATTAATAGGAAAAAACAATTTGAAAGATGAAACAGACATTATTCAAAACTATATATTGAAGCAAAATTAAAAAATCGTGATCCAGAAGAATATGAACTTAGTCTTCCTAAAATATGATGGATCATTGGAAAATTTCTTATGCTACTGTCAAATTCTATATGAAAAAACACCATGAAAAGATAACATGAAATTCTTAATAGGAATAAAAAAAAATATTTCTATAAATCTCTATATGCTTCTTATTCAATGCTTGAAAGATTTCTCATGATATGCATGACACTGAGAAATAAGTAATTAAGCTAGCGGTGGAGATCTAAAAAATTTGCAGAAACTTGCTGAATAAATTGTTCTTAATACATATGTAGATACTGAAAAGGAGTTCAACCAATGACATAATTTGCATGCATAGGCAACATCAAAAAAAAAATGTATATAAAATTGGGGGAGGGGGGGATCACTCTTCATCAAATTCATTGATGTAGAAAGGGCTTTCATGACCATAACTAACAGATTGCAAAGTGTTTGAGAACATTAAATTTTCAGCAAAACTATATGAGTAGAGGGTGAAAGTTATATTTCATTTGATGCCAGATTATTTAACATATCTGAAGTCAAAATTTGAATTAAGTAGGGCTGAGTTCTTAACTCGGAACTTTTTGGAACATTATTGTTCTTTTGAACTATGTATTTAAAGTCTTCATCCGCATGTGATTTATCTTTAATAAGCTAGAGCTAAAACAAAAACATTACAAGTTCCTCTTTGTTAACAAATCAAACTATTCGTAAGATGTTTAATGTCACATGATCACCATCTCTTATACTAGCACATAATTGTTATTAAACAAGGCAAAACTCTCTCCATACAGTAGTGCCACCCTGTGCCAATCAGAGTAACCAATGGATGCCAGAACACTTTTGCATAAAATCCCTATCTAGTACCTACTCATCCAATATCCCCAGACTAGCTTCTGGCTTATTGCCTTTGTCAGTGAGTAGTCTTGGATCTGAGAGCACTGCACCTAGTTCTTAGGATCTAATGCAACCCTCCAGCAGCCACCTTTTATCTCTAACACCAATCCTGCCTAACAGGATAGTGGTGACTATTGTTGTTAAAGAGCCAAAGATACCAAAATGTATGGGTGCTGAATTGAGTTCAGACCCATATGACTATATAAGCTATTGAGCTTAGATTGAAAATATTATTGTGTTTTCAATTTCATTCTCGTAGTTTTGTAGTTAAGTAGAGATAAAAGGTGGCTGCTGGAGGGTTGCATTAGATCCTAAGATCTAGGTGCAGTGCTCTCAGATCCAAGGCTCCTCACTGATGAAGGCCACAAGCCAGAAACTAGTCTGGGAATATTGGATGAGTAGGTACTAGATAGGGATTTTATGCCCAAGCCTTCTGGCATCCATTGATTACTCTGAGTGGCACAGGGTGGCACTACTATATGGAGAGAGTTAAGATGTTTAATGCATGTGATTTTAACAAAATGTAAAATCAAACCTTGAAACCACAGTATAAAATTTCAATTTTCCACACCAAAGTCACAATATAATTTATTATGATGAAAAAAATATATACTTCTCTAAAGTAGCTATTACTTTTGGTAAACAAAAGATAAACAAACAAAGAAACCAAAGTTAGCTTTATGACTAAGATCATAATATAACACTACTTCTGCATTTTGCAATCTTTTATATGGATCTAGAATCTGGGGGACATAATTAAGAAAAGAAAGTACCATGTGATGTCTTTTTAAATATTACATTCAACAAAGAGCTGATTAAAGTTTATATATTAAATAATTTAAGACCTGAGAATACACATTTGATCACCAGAAGTGATAAATAGATTCAGGATATTTTGCATTCTTGAATTCATCAATATATCATTGTATTAAACTATACAAGAAAGATTAACGTAAACAATTCATATGTAAAACAAACTAAAGTTTTTATTCTTATAACAATTTTATACAAGCAAATGTTAAAGCAACTGGGCCATACTATAACAAAAAGGAGATATTCCTATTTCACAAACAAATGCTATTTAATGAAGGAATAAAGAAAAATAAATAGACCAAAACTAAGATGCAATAATATCTTAATATCTCCAACAGATATCCTATTAACTTGGATCGAAATTATTTGGTGACTTCATATAACATTTTTAAAAACAAAATCACTGAGGTAAATGAAAAAGCAAGAATACAAACATCCAAGAGATAAAATCCCTCAATGCAATTGATAAGGTTGCTCAATATTGGCAGATGCAATGAGTGAAGCTAAAGCCTAATATTTGCTTATGCTCTTCAGCCATCAGTCAATATACTAAACTACGTTGTTGTTATTGTTGTTATCATCATCATCATCATCATTATTATTATTGATTACTCTGGTTTGCACTGAATGGCACTACTGTATGGAGAGTTTTATCTGTTTTAATAACAGTTATGAGCAAGCATACGAAAAGGTGATCATGTGATGTTTATTATTATTATGATTTTATTGGACCAAAAAGGTCTCACTAAAGAATAAATGGGCAGTTTTTAATTAATAGAAAAATTTTTTCAATTAAAAACAAAATTTAAGCAAATTATTGTCAAGGCAATTGCAAAATTTAAGCATTAAATCAAACTTTTTACATAATTATTTACAATGTATTTCTGTTTATTTAATGCTTACTATATTATTTTGTGTATAAAAATATTTATTCCTTCATTTTAAATTTTAGTTTGGTTGTTTGTTTTAAAAATAAAATTATATTTTCTTATTATAATTAAATTAATAACATTATGATGAAACATCATATTTGCAAATAATATTACATGAAGGAATCATTAATAGCTAAATATCTATAACATAGCTCAGAGTATTGAGACATAAAATAATATATCTCTAAGAGGCCAGAAATCAATGACAAATTATCACAGATTAATTATAGTACATGTTAAACATGTTTTCAGGCATAATACTTAAAGTATAAATATATACTTTTTTTAGGAGAATACACGCAATTATTTATTTAGTAGATTACATTTAAATGATAGTTTAAACCTTTTGTGTTATTAGTATTTGGATACTCTAGCTATTATCTATAGAAGATCCCCCCCCCCCAATATGTTAAATAATAAACCAATTCTAATAAAATCTATTTTAAATTTTTTTAAATGGTAAAAGTTCCTTTTAATTCAAGGAAATCTTTTGTTGAATTTATTACTTAAGTATTCTTTTTTTTTACTTATTATTTTTAAAATATATATTGTGTTTGAAAACTTTTCATTGCTTTAGCAGACATATATGAAACTTTTTGATTGGTTCTTGAATTAGTTCAATAATCAAAAGTCATCACGTGAGTGAAGGGGAAAAAAAAGATTTTGAACTTGAAAAAATTAATTTAATATGCTTGCACTTTTTAAAAGCATTAATGATAAACAGTTTTAATAATATATCTGCAATTTAATGAACTCTTAAGTTTACTTTTAAGTTATTTTCATTGGTTATATAGTATATCCTTTTCTTTTTGATAATGACAAACCATTTTTGATCTGGAATGACTATCTTCATTTTGGAAAGAAATTGTATTTATAATAACTCAATATCATTACTAAATCATGGTTGTATTAAGGCCAATAAATATGTATATATATATGATAAAACAAGTTATAAATTTCGTAACTTGCTCTTAGCTTGCATTTTATGATCACTAGATGGAGCTTCTTCATTATAATCATATATAAATTTAAATTTATTCTTTCTATATTTATATACATCACCTCTTCTACAGAAATTATAACTATTCTATCTCACAAGATTAAAAATGTGTTCTTTTTAAAAGTTTCACTGCTTGTTCTCTTGGTCATCATCTAAAATTATATAGTTTTTAAGTGGCATTTTTTAAAATATATATATTAAATTGGAATAATATTTCCAACTTCATTTTCAAATTCCTTGAAATTGTTACTGCATATTTTTAGTACAGTTGTTTACGATATCATATAATGATGCCACTGTAGATAAGTGAATTATGGGTTTTTATGCTGGGTTTGGGAAAAGATAAGGGGGATTTAGATATAAAAGTTATAGAGTTAACAAGGATTATGTTGTGGAAATGGGATAGAGCAGATTATGGGAAAATTTAGAGTGGGGAGTGGAAAATAAAGTGACTAACAGGTTTATCTGGACATAATTGCTGAAATATTCTTGACTTCGTTTAAGGAGAAGCCACAATATATCATATCACATCACATCACAAGCTTTTGTTTACATAAACACTGAGAGAGATAGAATTCGATATCTCTTTCATTGTCTCCAACCTTTAGACCATGGTTTTGAGCTAGTTGGCTTACGTCACATGAGCCAACTAGCTCAAAACCATGGTCTAAAGGTTGGAGACAATGCAAGAGATATTGAATTCTATCTCTCTCAGTGTTTATGTAAACAAGCTTGTTTAGGAGCTATTGATAAAGCTCCATTTAGTGATCATATATATATATAAAAGCATTTCGTTATGTTTTATTTTTTAAATTTTAATATTAGATATTACATCAATATCTACATTAACATAGGTTATTTGACTCAAATTTTTTTAGTGTTAATAAGCTTTTTTTATTTATTTATATCTTAAATTTTATTATTAATTTCATGCAAAGTCTTATGCTTTTTCCAATTCAAGATTTAATATATTTAGTAATAAATTCTGCTGCACTTAGAAGTAAAAAACTAACATTACACACCTTCTTGAAACACAACCAACTGCTAATAGAATTGCTAATCATCAAAAAATTTCTAAAGACAAAAGCTTCCAGGAATCTTTGGATTCTTAAATATTCTTGGAGAACAATACTGAATTGAACTCTCTGAAATGTTTGTTTTGTTTAATGTAAAGTTGACATGCCCTTATAACTTTTTTTTCTAATTTTAAAAAGTTTTACAATATCCTTCTAAAGGTTTGTGATGATGGTATTTTAGATGTGATAATATGTTGGACTATTTCTATCATCTATCGTTAAATGATTATTCAGAAAATTTTTAATTTTAAATATTTAAAGTTTTCCAAATACCAATACCACACAAAGACAACACAGATCAGTAGATTACACAACGTTTTGGGTGGTATTATTCTCCATTCTTTTTCAGATATTGCTGGCCTGAGCAGTGGCAATCAATGCTAGCATATGAGTCAAACTTATACCTTTAGATTCTTGAATATCAAAGTTTAAGGCAACACTCTAACCAAGTGAACTATTTTGTCAAAAGCCCATTTAATTTTTCCAGTTCAGGCAATCTTCCTGCATTTATTTTAAGTTGTTAACTGCATGATGATTTTATAGTTTTTAAGATTTGAGGACATAAAGAGTTTTTATCTATCCTATTGGGAATATAAAAACAAAAAGAGTATTCATATATATCTCTCCTGCTTTCTAAAAACCCATACAATGTGTCAATTAAGAATTACCAAATATATGAAATGAAAGACCATGATTTTTTTTTTTTTAATCTTAAACTTTGAGGTAAAATCCAGTAAACTCACTATTCTGGCTGATTCATACTGGTGAACAGTCCAATCAACTGGAAATAAAAATATATAATAATAAGAGATGCAATGACAAAAACAATTTAGCTTCTTTAAAGATTCTGACAGGAAACAAAAATTTTACTTTCACTAAACAGTAAAGCCTTTTTTGCAGTTACAAGAGCACATACATGTCGATAAAAAAAATGTTTTTTTTTTAATTGACATTATAACTAGAGTGACCAGACGCCCCAATTTTTGGGGATTTGTCCCTATTTTTGATTAGATGTCCTAGTATCCCCAACATGTCTTTTTGGGACCATTGTATGTTCTGATTTTCAATTACTAATAATTATTATTTGTCTTACATAAATAATTCATTGCAAAAATGATAAGTTTCTTGGCCCTCTCTGTTATTTTACTCTCTACAGTAAGATTATAAAAACTTCAGACAAATTCCAACACCAAAACAAAGATCACTATTATGTTATATGGCCAGGTTTTCAAGCTAGATGCATTTCTCACATCCAACCTCATCTTGGAGCATGCTCAGTTGAATTTTTGTAGGCTAAAATTTGAACTACGCTTGCATCTGCTTTGGTTGACAGTGTAGATTTACTAGTTCTTTGTTGATATTAATTTTCTATAGTGATAAAATTAATAGGAATATTAATAACCCTAAGCAATAGGTAAGATGCCAAAGAGGAAGTGTACTTACAATGATGAATATACACAGGAATGGAGTTTTATTAAAAAAAGAGCGCAATACCGTAAAAATGATTGGTCGTTATATCTCGATTTTTGATCGAACCAGTCTGATCACCCTAATTATACCACATTAATTTATTAATGGTAAAACATTATAATGCAGTTTGAAACTGTGCTAGTAAATATTTTAGTTAATTACATTAGTGCATTTGTGCAAACAATTTTTTGATTTAAGGTTTCATGATGAGAATAAGAATTAAGAGAATAGAATATTGGAGCTACTAAACCAGGTTTTATTAAATTGAGATAAGAGAAGAAAGAGTAAGAATGGAAAATGAAAAGATTCACAAAGGTTCAGAGGAAGGAAATGATTAACTTTGCTAATATGCACATAGTCAATCATAAAAATATCTGACTTCATTTAAGAAGCTATTTTATATCACAGTAAATAAGTTTTAAAAAAACTTTAACATAATTGAAATATTACAAAATGTTGATTATCCAAATATCAATGATCTAAACCAGCATTTCCCAACCTTTTTTGGCTCACGTACCACTTGGTAGTACATCACGCTAAATTATACCACTTCATAAAAATGATTGTATTTCGTGAAATTTGTTATTGCGAGTGTGTTATTTTATTTGCATTATAAATATTATAGGGTGACCATATATGTATTCACATCTCATAATGAGACAAATTACATTGAAACACACCTAAACGTCACGCCAGATTATAAACTCACTGAAATTATAAACTCACTGTAACATATTTATATGTATGTGTTTGTTAAAAGTTTCATATTTTTTCCAAAATAATTTATTAAAGATTACATTAAAGGTTATTTGGTAAATATTTTGTTCAAAGTGTTTCTCATTCCTTCATTTGGTTTCCCGAATTTGAGTCTGTTTTCTCTTTTTCGGAGCATCTTGCTATTGGTTGGGCCATGGAGGGGATAAATCCAGCATGTCCCAAGTCATGGCAAAAATAACCTCAGGGGTTATCAAGCTATCCCTTGTTCTTGTTTTCTTTATATTGTTCAGCATGAAGTTAATAGGATTAAAATTTTGATGATTAAATACTAGCTTACATCTAGTAATCCACAATAGATGATCAAGAATTAATGAGAGTCTAATTTCTGGGTATGATCCTTTTCTGATACATTCTTTCAAATTAAATAATTTAGATTGATTTGCCTTGATCTGACTCATTATCTACTATTTTGTCATATTTCGTTTACTAATAAATGGTTTTAATAAAAACACAAAATTATAAAAAAACCAATTAATATATTTTCTTATCATAATCAAATATTTTTATAAAATAAATTTAATGAGATCTTTGAGCTTGTTTCGAACAACATAATTTTTTGAAATTTGGTTTAAAAGATGCGAGGTATACCCTTAAGTCTACAGGTTTCGATACTTATTTTTTTAAAAAATATATGAAGAAAAAGCTCTTCCTACTAATTCTGTACTAGTAAACAGTAATAATAATTTAAGAGCTTTCTCAGAAAGTTGTTCATATTCTTTAATGTTTAACCAAAAATTAATTAGATTGTGTCGTTTGATAATTCTATTAAATTTTCTTTATCTTTTATTGATAATGATGTAGCTTTTTCTAAATTTTCTGCATAGAAGGGGTTTAAAATCCAATTATCATTTGTGTTTTCAGGTTTTGGAAAATATTCCATGAAAGACAATTTTAATCCTGTTAAATGTGCTATTATATTTTCTCGTATATCTTGAGACAGACTAACCTTATTTTCAAACAAAAAAATATGTAGAGTTTCAAATACTTCCAGTTGATTGTTTTCGATACTTATATATATTACTGTTTCCAAAAATCTAATTTCTTAATCATACTTTCAATTTTACCATTAACATTAAAGATCGTTATCGACTGTACATATTAACAACTTTACTGTATAATATTATTAATTAAAATAATTTTTATGAATTATAGGAAAAAACATTTCTATGATATTTTTATGATTTAATTTTTTTTTATGTCCGCCATTATTGATTATTTTTCGTGTACCACCAACGAGCAACTCGCGTACCACAGATTTGGGAAACACTGATCTAAACAATCAAATATTTAAACCATGGCTGCCCTTATCCCTTCCCACAAAATTATTTCATCGTCTCTTAGGTCTTATTGCTTTTTAATACATTTGTTTTTAATAATTTATTTGAAGATAAATGTATTTGGTAGATTTGATAATAGATTTATAGAAGAAAAGCGGTTAAAAAAGTCAAATGTTCTTTTAAAACTGAATTTTAATTATTAAGCTTAAACGTAAAACACAAACATTTCATTGTCTCATTATTAAACAGGTTTACCTTTTATCATGTTTTAACAGTATGGACTCCTACCTTGAGGAGATCAATTAACCAGGAATTAATCAGGTAAATTAGTGTTGCTATATAAATATACACTGGCTTTTTTCTCAATGATAACATAGTTTATATATATTGCTTATAACACTCTATTCATATACACATTAATGCAACAAATTTTCTTAAAAACTTCTTTATTTTCTTACGGTTTCGACTGTCCAGCAGTCGAAACCGTAAAAAAATAAAGAAGTTTTTAAGAAAATTTGTTGCATTAACGTGTATATGAATAGTGTTATAAGCAATATATATAATTATATAAAGATATGCAAAGAAAGTGAAGGAGAAGAATAAGAGATAACATAGTTTATTAGAGTAATGATCAAGTACTGTTCAGAAAATATCATGAGATTTCTTCATCTATTTCTTCATCAAAATCAATTGTACAAACAAATGTCCAATTTTTTCTCAATACAATCTTTAAAATGTATAATCAATTCTCATCTACTTCAAAGTATGGATAAAAAATAACAATAAACTGCAGTTCAAATATGGTAAATCTCTCCTTCTCAATGGTATCGTTAATTGAAAATAAAGAATAAAGACTCAACATTCAGCAACGATGGAGAATTAACTTTTTTAATGTTAAAAAATATTTATAAAACCTTGATTAGCAGAAACTGCTATGTTTCAAATTATGATTTAGTATGAATTGTAAAATAATATCACATTTTAATTAATGGCAAGTCAGAACATTTTTATTCCAAACTGTGCCAAAAGTTTTATATGGATTATAATGATTCACTGCAAAACATTCATTTATCAATCCATCTATCTTTTGTTGCATCACAATATGCTACATGACTCATAAATCATGCATGTATAAAGACTTACAAGAAAAAGTTGCCTAGACTGTTGAAATATTTTTATACACATAATAATTTTTTTCTTTGCTTAGTTTATTTGAAATTTAATAATTATATTTAAAAAAAAATAAAAACTTTTTTAAAAAACAGCCATTTTCAATTGAGAAATGCAATTGTCATATTTACATTAAAACAAACAGCAACAATCATAGAATTTACAAATAATATTACTTTTTTGGATTATGGTTATGAGATCATTTTTTATTATTAAAAAAAATTAATAATTAGGGATTTAAAAAATGAAAATATTTTTAAGGCAGTGAGAATGCATAAGCACCTGAAAAATGCAATCTAAACATAAATTTTTATATTAAAACAAATGCTGATATTTTCAAACAATTAATTGGCACTTTTTTTATTTAAAAAATGTGAAAATTCTTTATAAAAATACAACATTAAAAACGTAAGCAAATTTTTTATTAACTATATATATTTTCTTTAGGAATAGACATTTAATTGCATGTTTTCATACTTTATACTAAGTTTGAATAGTATAAATTCATTTAATACAATGATTTCATTTTTCAAACAGAGATTTACCTATATATACAAGAGGTTCATATAATGATGTATATCAATTAAAATAATAAGTCCTATATAATATGGTCAGACAGAAAAACCAATCGATCAATAAAGATACTGTAGTGATCAAATTAGCACCAAATAAAAAAAAACAGTTTTGTTGTTATTTTGCAGATGTTTAATGTATATGATATATATATTTTTTTAATTATGGTAACAAACACATACAATTTCAAGAGCAGCTATCTTCAATCTATTCTAGAGTCTTTTGCTAGAAGCTTGAATAATTAATGGATGATTAATGATATCTCTATTCCCCAGATCTATTTCTGGCTTTTTCTTTCATTGAGAATTAGGATTTTAAGCTGGAATTAAGACACTTATGTATCTAAGCAGGCAAATTAACTTAGGTTCAAAACTTTAGGGTTTTTTTTTTCTTAATTTCAGGCTATTAGGTTCAACTACTGTTGAAGCAGTTAAAGGAGGCTGCTATGAAAAAGTAATGTGACAGTATTATTTGTATGAATAATATCATTTAAAACAAACACCATCTTTATTTGCAAACAGAAGAGTTTCTTACTTTAGATTAAAAAGGCACCATATATAAAATTATAAATATTTATAACCTATAGATTTATTTTTAATAAAGCAAATACGACTTACCATTTCTAAAGCCCCTCGAAGAATACCACATAAAATATTAGAATATTTAAGATTTTTGTGTCCTTCTTCAGGAAGTTCTACAAATTCAACTAAAGGATTATTTTCCAAAATCAAAGAGAACTCATCACTTGTAGCATTCCAGTTAGTTATAGCTGGATTTACTCCTAAATACATCTTGAAAGCCATCTATAATCCAAATCAAATCAGTAAGTTTATACAGCATGAAAAAATAATTCATGCATATATATATATATATAAAGAAATTATAAGATTAAGTTTTATCAAGAACATTAAATTACAAGCTAATGATCAAAAAAACAAGCAGTAAAACCTTTCAAATTCAGGGCAGGATGTTTAATGGCTACCTGACATTTTTCAGGCAAAGGATAAAAGTTAAAGATAGTTGGATTCAGCCAAGACTTATATAAGCACTAAGAGAAGCTGAATATAAAATACACTAGATATTTTATACAAGGTTCCTACTAGACAAACAAAATGCACAGTAACAATAAACTTATTATATAATTGCCTAGGCAGTACAATATGAAAAGAGTGTTAAATACTTTCTAGACCATTTGTAAAAAATCCATTTACAGATAAATTATGATGATTCATAATAATAAACTATTCAAAATCAATATAACTTTATATAATCTATTTGGGCTGTATCAGTATGAACCATTTGGTTTATTTATCCTTGATAAAATTTGGTCTCTTCACTTTATTTATTTTGGGAAATTTATTATTATAAATTATTTGGTATATCTATAATCATTTATATACATTTATAAACAATATAAACTGTTGATGAGTATTTTACATAATTTTTTCCCCCTAAAATTATGTATGCATAAAATGAGAAAAATGTGAAAGTTCTTTATATTTACTTATGTTCTAAGTAAAGAATATTAATAAACTATCCAAAATAGTTCATTTCTACTAAGGAGGTAAAAATATAAACCAACGGTCACTTCAAGCAATCAAACTTCTTAGTTTCATGAAAGTCATGTTACATAGTGAATGAATACCCTCACACACACTGCAAATAAAGCTTAAAATATGCTGCTCTTTATTAATTTTTTTCATGTATGCCTAACCAATAATATGTTTTCTGTTTGTGATTGTAATTATATGTTGGACTATTTCTATCATATAAACATGACTAAACCTTATTTAATTTTTTCAATACATTTAATTGTTAGTAATAACACACAGATTAATGTGCAACACGTTGAAATTGGTGGTATTTTCCTCTCTCCTTCAGGTATTGCTAGCTGACCAAAGATAGTATTAGTATGGGGATTCAAGCCATGGATCTTTAGACTAGTGAATATTGAATTTAAGATGATGCCTTAACTAATTAGGCTATTCGGTCAAAGGCAACAATCAATAAAAATCTTACATACTCATCTATAAGGATCCTTCTGATTTCTCCATTTTTTTCTTGAGGAGAAGGTTAATGAGTGATTTCCAAATATTATGAATTATCACCCTAAGTTGAACAAATAATTATAACTAAAATACAATCGTTACAAACTTTCAGACAAACATTTCTATAATATTTTATCACAATTTTTCATTTTGATTGTCTAAAAGGACTTAGAGAAAATCTCTAGGGCATTTTATATTCAGTTGTTTAAGCTAACTCTTACTGCTTTTATGAATCTTGGCTGAAATCTGGACCTGTTATGAAGATAAAAAATTTGGATGCTTGGAATGACCATTGGCTTATAATCTGATTTCCTTAATAAAACTTCATGTCTTATTTCATCTAGTTGGGAAGCTTATTAGTATGAATCAATTGGTTTAGATATATATATATAATCAACTATTACATTTGCAAATATACATGATGCTAAAAATAATTTCATATTTTATGCATGCATAATTTTATAAAAAAAAAAAAGTACATAAACATCAATGAACAATTTATATTATTTAGACAAAGACAAAATTCTCCATAAAGTAGTGCCACCCTGTGCCAAACAGAGTAATCAATGGCATCCATTGATTACTCTGTTTGGCACAGGGTGGCACTACTGTATGGAGAGTTTTGCCTTAGTTTACAACAATTATGTGCTAGTATAGAGATAGTGATCATGAGATGTTTAGTGGTTTATATTATTTAGAAATATATATAAATGATTAAATAAGTTACACAAAAGCTATTTGAATAAAAAATAGTCATTTACTAATAATAGATAAATTAGCAATTTTAAAATTTAAACAAGAGAAAACTATTGATAAGAATACCCTCCTCCTAAAATTGCAAAGTTTGCTATTAACTGAAAGGAGACTCTTTGGTTCCTCTTGGAGGCCTTAAAGGAACCGAGCAGGGCAAATTCCTAATGTCCACTCCACACATTTTTGTCACTGCTGCTATTATTACTATGTGATTATTCATATAAAATACAAAAAACATGGATGGGCTGCTCACCAAACATGTATTAGTCAGCATGATGAGTTTATTGGCTTTTTGCCTCTGAGTTTAAGATTAAAAAACATCATGATCTTTCTTCTCAGTTGCCTGATAATGCAGAATAAATGTGTGTGTGAATGAAAATTTTTTTTCTAATAGATATATATAATCATGTCAGACAAAAATAAATCATAATCCTTATTCCCAGGAGGCTGTAAAACCACCAGCCAAGGCAGCAATTAGTAGCCAAAGGCGGAGGCACCAACAATCCCCTGATTGCAGACCCAAGCTGTCATTACATATTTTACAACAGCAGATCACTTTGAAGTGAAGGAAAAATACAAGAATTAGATGAAGAACTGTCTTACATTAACTGGACATTATTGGATTTTGTGAAGTTAGAAGAAAAGGTGAAGAGACAACTGATTTAAAAAGTGGTCATGTATTCTACTATAGAAGCACAAATATTGGAAATACAAATGGAGGATTCATTATAAATAAAAAGTGGAAAAGCAACTTTGTGGAGATTGATGGTGTATCGGAGAGAGTGGCAAGATTAATTATTCAACTTAATAGCAGATACCAAATACAAATAATTCAGGTTTATGCCCCAACAAGATCTCATAGTGATAAAGTAGAAGAAGATTTTTATATGGATGCACAAAAGGTGTTTGATGAGACTAAACAACATTTTAAAATTGTTATGGGAGACTTTAATGTTAGAATTGGTAAGCAAATGAAAGATGAAAATGCTGTAGGTAAATTTGGCTATGGTAATAGAAATAAGAGAACATAGACTTGAGGAGTTTGCAAAAAAAAAAAAAACTTTATATTATGAATTTGTTTTTTGAGAAAAAGATTAAAAGGAAATGGACATGAAAGCATCCAGATGAAGATATAGTAGAACTGGATTATATTTTGACTAACAGAAAATTCGATATTTCAAGATTGTAATGTTCTTAATAAATTTAATACAGGAAGTGATCATCGATTAGTAAGATGTTATTAAATCATGTGATGATTAGTAAGATGTATGATACATGTTAATGCAAAACTAGAGACAAAAATTATTAAGAACAACAATATTTACAGTTGATATTCCTAATCTTCAGAAACATGCTAATGAATTTAAATTAGAACTTGCAAATCGTTTTGAAGTATTAGTAGATTTTGAACATGATTCAGATTTGAATGAAATTAATATGAAAATAACTGATACACTTTTAAAAATTGCAACAAAGATAGCTGGTAGAAAAAAGCAGCAATTGACTAATAAAATTTCTGCTGAGATTAGAGAATTTTTGAAGAAAAGAAGGAATAAGAAAATATATAAAAATGATGCATTAAAAAGGATTAAATATCTCGAATTTTGTAAAATGATGCGAAAAAGAATTGATAATAATGTAAGAAAGTATAATTATGAACCAGCAAGGAAAACTACAGAAGAAAATAAGTATCTAAGAGTGTAAAACAACATTTTGGTATTGGTAGGAAACTTATATCTGCATTAAGAAAAAAAGATGGAACTATTACTAAAAAGAGAGATGACATCATGAAATGGGTAGAAGAGTTCTATCAAAAATTATATAATAATAAAGAACAAGTTACTTCTATATTTATTATGTCTTCTGAATTACCCAGCATTTTAAATGAAGACGTGAGAAATGCAATTAAATTTATGAAGAAGGGAAGGGCACCAGGTAATGATAGAATTATAATTGATATATTAAAAGAAGCAGGTGAAGAAATATAAATTTTTTTGGCAAAGTTATATACCAAATATCTAAATGATAAAGATATACCAGATGACTGGAAGAATGCAGTATTAATATTAATATTTTGAAAAGGTGATAGAAAAGATATTAAAAATTACAGACCTATCAGCCTTTTATCAGTTTTATACAAAATTTTTACCAAGATAATTACAACTAATCTACCGAGAACTTTGGATTTCAACCAATCAAAAGATCAAGCTGGGTTTAAGTGGTTGTAGTACAACAGATCATATCCAAGTATTAGGAGAAGTTATAAAAAAGACCAATAAATATGAGTTGCCATTATGCTTTGGATTTATAGATTATGAAAATGCATTTAATTCTATAAACATAACTTCAGTGATTAAAGACCCAGGAAATTGTCATATTCTGAAGAATATTTATAAAAATGCAACAGCAGCAATTAGATTACATAATAACACTAGGAAGGTAAACATTGAGAAGGGTGTAAGGCAGGGTGACTCCATATTTCCAAAACTTTTTACAGCAGGTGCTGCAAGAAATATTTTGTGGATCAAAATGGGAAGCTAAACAAGTAAAAGTACATGGAGATTATTTAAGTCATTTAGATTTTGCAGATGATATAATTTTGTTTTTACAAATAATGATTCAGAGCTTCGGGAAATGTTGCAAGAGTTATCAGATGAAAGTAAGAAAGTAGGACTAAAGGTAAACATTAACAAGACTAAAGAATAGTCAATGGATTTGCTCAAAATATGAAAATAAAGATTGATTATGATGAATTAGAAGTTAACAATTATAAATACCTGATCAGATTATTAATACAGATAGAAACATAATGGATGAAATTAATCATAGAATTAAACTTGTTTAGATTGTTTTCATAAAAATAACTTAATAATAAAAAGAAATATGTCTATGTGTTTAAAAAGAAAAGTTTTTAATAAATATATTTTACCAGTTCTTACTTATGAATTTGAGACTTGGACACTTAATAGAAGAGCAATACAGAGACTTAAAACCACTCAAAGAAGTATGGAGGGTTTCATGTTAAAAATAACAAGAAGAGATCGAAAACACAATACATGGGTAATAGAACAAACAGGTTTTATTGTCATTGCTGAAAGAATTAAAAAATTGAAGTGCAGTTGGGCAGGACATATTGCTAGAAGAGACGATAATAGGTGGACAATTGACACTGGATTCCAAAAGTTTGTAAAAGACTCAGAAAAAGATCACATGTGGGATGGATGGATGAAATAAGAAAGTGTGCAGGGTGATGTGGAGAAGAGAAGCTAGAGATTGGAGAAAATAGACTGAACTTGGAGAGACCATCATCCTGCAGTGGATTGATAATGGTTGATGATGATGAATATGCTCTATATTATAAATTTTCCTACCTATATTAATAAACCATAATTAACAAAGCTTTATAAGTTGTTAAACATAATATTGATTCATATTAAAAATACATAAATTATTAATCAGATTTAATTTTTTAATTAATTCAATTAATATAATGCCAATAATATTATTATAGTAAAACAAATTAACAATATATAAGAATATTGAATAAACATTACTTAATTTCATAAAATAAAAATATTCTAAACTGCACTGTGCTCAAAGTTTATTTCTGGGCATATATTTCAATGGAAATTATTAATTTAAAGAAATAAATTAAAATAGAATAGATAATTTTTGATAATAATATAAATATACATTATATTACAACATAAAAAAGATTTAATTCAATGCTATCTCAGTAGTCAGTAGTTAAATGTACATTTAAAAAAAGGGGATAAAATTGATATCAACTATTAGAATTTTATTTCATTATCTTTAGAATATCACTAGATGGAATGACAAAAATATTAACAAATTAAATGGGTTAGCCTTCAGAAGCTCATTATATTATAAATAAAAATTTATTTTACTGAATTATGAAAATTAGAAGGGAAAAAAGGCAGGTCTCTTGCTTTCCACGTACTAATGTCCCACATCACAATATTCAGAAAAAGAATGTATTATACAAGAATTTCACACCAAAAGAATGCTAGTTTACATATTTTACTCATCTCAGTTTTCCTTTTAATTGTTTGTTTAGAATAATTATTTTGCTGACAAAAAGTATGTGAAAATTTATTTACAACAAAGCAATAGTAATTACCTGCCAAAAGATAAATTCTATAGATCCATCAAGACTACTTTCTTCAAAACTTTCTGCTCTTTCTTCAATTTATCCAACACTCATTATAATAACATTCATAACTATTCTCTTCTTTCTTCTCTTACCTCTCATTCTCTTGCCTTTTCAGTCTTTTCTAATATATCTTTCATAATTCACCTAAGTATATATCCTCAATATAACTGCTCTTCCAGATTTTTTTTTCATTTAATTCTTTTGACACTTATCCTTAAATCATATTTCCCATTCTTCTACAAAATCAAAAGCTTTCTATCTTTTCTCACTTCATAGTTATTCTAAGTCTCCACCTCTTATAAAACTACATTCCTAAATAAAACCTTCAACAAATCTAACTTCAATAGGCTGCAAAAAATTTTCTCATCTTATTTTGGCTATTAATTTAAAAATTTCCTAACTTCTCACAAGTTCCATCAACCAAATCTCAGATCTATTCAGTGCTACTTTCCAAAACAAAATCTTTAATAAGTCTCATTTTAATAAAAACATCCTTAATTTTTGCAATTCTTGCTCTAATTTCTCTCTTGTTGTTTTACCACTTAAACAACTCTCAAAGTATTTAAAAATCTTTATCTACTCTATAATTTCTTATAACAATCAGTCTTAATCTTTTATCCACCACAGTTATTTTCAGTGAATCACTTCTCATTCTACATTTTTACAAATTCCATCAATATTACTTAACATTTTGTTAACTCCCTCACTATTCAAAATACTACTACACAAATTTGATTCAAGATGAACTGATATAGCAGAGTTAATCTCATAAATATCAAAACAACATTAAATGATATTAAGCAAAAATAAACAATAACCATATCTTATGCTATTTTCTATAACTACTACTTCATTTAATTTTATAAATATTTTCTAATCCAAACACAACTTCCTAATAAACATCTCTCATATCTTTCATTTCCATATTACTGACAATCCAATTTGTTTTACCAAATTCCATTGCAAGATCAATGAAATAAATGCTTATTTTGCTCTCAAATTTGTCAACAATAATTATCCTCCCAGTTTCATGTCTTGTCTATCTTTTCAAAAGGATATCCACTTCAATGTTTTGGAAATTGTTAAATTGTTCTAAAACTCTTATATTCATTACACTGCAATATTTTACTAAAAGATATAATAAGTTAAAAGAGAATTTACTGAAAACCTATTTACTTAGCATAATATCCAATTTAAAGAAATGTTATCAATTTTTGAGCTTTTACAACTTTATTTTGTATATATGACTTTTTTTTTTTTTTTAATTAACACAAATGAAGGCTCATTATCATTTAAATAGTGAATTGCTTCATTTCTAAATCTGCTCTTCTTATCCAAAGTTTATACTAACTTGTCTTCTTTTTGGTATGATTTATTATCATTATTTTTCTCTTCTAATCAATCTCACCTAATTTTATCTGCATCTTGCTTTCCAATGCGTAAGCTTGTGGTTAAGACCTGTAGAGGTCCCTACCTTCGCATTTTCAACCACACATGTTTTAGGTTTATTGCCTTAGTAAATATTATTTATGTATTTTTGCATTCTTAAGAAGTATTTTCCATTTCATCAAACAACTCACTAATAATATATTATATTTTTTTTTTAATTTTAACCGAAATATTCTTTTTTTTTTTTTATTGCCACTTTTATTTAAATTCACTTTGCTAATTAGCCTTCAATTATCCGACAAATTAAAAAAAAGTTCTAATATCCTACTCTAAATTATCAATAGATCATTTCTTTTTTGACTGATATTTTTTTTCTTAAAAATTATTTAGCTACTACTACTAAACTATGATCCAAATCTAATAATTCCAAATCATACAGATGTATGTTAGTACTGATCTTAAACTTGCTTTGAATTAATACATAATTCAAATGAACTCTCATTATCATAATTCATGTGACTTTTAAACCATGTAAACATTATTACAACATTATTTTCCCTACAAAAACTTATCACTCTTCCAGCTCTCTCATTTCTATTTCAAACTTATCATCTATTACAATCTTATTTTATCTTTTACACAATCCTATTTTATTTTTCACAATATTGTTCCATCCTTCAGCACCATAATCATTATTTGATTTTTTTTTTCTTTTGCACGTTTTTCAATTACTTTTTAACTTCTTCATATATCCAATTTCTACCTCTTATCATCATGTTTATTAATCATTATGTATTACTGAAAATCTCTTGAAACAGTTTAATTTATTGTTAAGAATCGTTACTTTTGATACTCTCATTTGCTTTTGAATTTACGGCAATACCTACTTCATTACATCTATTATTATCTTGAAAATAAAAATTTTATACCTCTGTCCATTCCAACATAGATTCCTAATTTGTTTTACAGGAACTTAAATATTTAAGTCTTTTGTTCAGGACAATAATTTCATATTTTTCTTTGGCTTTTCGTGGCTCTATCCCGTGTTTATATTATAATAATACTTTTCAACTGTAAGGGCTTTAGAGTTTTAATGAAAACTGGGTTGGTTTGTTCAATCCTAAGAAATAAAATATTCACTGGATAATATTTCATTTGCTTTTCCTAACACACAACTTTACATTTTTAAAACAATTAAACGCTATAAAATTATAAGTCCACATTGTAAAAAAGAAATAAAACTATATTTTAATTTTTTCAGAAAGTGATATATGATTGGAAAGTTATTTGGCATAACTTGTTAGACATGCCTAAGTTTTAAAATATAAACTGAAATTCTAAAAATTATGTTTTAAAAAATACATAAGCAGATATATTGTTTATGCACAAATCTGCAGGTTGAATTATAAAAATTTTTATTAAAAAATATATATATATAATTTTAAAAAGAAGAAGTTATTTCAAAATATAATGTTCATTCATAAAAATGCTATTAAAATTGTTATCAAACACACTATTATATATACTTTTTATAAAAAGAAAATAGTTTTTATAGATAGATATAAATAACGCAGTATTAATTTATTATTTCTAAGAATATGGATTCTATGATTTCTAATAAAGCCATACATTACTTTTTGCTAAAAATACCTGAACTTTACTTGCTGTATCTCTAAAATCAAAACAACGACCGCTGTTAGATCTTGCAAGGAAATCTTCTATTAACCGAACACCAATGTTATATCCCCTAAAAAAAAAAAAAGAAAAAGCAGCTTAGAAGCAATTTTATATAATTTTAAAAATCTAAGACAAACATCATCAAAAATGTATTGTAGGGTTCCACCACCACCCACTTTCAAAATTATTTTAGCAAAATATGCAATAGGATCAATAAGATCTCATAAAACGCCAAAAAAAAATTTTGCTAATGAGAAAGGTCAACGGACATTTGTCATTTCATTAATTGTTAATGAGAATTTTCTTTTTGTTTTCGTTACATGGCTTAAAAAATTAGAAGCAATTTCAAAATGATCAAGAAGTGTAAATAAATTAATAGTATTAATTAAATTAAATTGGTTGGCTTTATTATTCAAAAGTTCATAAAAAAATCAAGTTTTGGAAGTGACAAAACTAGACATCAATCCACACATGGATTTCATTTATGACTGCATTTTCCTTCATAAAAAATAAAAAAAAAACATTAAAATAATCAAATAAATATTTCGTGTCAATTGTAATCATTAACTACTATACATCTCAAAAATAATTTACCTCTAGTTTCTAATGCTTAATGTAAATACTGCAAAATCAATAGTGCTTCATAGCACACACACACTTTTATAAATTAAATCAAAGATTTCACCGGTAAAAGATATGAACATATATTTGAATTTAGCCACGTATTCATTTATCTGTTGTAAATATTAGCGCTACCTCGATATTTGACTGGATCTACCAATTATCTTCCAGATAGTAAAGTTATATGGGAATGAATGTATGATCTCGATTATCCTGAAGATGACAGATGGATATAGAGGACACATCAGTATAATATTAATATTTACAATAAGAAAAAGAATACACAATTGAATCCTAAATATAAATCCTCATTTTGTATTTGTAAAAATCTTCACTTGCACTTGAAGGAGTGGGAGGGCATATCTGTCAAATTTATATAATTAAAAAATATATAACTCGTTACTTCAAAAATTATAATAATTGAAACATCTACATATATCCAAATATATACTTTTTCCCCTTCTAAATGCTAACACAATGTTTAGTACAACAGTGAATTATCACTTATCTATATTACAGCAAAGCACTGACTAACTGCATTGCTGTTTCCGCCAATTTTCTTGCTATGCATACAGCAAGTTTTCTGTGCAGTCTCAAAAAATGAAGATATGAGATATGTTATCTTTAAAAAAATAATATCGACCAAATAAATTGTTACCATTTATTTCACTAAATTATGAATTAATTAAATTACTTATGTAAATGAGAATTATACAGTTTAATTACTTTATGCTTGTTAATTGTTCAAGAAATTTATCTATACTAAACTCATCATTATTATTATTATTATTATTTTTACCAAATTCGCCACTTCCTTTATTTTGCTGTAATAGCTTATATGAATGCAATTTATCCACTCTACTTTGAACACTTTTTACTAAAAAACTTTTTATTAAACATATATGCATACACAATCTTATGTCCTGCAGTCTTCTTCAGAGCTATAATATAATGAACAAAATATAATACATAATATAAAAATAATATCATAAAACATGTAAACAATAAAATTAATAAAATAATAAAAAAATAAAAAACAACATAAAATAAAACATAATAAAACTGAAATAAATATAATCAACCCTAAATAAAGTAATCCTGATATCATAAAATAAAATATAATATGCAATATAAATTTAAAATAAATATGTTATACATGTGTATTCCTGATTATATATATACATATTCATAAACAACTATTAATTTAAATACATTATTCATTTTTATTATTTTTAATAATTTCCTAATTACTTCCATTCCTTATAAACTTAAACTTTAATTTTATTATCACCACATTAATAAAATATTTATTATTTTATTTTCATATAATTGTCAATTCAACCTTAATTCATTTATTAAGGATATTCTTTTTAATTTTCTTATCCATTCTTCTGTTATTCATAATATTTTACATTTATCTTCTTTTTTTTTAATATCTAAAAATCATAAATATTATAATCTTTTAATTAACCCACTTTTAATTTAATTTTTTAAAAGTAAAAAAACTTTTTTTTAAAATAATTATCTTATACCCTAGCTCCCTATATTACATATTATTTAAAGTAACTATATCTATAATCACCATAACTCTTTTTATTTATATATATATTTTTTATTTATTTATACACTTTAACTTTTATTACTCTTATTATATATTATTATATAATTCTATCATAAATTTATATTTTATAGTATACTGTCTTATATGTAAATATTATGCTAAGTTTTTATTTCAGTAACATGTAATATCTATAAATATATTCATGTTTATACTCCTATATAAACATTTTTTTACAACCTATAATTTATTTATAAGTAATTTTCTCTTTATATATTTTCCTCTATATTCTTTTTTAAGAACTGCTATGTCTGAGGGTTACTCTATGAGAGAGAACCAGTCAGCAAGCATAATAATAATCCAGGGTTTTCACAGATAGCAAATTATCACTCTTACAATTAGAGGATGGGTTCTTCTTGGAGACTAGATATCCTTCCAAGGCGTTGACTACTTTTACACACGTGAACCTGGACACAAGAGAGTGTAGATCGTTCTACCATGCTATTTATATCCATGCTTATCGATCTATCATGTCTGGTCTGGATAAACGATAGCAGCGCTCTCTTTATATTTATTTAACAGAGTAATCCATAAGCAGGTATGTAGTTTTTACGTATTTATACTTAAGTCTGTAGGTGGGTATATCGCACTCCTCCCCCTACTCTGGAAATAAATGGAGCTTAACTACAAACGTAGTCTTTAAACTTAACAGGTAAACGACGTGCTCTTTGTGTTTTTAACCCTTCTTGCACTGGGTCACACGGTACATCCTCCAACTCTTCATCTTTTGAAGTATCCTTATTCAATACCATTTCCAGATCGGTTTCATCTCCACGTTCCGTTTCTATCTTTGTATCCAACGGCATTTCTATATTTGTATCCAATGGCATTTCACTCTCGTCCTCTGATGCAGGGTCCTCTCGACGGTGGCGAAGGTGGTTTATGTGTTTTCTAAATGATTTTTTATTTTGTAACTCCACCAGACGAATTTGTTTTGACAGTAGCTGTTTTACAGTTCCCGGGATCCATTTACTCTTCAACACGTCATAAATCCAAACGTCTTCACCGGGTAGAAACTTATCCGTTGAGAAAACTCTACTCTTGTGGTTTCCAGGCAAAAGTTGTGATAGATGTGTCCGGCACTTCCGACCCATTAATAACTCTGCTGGGGTTTTTCCTGTTGAAGTACTCGGTGTGAAATGCTGTGTATACATTGCTTGCACTAACGCATCCGACATGTTCTTTAATTGTAATTTTTTTATGGTGTACTTTAGGTGTTGCACTCCTTGCTCAGCTATACCATTGCTCTGAGGGTGGTATGGTGGTGTGAGAGTATGTTCTATTCCTCTGTCCCTCAGAAAATCTTTAAATTTTGTTGACGTAAATCCTGCACCGTTATCTGTCACAACATTTTCCGGATAACCGTGGGTAGCAAACACTTCATTTAACACCCGGATGGTGCACTCAGCACTGGTATCTTTAACCACTCTGTATTCAGTCCAACGTGAATACGCGTCAACTAATAACAATATAATATATCCGTTCAATGGTCCAACATGGTCCAGATGAATTCGCGACCATGGGGCAGAAGGTGCTTCCCAAGTTTCAAATTTCTTCGGAGGCAGTTTAGTTATCTGTTGGCAGTTTACACATTCTTTCAGCGTGTTCTCAATATCCTTTGTCAAGTTTGGCCACCATACATATGATCTAGCCAGAGCTTTCATACGCACTATTCCAGGGTGTCCTTTATGCAATAAGCTTAAGATTTTTTTTCTGCCATTAGTAGGCACTAAAACACGATCATTATTTAATATGCATCCGTTGCACACAGACAGTCCTTCTCTGGCAATCCAGATGCTATGACTTAATTCACTGGGGCATCTAGATGGCCAACCTTTTCTTATCCAATTTATCAATTTCATGTATCCTTTATCATTCCTAGTCCAGTGTGCTATGACGTTGCTATTTATCCCTTCTGGATTTAGAGCGTCAATGTAGTTTATTTCCTTTATTTCATAAGTAATTTCCTTTACATCTGGCAATCTGGACAAAGCATCCGCATGACTGATCTTTTTTCCGGGTTTGTAAATTAACGTGAAATCATAATGCGACAATATATCTATCCATCGTAACATACGTGGGCTTGACGATTCATAAACATTTTTTACACAGCCGAAAATTCCCGTTAGAGGGCGATGATCGGTATAGATCGTGAATTTCCGTCCGTATGCATATTGGTGGAACTTCTTTACCGCGAAAATCACTGCTAAAGCTTCCTTATCCACTTGACTGTAATTTTTCTCAGCTGGTGTTAGTACTCTCGAAGCAAACGCAATAGGACGTTCACCTTCATAACATGGATGAGAGAGGACAGCTCCGACGCCGTATTCCGATGCGTCTGCAGTAATACATAATTCCCAGTCATTCCGATAATGCACTAACAAACTTTCCGATGTCAGCAAGTCTTTTGCAGTTTCAAAAGCTTTATTTTGTTCTGTGCTCCATATCCAACGTTGTTTTTTCTTTAACAACATGTATAGCGGTGATAGCACATGTGATTTCCCAGCTAAAAAACTTTCGTAGAAATTTAGCAGTCCTAAAAATGCTTGAAGTTCCTTCACGCTTTGGGGTTTTCTGGCATTTTTTATGGCTTTTACCTTTTCTGGGTCTGGGCGGCGTCCTTTTTCAGTTACGATGTGTCCGAGAAATTTAATTTCCTTCGCAGACCATATACACTTTCCTACGTTTAATTTCGCTTTAGCTTGGTCTAACTTCGAACAAACCTGATCCACACGCTTTTCAAGCTCGTTTTCTGTCTCGCCAACGACGAGAATATCGTCCAAGTACGGGATTACCCCGTCCATTGCTCTAAAAAGCATATCCATTTTTGCTTGAAACACGTTTGGTGCGATCGTTATTCCATACGGTAATTTATTGCACTTATATAAGCCTTTGTGCGTGGTTAACGTGAGTAGCTCTGCCGTCTCCTGAGTTACAGGAATCTGATGAAATGCTGTTTTCAGATCTATTTTTGCAAAATATTTTGCCTTCTGTAATACTGCCAATACTTCTCGCACATTTGGAACGGGATAAGCTCCCTTATTTATATATTTATTTATTGTGAGACGATAATCTCCACATAACCGTAAACTACCCTCTGGTTTCACAATCGTCACTATCGGGGTCGCCCACGACGACTCTTCCGTAGGTGTGAGAACTCCTTTAGCTACAAGATCATTTAATTCTTTCTCTACTTTTTCTCTTATCGCAAACGGCACTTTTCGAGGTTTACATATAATTCCTTTTGCGTCTTTCACTAGTTCAATATCCACTGGTCTAGTTCTAAATTCCGACACTCCAGGCCTAAACAATTCCGGGTATCGTTCTTTTATGGTAGTTTCTATACGGACCTTTTTTAATATTTCCACACGTATTCCCAAAGCCGCGAACCAATTTCTGCCGAGTAACGGGCTAATATTATTTTTTACTATATATAATTCTAGGAACTTATGTCTTTTATTCAACGTCACTGGCACAGTAGCTTTCCCTTGAATATTTATTCTATTTCCGTTTATATCCGTGACAAACACATCTGCTTTCCGTAGCTTTAAGTTATTATCCCAGTCTTTTTTTATTTCCATCCAGTCTTTATGTGATATAATTGACAAGCCGGCACCGCTGTCCACTTCCATTGTCATCCGTTTATTGCAAATTTGCAATTCTACCCGAATGTTATCCAATTTGGTGTCGTCATTTCTAATGGCCTTGATAGATACTTCACGTTCCACCTCACTCCGGGGCTTGTAATCTGATTTTTTTCTCGGATATTCGCCGTCTCTGGAATGACACACAGCTGCTAAGTGCCCTCTAGTGTTACACATCCTGCAAACTTTGTCTTTATATCTGCAATTATTTTTCAAGTGTCCTATTTTTCCACAGCAATTACATGTTTGTTTCTTACTGTAGCCACTGGAGGTCGCGATATTATTTCTTTCCCTTTCTATACTGAAGGCTATTTTTTCTGGGATTTTTGCCGTAGTGTACTCTGATGCCATATTTAACATGGCCTCCTGTGCAACGCATTTTTCCATGGCCGTTTTGTAATTTAAATCGGAATCACTCAAAAGCACTTTCCTAAATTTATCATCTGACATGCCATATAGGAATTGTTCTAACAGAGAGTCATTTATTTCTTGTCCGAATTCACAATCCTTCGCTAATTTTCTCAATGCGAGGTCGTAATCCACATATTTTTCCTGCGGTAATTGCGTTCTGCTTCTTAATCTCAGACGCGCTATCCACTTTGATGTCTTCGGTACGAAATATGCATTTAGTCTCTCTATGAACTCCTGGTAAGGTAGGTCTTCCGGACGCTTTGGATCGGTAAGCCTATTTGCCAATTGGATCATGTCTTGACCCGCGAAATATAAAAGAGTAGCAATTTTATAGCGGTCCTCTTCGATTTTGTTTATGAAGAAATAATATTCCACTTGTGCTATGTAAGTTTTCCAGGAGTCGCTGTTATTTACATCGAACTCACGTATTGCCGTACCTGCCGCCATTTTTTTTTTCTTGTGCGTCGCTTAACTTACGGTTCTATCCTGACGACTGCGCCACTCTGCTATGTCTGAGGGTTACTCTATGAGAGAGAACCAGTCAGCAAGCATAATAATAATCCAGGGTTTTCACAGATAGCAAATTATCACTCTTACAATTAGAGGATGGGTTCTTCTTGGAGACTAGATATCCTTCCAAGGCGTTGACTACTTTTACACACGTGAACCTGGACACAAGAGAGTGTAGATCGTTCTACCATGCTATTTATATCCATGCTTATCGATCTATCATGTCTGGTCTGGATAAACGATAGCAGCGCTCTCTTTATATTTATTTAACAGAGTAATCCATAAGCAGGTATGTAGTTTTTACGTATTTATACTTAAGTCTGTAGGTGGGTATATCGCAAGAACTATATCTATACTAATGTCATCCTAATCTCAGAATCTCTATTAAATTTTGGTTTTATCTTGTATTGCTTCTTTTATTTTCCTTTCTTTAATATTGTCTGCATATAACATTATCTTTATTGAACTTTTTGTAAATTTGTGTCCTGTGTCCTTTATATATATATATATCAGTGATTTATTAACTGACATGTTATTTTAATCTTGTTTTTATAAAATGTTTAGATAGTGGATTGATAACAAATATGTGGAAGAAACTAAAAATTCTATAAAAACAAAATTAAAACATCTGATAAATCACTAATATATATATATATACATATTAAGAACACGGGACGCACTTTTAAAGAAAGTTCAATAAAAATGTTACATATAGACAATATTAAAGAAAGTAATATATATATCCCCAGACTAGTTTCTGGCTTGTGGCCTTCATCAGTGAGGAGCCTTGGATCTGAGAGCATTGGATGAATAGGCACTAGATAAGGATTTTAAGCACAAGCCTTCTGGCATCCACTGATTGCTCTTGTTAGCACAAGATGGCACTACTATATGGAGAGTTTTGCTTTGTTTTGAATGTATAATTTATATTTATTTTATATTTATATCGTATATTTTATTTTATATTATCTGATTTATTTTATTTGGGTTTAATTATATTTATGTCAGTTTTACTATGTTTTGTTATATTTTATGTCCTTTTATTATTTTTATTATTATTATTTACTGTTTACATTTGTTATGGTATTATTTATATAGTTACATATTTTATTTTGTTCATTATATCATAGTTCTGAAGAAGCCTGCAGGATAGTGGAAACGTAAGATTGTGTATGCATATATGTAGAATAAAAAGTTTTTTGCTAAAAAGTGTTAAAAGTAGAGTGGATAAATTACATTATTATTTTTATGTAAAATAATTTTAAAAAATCTCAGTTTTTTAATTAATTGCTTTATAATGTTAAGTATTATTCTAAAAATATAAAACTCTAAGCGATTAATTTATATTGTTCATGGCAATTTTTCAATACTTTTTAATTAATTAAAAATTATGAAAATATTCTTATTTTAATGCAAATTTAAAAAATGTAAACTAATATAAAAATATTTTTTTCCAATTATTATCTGCCTTTATGAAGAAATCTTAACCTTCTAATTATTTTTTCTTAGGATGTCCAATTTAAAATGAGAAAAAGATGTGGGCTGAATATCAAATTTTAAAAGACTTTTCCAAATAAAAAGCTAGACAATGTTTGATTATATATACTTTAAATTTTATTATTCAATATTTTGAAGAGCCCCACAAGAAATATCCAATTGAGTCCTATACTAACGAACGAATCTGGCCCTGCATATGTTCATATATATTATAAAAAATTGCAAAAAAAGAAGTTTGCAATTAACAGAAAACAAATCTGCTGAGTCCCTTAAAAAAAACAAAAGAGAATATTTCTAATGTTTTTTTTCCATTTGTTCTTATTGTTGCAGCAATTATTTTCATGTGATTATTCATATGGTAAACAAACATGGAGAGATTGCTTATCAATAAATAACAACCAATGTATTGGGTGTAGTGGTTTTTACTAATGAGTTTAAGATCAAAAAAAAATACTATATTTTCTTGCTAGATGCCTAATAACTTTTATCAGAGACGCCATTTAAGTTTTCTTGAAGCAAAGATCAATATATTCAAAAGTTTATGAAAGCTCATTTTCTTTTCATGATAGACTAAAAACACTATTATGGCTCTCATATTCTGAAGGTTGCAGTTGGTAAATTAAGGCAGAGGGTACTGAAAATCATCAAACTGTGGATGTAAGCTGCTTTTTGATGATGGCTTTTTATTTTAAGAAAGAATAAATTACATAATTGAAAAACAAAATGTCTAATATTAAATGAGACATCAGACTTTATAAAATTAGAATAAAAGGTGAGCAGAGGTTGAAATAAATTTTACTATAACAAATAACAAGCAATGGGATTCAGATCAGTGACAAGATTAGTTATAAAACTTCATGAAAAATATCATATGAAGATAATTCAGATTTATACCCAAAGAAGTAGATGAGTTTTATATGGATATATAAAATCTTTTAATCATGCCACATAACATTTTAAAATTATCATGAGAGATTTTTATGCAACAAATGAAAAACAATTGAAAAATGAAAATTTTAAGAATGAATTTAGATAAGGAGGAAGAAAATGAGAAAGACCACAGAGTTGTCAGGGAAAAAATTGTGTAATAAGAATTTTTAAAAAAAAAATAGGAATGAATATGGAAATATTCAAATGAAATAACAGCACAGTTATATTATATTTTATCTAATAAAAAAGATGTATTCCAAGATTAAAAATAAAATAATCAAATAGTTTCTTGTTTGGGAGTTCATAAGAAGTTCAAGCATCAGGATAGAGATGGAACTGTAATCTATGGATACTCAACTTTAAAAATATATAGAAGTAAACAGAACATTGGGTGCAAGTTAATTTATGATAATAGCAAGGAAAGTAGTTTATCGTTTAAGGCTCGAATGGGATCTTTAGCAACAAGAGAATATACATGTATATGGAAAAATATGGGTGATTTCATCTGCAAATTGTGTAAGGAAAGCATAGAAAATACTAGGCATCTGTTAATTAAATGTAAATGTCTGAAAGCAGAAAGGGTACAAATAATGAAGTTGTGGAAGAATAAATATAAACAAAGTGATTATACAGAAAATGACTTATTGTTTTTTATGTTGTGTTTGGGAAAAGATAAGGGGTTTTTAGATATAAAGACCATGGAGTTGACAAAGATTATGTTGTGGAAATGGGATGGAGCAAGATAAAGAAGAATATGGGAAAACTTGGGGTAGGGAATGAAAAGGGAAGTCAAAGTGGCTAACAGATTTCTCTGGGCATAGTTGCTGAGAGATTCCTGACTCCGTATACGGAGAAGTCACAGTGCATCACATCAACTCCAGAGTTTGCCATTCTGCAATCTCACCAAACTATGTGATGTTACTTCAAGACCAAATATGCTTAATAGATTCAACATATGATGTGATAATTGATTAATGAGAAATAAGATATGTGTTAATGCAAAACTAAAATAACAAAAGTTAAAAAATACATCAATTTATGCCAGAACTGGCACATAGCTCAGATTTAAATGAGATTTTAAAAAAAAGGAATATATTTTAAAACAACCCACTTAGAAAAAGAAATAAACATTTGGAATTAATTAAAACATATAAAAATATAACTGTGAAATAACAAGGAAAGTTATTTTAAAAAAAGAATAAAAACCTCAAAAAAATAATCTTGCCAATGGAAAGAAAGTTATTTCAGTAATAAAACAAAATGGTGGTAAAAAGCAGGATAAACATTATGAAGTGTGTGAAAAAATTCTACGAAGATCTACACAATAATAAAAAACAAAAAAAAATTCAAAATATGAATATGAGAACATCTTACAATTGCATTTTTTGAAACACCAAATATTTTAAAGAAAAGGTCAAGTCATGAAAAAAGCTAGAAAAAAAAAAATAATGAAATTATTATAAAAATTTTAAATAAGCAGGCAAAGAAAAATTTCATTCCTTTTCCGTTGATTATATCTATAATAAATTATTGTATTCCTTTGTGTGTATATATATACTTTTTTTATTTTTACAATGCTTTTTATTATTGATGTTATTTCTTATAATTTAAAACAATCTTTTAATTAGAAGAACATAATAAAAGTTTTGAGTTAAAAAAAAAACGGTTAAACTTTTATTTTTTTTTAATTAAAAGAGTATTTCAAATTCTGAAAAAAACTCATTAAACAACAATAATGCATTGTAAAAATAAATAAAAAAAAGAATCAATATATTTAATATAAAAAAACTGCTGTCAAAACTATACAAGGAAATGATAAGCATATTCCAGATGAGTGGAAAAATTCAGTAACAATATAAATATTTAAGAAATGTGTAAAAGAAATTACTAGAAATTAAAAGGTCAAAAAAAAACAGATCTATATATAAGTATTAAAAAAATTAATAGAAAGCACCATGAATATAAATTGCTATTTTGCATTCGATTTGTAGGTTATGAAAATCCATACGCATTTCTGTAGTGATAAAAGTTTTGGAGTATCAGTTTTTGTCAAAATCTGAAGATTATTTTCATAAAAATAAATGAATAGTTAAATTATGTAGATTTCTCAAACGATGTGATTGTTTTAAAAATAATTCTTCTCAGCTGCACATAATGTTACTAGAACTATCAGATGAAAACAAAAAAAAAAAAATAGAAACAAAGATAATTGCTAAAAAGTCTTAAGTAATGTTAATGACTTCAAAAAAAAGAAAATAAAGATTGATAATAATTAATTATAAAAAATGAATAGCTATAAATATCTTGGTCAGATTATTTATAAAGATGGAAATACAATGTTTAAAATTAACCACAGTATTAAATTTGGAAAATATTAAAAGAAAATATATCTACATGCTTGAAAAAAAAAAACGTTTTTAATAAATGTGTTTTATCAAAACTTATTTATGGATTAATAGAAGAGCAATAATAGAGACTGCAATCACATTGCAAAATATGGAGAAAAATGTGCTTAATAAGGAGAAAATTGAAAACAATGGACATAAATGAAAGAACAAACTGATGTCATTGAAAGAATTAAGAGACTGAAATGGAGCTAGAGTAGATATGATGATAAAAGAAAAGACAATAGATGATATCCCAAGAATTTCCAAAAGACAAAAAAAAATAATTGAGATGAAATAAGAATTTGCTGAAAGATATAGTAAAGAGAAGCTATGGATCAGAAAAACAGGATTAAACTAGAAGAGAGTTTCACTCTGCAATAGATGAATGAAACTGATATATAAACACTTTAAATAAATAAGATAGGGTAACATATGTCATACATGCTATAACTGGAATGCCCAAAACTTATATACATCTTTATCAAAAATAATTAAACAAGCAAACCACGAGCACAGTGTTTATACATCTGTAAATGGTAACAGCTTTACCAATAATAATTATAATCATATTTTTTGTTTTCATAATCATTAGAACAATCTAGATTAATTTGGAAACTTCACCTCTAGCTATAAAAAGTTACCATTTCCTAATAATATTGGTTGATAGCTATATTGGCTGTGGACTATCTATCTAAAAGAAAAATTCTACACCCATTTACGATTTAAAAAAATTCTCCAAGATTTACTCACCTCAGACTCCAATTCCAGATCTTAAAAAACAAGCAAATATATTAATAATTATGTTATCAAATCTTTCTTATCAAGAATGATCTTAAATTAAAGTAAAACAAAAAACTTCATATTTGCAGTATCAAAGTAAATAAAAACCACTTTTATATATTAAAGCAATGTAAGAATTAGCAATCATGTATGTGCATTTTGATTATCAAACTATGCAATCAATCTGTCTATTTACAAATGCAATAGGCCATGTTTCGAATTGTAATGACAAGATATTCAGTTTGCACTTGAAAATAATAAAATATAATTAATTTAACTTTTGAAATAGGCTATAAATTATACCTTCAAAGATTTGCTGACACTTCAGTCTTTTAACTTTCGGCTTCAAGTTTACTACAACTTTATAAGAATATTAAAAGTTAGTACTTTTATTGAATATCTGAAATAACCGACTTCACAGATGATAAACAAATTGTTTCTCTTTACTTATATATTTCTGTCAATAAATATAAAATATTTAACTTTTTGGTTATCTTTAAATCAATCTAATCTACATGCTTATTTGCATTTCCTTGTCTTTCGTCTTTATTTCAAAAGCATTACTATTTAATAAATGGACTTTCATTACTCTTTAATGTTACAGTCTTATGTTTTGTTTATTTGTTATAATAACTTTTTGCTAAACATAAATGCGTATTTTTGTTGTGCATGATTTTACATGACCATTGTCTTTTTTCTCCCTTTCAAAAGTTAAATTAATTATCTTTTATTTTCAAATGCAAAATAAAAGGCCTTCTTTATAACAAAGTAGTATCTCACAGTAGTGGCAAGCTAGAAACTGGATTTTTGCTGTTAAGTAAATTATGGTTGACCTTTTTTTCTGCAGAAAGATATGAAAATGTATAAAGGTTGTGATAAAATGTTATTTCAAAATTATTTTTCAAAAGATGAAATTATTACTTATTATTATTTTCAAAAAAAAAGCTAGTCAACTGTCTATGCAAATAATATTCCATACATATGTGTAACTGCTTTCACATGCGAATTGCATACATTCACAGTTGATAGATATTAGCACTTTCAAATTAAAATTTGTTAATATTATTTTTAATAAATATTTGAAAACAAATTATTGCATAATCTACTATTTATTTTATTTACTTTCTTAAGATAAAAATGACATTCTTCTCAATTATTTGTGAACATGTGGATATGATATAAAATATATGTAAATACAAACATTTTCATTTTTTTATTAGTGGTGACAAGAATTATAATAGATAAGTCTTTTTTTTCTCCCATGTGTCAAAGCATCAGCCAGGAAGTGAACCCGCAAACCCGGGACAACTGCTTGTAAGGCAGCTGTGTTTTTATGGCGTATTTTAACTGTAATTTTACAAGAAATGTAATAAAGCTGTTATAGAAACTTCACCAAAATTCACAGTGAATGAATAAATATAGAATTAAAAAAAAAAAATTAACATTTATTTTACAATAATGACCATATTTTTTCAGTTTTATTGCTATTCAGTGTATGCACAACTTCACAATATATATTTTATTTTTGCATTATATAAACTAGAATTATTATGAAAATTATATCTTGAACCAAAAAAATGCCAAAATTTTGAGGATGTATAATTTAAAGTAACACCATTATAAAGATTATAGTCTATTAGTCTAAGCATAAAGTAATTCACTAATTCCTTGATTTCATCTTTTACCTTTTTTTAATTCTGAAATTGTTTAATCAAATGCTATTAAATATTTTTTTTACATTACACTCTATATTGAAAAATTTTGAATATGTAGGTTGATAATTAAGTTTCTAATATGTTTCTACTGTTATAAATATAGTATTTAATTATTTTGGCATAAATGTGAAAACCTTTATCTTATTTCAATTTAGGGCACAGCTCAAAGTATAATGATTAACCCATCCACCTGCTATGTCAATGAATACTAATTACTATTGAGAATCTTGAAACTTTAACTTCATATCAAGATATTTATGCTTAAAATTAAAGAAACTTTAAAGACTCAGATTAAATATATATAAATTAAGCTAAACAGAAATAATCATTTGCTTACTCTTTTATTATAAAGTGGAACCTAAAATTGGACCTTCTAATATTGGGAGAATCATTTCAAAATGGCTAGGTTTATTAGGCTATTCATAAGTAACATTTTTAGGTACTTGTGAGTTTTCAAGTAAACCAAGATGGCAGTCCATATTTTTGATAAATTGAGACATCCAAAAAATGTTTACAAAAAAATCGCATTTAATAATTAATTTTTATTATTGTTATTTTAAAAAAAGAAATCATTGAGAAAAAATTAGAATATTTATAGTCTATTTTTTTTTTAATTATAAACTTATTAACAGAAAAATTGAAAAAATATATATAAATACAATATTTACACTTTATTTATATCGGCAGCGAGCAATCATATAGTGACCATAACACACAATTTTCGGGAGGGCAGGATCTCATACTTTTGCAAATAGTCCACTGTATCTCATTCTGTGACAGGAAGGTCCCAAATTTTTATCATTATGACAATTTACCAAAAACTGCTGACAAAAAGAAACATGCTGAATTCAATCAAACTATTACAATGTTAAGAGTGTCTCGACACTGCTCACGTTATAACACAAGTATATTACATTTAAATATCAGCCTTTCAAGCTAATTGAGCACGCGCCTTTTGAGAGTGTTAAATAAATGAATACTTTCCTCTTCAATCCAAGATATAGTATTTATGCAAGAATAAAAAGGATCCTCTTATTCCTACAACTCAAATTCTTTTATATGAGCAAATCTGAAGAGGAAAGTATTCATTTATTTAACACTCTCAAAAGGCGCGTACTCAATTAGATTGAAAGGCTGATATTTGAATGTAATATAATTGTAAACACGGCGCTAGATAAAATAATTGTTTATTAACACAAGTATATTAAAAAAAATTGAAATGAAGCTTCTTAATGAAATTATTCCTTTTTTTAAATTTAACAATCAATTTATTAATTTTGTTTTAATTTAACAACTAACACATCTTCGGTAGATTATAGGACCTTGAAACTGTATATTTATCAAAAATACGAGGTACCATCGTGGTTTACTTGAAAACTCATATGCATCCAATTTTATCATAGACATATATTATGTTTAAAAGGCAACAGTTTGTGTTATTTATAGTCTAGATAATAACATACTTACATTTTATCCAACTGATCATTAACTTCTTCATCTTTTTCATAATCTTCTAGTAGCTGTGCAACTAATGATCCATAAGTTAAAGTAAATAATTCTGAACTCTGCAATTAATAATTCAAATGATATATATATATTCTATATATTACGACAAAAAAATTCAGATATATGTATCAACAAACATTTGAACATAATTAAAAATGTGCTTTCTATGTTAATATAAAAATTACCTATAATTCATATTATGTATCTGGAAAAAAATGTTGGATAGATATTATTGCTATTTATTTTGCATCAATAAATAATGAAAAATATACACACCTAGAATGCACACACATTCCTATATATATATATCCAACGAAAAAAAAAAAAAAGGCTGAATAAATGTTAGGGAAATATATTAAGAATAGTTATTTATCTCAAAAAATATATATATAATATTAAAGAGAAATACATTTTTTGCAAAAAAAAACGTCAATAATCCAAAATTAAGAGAGCTCTATAGTACTATGAATGCTTATATGCTCTCTATAAATTGTTTCAAATCTTTGATTCTAATTCATTGTCTGAAAATATATTAAAGTTTATGGTCTAATTTTAAATGCTAACATTAAAACAAATTAAGAGAATAGCAAGCTGCAGCTAGAGCATATATTCCCAGTAGAAATTCAATAAACAATAAGAAAAGTTCCACCTCAATCCTATTGTTTGGAAGGCATATCCCATCTCTTCTGCTGCTTGACTATAAGTAATCTCGGACTACTGACTTCATTTTTTCCTCTCTACTAAAACTTGATTAAGGAAATAACATAGTTTGAATAGAGCTTGTAAAAAGATGGGGGAGGAGGGCCTGATTGTTTGACAGTAATTCCACTTCTCTCTTGGGCTAGTTATGTATATGGATCAATATAATGAATAATTTTACTTAAAAGTATATTTCTTAAGACATTAATGCACTAGCTACAACTATAAAAACTAGCTCTAACAGGTTAGATAATACATAATTGCTATAAAAAAATCAGCCTGACCTTATGTAACCATAAATCTATTTAATGTTAATATCAAATGTGTCCACCACATAAGCCTATCTAATTTTATCCATTAAGAAATGTATGATATCCAGAACACACATTAATTGCTTGTACTTGTATATATATTATCTCCCTTGCGCTCTCACTGAGTAAAGCAACTAGCAAAGAAATGAAATTGGGAGGGGGGGGGCTCCATTTCTAGAATCAGAAACAAAAGTAATCACTATCATCTGCCAAATATAGTATAATTAAGATGATGTCAATACAGAAATTTGACGTAAATCTATTAGAGAAATGGATAATATGCTTAGACAATTTCAAAAACTTTTTCAATGTTAATGAAATTGTAATTCAGAGCTAAAGTTGGCATATTTGATTGCATATATGTGCACAAACAATGCCAATGCATACAATGGAAATTAAGCCAGAAGCATTAACTGCATATTTTTAACCTCAAAATATAAGCCATTCTACATAAATTCAATCAGGGAAGCAAGTGTTCAGGGAAATAAGTTCACAACTGAATTATGAAAACTGGCCAACAATGTGCAAGTGATTGATTTCTGGATTAAGCCTTACGTGACAGATTAATAAATAAGATAAAAAAATCTATATCTAAAACTACTTGCGCATTCTAATCTACAATTAAACAAACAAATCTGGCTAAAATAACAGCCATCCAGGCAATATCATTAGAAGATAATGGCAGAGAGAGAAGATTTATCCCACAATACCTTTGGCAAAATAATACTAACATTATGAGAGTGCTTATGACCTATAAAGCTTACCAATTTAGGAAAGAATCATGTAAATTTAGCGATAAAATTAATCAGAGAAAGCATGTTTGATTTTTAAAAACGCCATTCCTGATTAAGCCTAAATTCTGATTAAACCTAAGTAGGGACACTCTAACAGAAATGATCAAATAAAGATAAAAAATTAAAAATCTTATCAACTGTAAAAGCAGAAAGGTAATGGAAAACAAAATTACAATCAACAATTGAACAATAGAAATGGAACTAGATTCGAGACTTCAGGTTTCTATAGTTTCAAAAACAGTATAGAAATTTTTCAATAATAAAAAGGAATTCTGAATAAAAGATTTTCAAAAATATAATATTTCCAGAAATATAGTATCAATTTTTTAGGCAATAAAGCACTTCAGCTGGAAGAGACAATAGTAATGTGTCAAGCAGAAAAAAATGAAGAGACAGTAATTTGTTGGGTAGAAGCTGACTTGAAATGCTAGATTGTGCTGTTGCAGGAACCCCAGAACCAATGGTCAATGCCTATTATACCTATAACAAAAAAAAATAGTTAAATTCATATAAGTGGGAATTACAGATGTGTGATTAATAAGGTTCTATCAACTGACATTTATCCACTACCATCAATCAAACAAGTGATGACATCGCTGGCAGGGAAGAAATGCTTCACCAAATTCGATTTGAGAAATATCTACTTGTAAATCCCATTGGATGCAGAAGTAGCTCTTAGGTAGACCATAATAATCCACAAAGGGCTTTTTAAAGATAAAAAGAATGGCATCCAATTTCAATCATATTCTAACCCCTTATAGATTAACTGACAACTGACATTCCAAGACTTCTGTATATGATTTGTTCTTAACGAATTATTAAAAAGTCTTCATGAAAATATAGAAAAACTGGTAAAAAAAAAAAAAATTTAGCAAGATGAGCATTAATGTAAGTTTAGAGATTCCAAAAAAGAAATATAACTCCTTGAATTTAAATTAATTTGGCAGACATTCATCCTGAAAACAATAAGATAATGTCAGTGTCAGAAGCTAAGAGACTATCAAATGTCAAAGAACTTCAAATATTTGTAGGATTAATAAATTATTATAAATTTTATTTCTAATGTAATTGAATTAGCACCACTCTTAAGTGTGTGTGTGTGTGTGTGTTGGGGGTGGGGAAAGGACAAGAACTGGCATTCACAGAATTATAGTTCAAACTCCAGAACTAAAATATTTTGTTATAGAAAAAACCTTATAATGATTTCTGATGTACCATCCATTCTGGTTTCATCCATTGTGATCTGGATCGTGCTTGTCCAATGCTTTTTTGCAAGGCAACAAATCTAGATTTTAGTAACCCTATATAAAACAAGGCTGGATGCATATACGCTCAAATTGTCAATAAAGACCCGGTAATAATTTCATATCATAAATCTTTAATACTTTAAATACAAATAAGAGCCTACCTCTGCAAGTATTTTACAGAATGATTTGCTAGTTCAACATGCTATCTGTCTATAACTTCAAAATGAAGTTCTAGGCAGAATAAATCAGCATGATATATAAAAGATTTCCAAAAACTAAATAAAAAGGTATACTTTAGACACAAAAATCCACATTATCAGCAGTAATGCAGTAGATAAGGTTAGAATAACTAAAAAAAAAAAAAATTGCAAATACTGAATAATAGTTTTTGACTCAGGAAGAAAGCAAACTATTGCTTTAATTCAGTTTGGTATAATTCGTATGAAAATGCTCATTCTGTATACATATAGTGGCCCAATATGAATAAAAGTATTCAATCAAGAGTACAAATTACTCGCAATGCAAACATCTCAAAAAATAGTAAAACACTGACATATACTGGAATGGAACTAACTGTCCCACAAGCCAAAGAGTCCTATTTACATGTATTTATATAGAATCATGAAGCGTACGGAAAACTCTTTATTGTAATAGATGATTACTCAAAATAGCTTGAAATAATTAACAAACCATTAACAAAAATAGGTACTACTACTGAGGCCATAAGGAAATTATGGGTGATCACAGAATTCTCAATATAACAATTCAAAAAATTTATATTACCAATAATGTTAAACGTGTGTTTTCACTGCTGCTTCACATTGAAAGTAATGTCTTATAGAGCATGAAAATGCAAGAGAAAAAATCACTAGCTAAGTGGACTTGTAATATAAAATAAAAATAACATGTATATCTTAGTGATATACACAATTACTGCCGTATTGTGTAAAAAAATTCACAGAAGCATTTATGTTGAGAAAGCTTAGGATTAACATTACTCTATACACATTATTGAAAGAGTAGAAATATATCTAAAAATGGGGACCAGGCAATAAAATAATTTACAGATTTCAGCAGTAAAAGGTGTTGCCTATAAAAATTCAAAATCATTAAATAAACATATGTTTATCATAAAAACCATTGAAGGGCAGATCATTTAGTCATCCAAGCCAGCAAAATACAATTATGCACAAAAAACACCCACAATCCATCACTGTAGAAACAACTATTAAAATTGAGGAAGTAATGTAAGCTAAGACAATAATCAAATCTGGTAAAGTAGCTTACAAAGAGATAAAGCCAATTGAGTTAGCAATGAATGCGGTGAAAGCAACCAAAATAAAGACAGTGACCAAACCTAGGAAAGAAGTCAAGATAGCAAAGCAGAACACTAGTTGAGCATCAATGTACCAAAAAGAAGCAGCAGAAGAAAGCATAATATCTGAAAAAATACAGATTAATTTTAATTCACATAAATAAAAGGCAAAATCTGAGAAAAGGATGTAGTATACTAACAAGCAAGCTAGCATTTAAATTCGCAGGTGAGTTTCACCAACCAATGCACCTTCAATTTTATTGCTTGGGTAACAGCTACCATTCTAGTTGATTGCTAACATTGCTTTCATTATCCTTAATGATTGCTGCAGTGGTAGTGTAGCCCATTCTAGAGCTCAAGATTCATGGATCCTGGCGAAATCTGCAACTTCTCGAGCTCAAACTGCTTACAAAATTCCGAGCAATAAAACCATTCAATCATTTTATTTATTTATTGCTTCTATTGCCTGCTATAAATTCTTTCCAAAGGTAATTGTCTTTATTTTTTTCTCTCTGCTAACTCTTGATATTCATAGGTAAAATATTTGGGTAAGACTTGTAAGAGAAGGCCTAATTATTGCACAGTAACTCCTCAACTGAGTTATTCATGTATACTGACCAATGTAATGAGTAATTTACCATTAAGGTACATTTCTTAAGAAATTAATATAGTTGTTATATTTGTAGAAATTAGTTCTAGAAGGCTGTATGATGCTATAAAGCCAGCCTGATTGCAAGTAATCCTAAGTCTATTAATCTTAAATCAAATATGTCTACCACATAAGCCTAACTAACTCTATCCAGTAAGAAATGTATAATAGTCAGGAAAACACATTAAACCCTTATACATATATGTGTGTAGATATGTAAATAAATGTTATATTATTCACTTTCCTCCTCATAGAGTAAAACACTACATGAGCTATGCAAAATACTACTAATGATGGTTAGGTGTTATCACTTGATTATAATATCTTGTTATTGTGTTGATTCAATCTGCAGAGAAAATATACATTAGTTTATGCAAATATTTCACTTGCACTGTCCAATTGTCTGTTCAAACTACAAATATATGGAACTATGTTATCATTACATTAATAAACCTCACATTTATACAAAATTAATATTTACATAACTTTATTCTGTGGTATTATTTGTTACGTATGATGGACTAACAGTAGGTGGATAAGAATGATTCCCAGTAGTCAGACACATTCCATAAGATGTGAGTGTGGAAAGGACTTAAAGATGGAAAACCAACTCAATAAATTTCAAATATTTATTTTAATAGTAAGAATAACAAATGTATTTTAAGACATGGATAACATGAACAATATATACAAATACATATACATATTAATAACACAGAAAGTAATATGAAGATTTACACAAAATAAAAGTAAATATCTGTGCAACCTGCAAATTCTTTCCTTACAGTCACTTGGAGACCTATAGCTGATGAATGTCCTGAGAAATAGATTGTTTCTATAAAGCCTTTTAGCTTTCTCTCAGATAAATTATTTTTAATTTATTTATACCTTTCCAAATGTCTGGAGTAAATAATCAACTAATGGTGGTTCTAGCAATAGTAATTAAGGTATGCTTTTTTTAAAAAAATAACTTCCACTTAATAGTTTGACTTAATTGTTGCTGACTGAGATTGCTGACTAAGATTAACTTAATTCTATATTTACTTAAATTGTTGAGTCTACTTAGAGGATTAGAACATATGCACTCAAAATATTTCAAAATAAAATATATACACATAGGAATAACAGATTTTTAAAATTCAGTCTGTACTAAAATATTATTGACTAAACCTGATTGCATACATTGCATATAACTCCTCTTTACTCTAAAATTTGGGATTTGCTTGTTCATTACACTTTAGCTATACATAATCTTGGAAGTATATGGGTAATTTCTCTGACTGAATCATATTGATCTCGAGAGCTTTCTTTCAAGTTATCTGTAGAGCTTTTCATCTCTGAATACACGCTTAACTTTTCTCACATCTTCAGTAGTCTTGTTGTTCACTCTTGTTAGACTCCTCTTCTGCATGATACAATAACATTGCTACCTTCATCCTCATCTTTTTTTATGATATCAGTGTTACTGAATTGATTCAGATAGTCTATATATCTCCTTAAGACACAATTACCTTCCATTCTAACTTTTACTATCTATTTAGATAGAATCTCAATATTATTTCCAACCCAAATTTTATCTCCTATTGCATACTTTGCATTTTTTTTATTAGAATTGATTTCTGGATTACTTTAATCACTAGTTTTGGTAGAAAATAAGAATGCCAGCATTGTCCTTAACTGGTAAAGATGATGTTACACATTAATCCTAGCATAGCTGTCACCATAACTTGATTTATTAAGATACTGTTTCAGATATTGAACTATTTTTTCAGCCAAATTATTAGAATTTTAGCTAATATAACCGTATTTTTATATGTTAAATAGCATTTTCTTCCATAAATTCTTCAAAACTTCTGGATGCAAAGCTAATTCCATTATCAATAACCATTATTTCAGGAAAATCATTACAAGCAAATATCTAATAGTTTATTCCATATTCTTCACTATCTTATATTCAGCTTTTTTGGAATATTGATAGAAAGCCATTAGAAAAACTGAGCATTTACAGAACCTGCATGTTTCATGCCTACTCTATGCCATGGTCTGACTTTTATAAGCTATAGGCTTGCAATACTTTGACATAACTCACAACCTTTAATATTTTTTTCAATATCCTCCTTAGTTTATGTGTTGCCCAGTGCTTTAGCACAATGTCAGCATGTCCCTAGTGTATTAGTTTTAAAACTTGTGATTGTAAAAGAGGATACATCTTGATAAGATTCCTATAAGGAATGAAAAACTGATTATGTTAATTAAATTTTTATTTATTTTTAGTTGCCTATTTTGATTTTATTTAAGATTGATTATTTTAAATTTTATAAAGACAACATTATGGACAATTTTTAAAATTGAAATTTGACTATTTGAAGTAGTAAAACTTGTCTATCCCTAAGTGGAACTATTACTCTGTCTCCTATTAGAATGCATCCTTTGTAAAGTCAACAGCTGTTCTCAGTTATTGCAGAATCAGTGATAAAACTTTTAGTCTTTGAAATGGCCACCCTTCATGGATCAATTACATGAAGATTTAGTATTCCCTTTATCTTTACATGTTATTTGTCACAGCATTACTCCTTAATAACTGTGAAAGTAATGAATATATTTATGTAATAAACTTCAGGGCTTATGAAAGATTTTGTCCTGCATATCCTCGACAGGCCATCTGCATGCTGAATAGAACTTCCCTTTTGATAAGTTCTTTGATAAGTTCGTTCAAATTTGTATGCTGATAATAAATTGTAAAATGAAACCTGGATGGGTTTAGATGATCAAGTGAAAAATTTATTTTTTGACAAGATATCTAGAAGAAGTGTCAGTGATGATCCTAAAAGATCACTCACATAAATATTGATGAAACTTTAATTGCAAGAGCTTCTTTGTTGAACTGGATGTAGTTTCTTTCAGTTCTTGATATTATATAAGGTGAAAAGTGATAGGTCTTTAATTGTCAATTGTTTAATAGCTGATCACCCATTCTGTATTCATAGAAATCGGTAGTCAACGATACATATAAATTACTATTATAGTATATTAATAATTTATAAGAAATTAATAAAGATTTATATTATTGAAAAGCTTTCACTTATTCTTTATAATCCCACTTTTATATCTGATTACTAGTAATCATGCTACATGGGCCACTCCTTTTAAAAAAACTAATATTTCTAAAAAGCTTTAAGTTGCTTAATATTCATGGATATAGGTACTTCTTTAATTAGTCTGATTTTTTCAAGTGTAGGATTTATCTTTCTTCCTGATGTATTACGATGTAAAAAATTTATTTCTTCAGCTTTCCAAATGTATTTTTCAGAATTAAATTGTATCTCAATATTATATAATCGGTTACAGATATTCATTACCCTCATTTTGAGAGCTTACAATAATCAATATATCATCATAATGGGGTGTAACTTCCTCTATCTCTTGGAAAATTGTATCCATTTTAGCTTAGAAAATTATTTATAGCAGTGGTAATTCTAAAAAGTAGATGCTTATATTCAAAAAGACGTATAAATTATAATTTTTAAAATATTTGTTGATTCTTCATCTACTGGAATCTGGTAAAATGGTGATTTCATATCCAGTTTTTAAAATGTAATCATTTTTGCACTGATGCTAACATTTCATTAACATATGGAACAGGATGTGTATTTTAACATAGATTAATATATATTAAACCATCCGATTTGGTAATAATAGCAATTGGAGTAGTCTATTTAGATTTTCTATTGTAATACTCCACAATTAAATCTTGAATTTCCTTCTCTACTTTTGGTCTTAAGGCATATGGTACCTGTTAAATCCGCACTTACAACTGTGCCAATGTTATAACCGCAAGTCATACTATGCGGTCAGCAAATAACGTTATACAATTCCCAAGCTGTTCTTTTCCAATGAGTGCTCTCCAACGAATCGGTCTGCAACGAAGCTCTCCAACGAATTGGCAATGAATGCTCTCCAACGAATTGGTCTGCAACGAAGCTCTCCAACGAATTGGTCTGCAATCTCTCCGCTGAACTGGTCTGCAACGAATGCTCTCCAACGAATTGGTCTGCCACGAAGCTCTCCAGACGAATTGGTCTGCAACAAAGCTCTCCAACGAATTGGTCTGCAACGAAGCTCTCCAATGAATGCTCTCAATATCTCCGCTGCAGTCTCTTTCAGCTACACCGGTGAACTACATTTCCACTGGGTGCTGATCATTAACCGCCAGCACTGACGCAAGATATCTCTACTTAAATACTGCTTGACTGCTCTCTACTGCTCTCTCTGTTACACTGCTAGATGTTACCCAGTCTTATCGCTCTCTGACAACTGCAACGATCAATCAATGCACTGACCAATCAATAAATTTTTGGAGCAGGATTATAGATATGCCACACACCCTCTGTTTGCCTAGGATGGGTTTGTAAGTGGCAGAAGACCGCAGTCCATTCCTATGGAGTTTTTAGTTTATTGATCTACTTGCCCACAGATGTCACATTCCTGTCGGTGGAGAGTCAATGTCTTCTCTATTTCTACTTATTGTTCAGATGTACATTCCTGACAATATAGTATTTTTGTTGTCGTATCATGCTACATTGAATACAGAATGTATCAGATGGATTGGGCCAGTTGATTGCGAAATTTGTTGCCTAAGGTTAAATCAGGGAAGAATATTTTCCTTTCAAAGCAGACCTATGTAGCCATTCATCCGACCCCAAAAAAATATAAACATTATAGCGCTATTTTAAAGTAAAATAAAAATAAGAAAAAACAAAGTAAACTATTCCTCGGGTTTAGAAGATTTAATGGCGAAATAAATATTTTTCTGTGTTAATTTCGGGTGGCTTTATTATTTATCTTTTATATTTAAGATAAAAATTTATAGATTTATCTGGCCTCCTGAGCTAGGACAAGGGCCGACAAATGTAAAAAAGGGAACCACGACGCCCAATTTCGCCAAAGCCGGGCGCCTGGGCGGGCGACGAAAGGTAACGTCTCTTATCTAGAAACATTTGTAATTAGCAAATATTTCTAGGAATTGTCAATCGCCATTACGTCAATGCACTAATTAAATTCCTCAGCTATGAGAGCGCGATCTAAAAACAGCCTTATGAATAAATTCTAGTTTTTTCTGGAGTGCACAAACATGTCTGCCATTTTACAAAACACTACAGTATCTTTCAAGATTTACAAATTAAAGTTTATAAATTATACTCTTAAAGACTTAAATAAATTAAAGAAAGTTTGAACATTGCCCTAATATCAATTGAATTTTTCCCTTTACAATAGATAAATTTATTCTGATTTTTTAGTGAACAATCTAATGAAAATTTTTTGCCACTCTAACTGTATATATATTCAATTTACATTTATATCATTTAATCAAAGATTAGTTTTTTTAATCTGCAATGGATTTTTACACTTAGACAACAAGCAATATGCACAATCCCCTATCTATTTCCAAGGTGATCTCGGTTTTAGATAGATTCATAGTTAGTATATATTGATCTAAGAGATTTCTGCAAAAGTTTTTCACTTGCATTATTTTAATTTTACTGTCTATTTTTATTCCAACTACTAGGTATAATTGGTTTTTTATGATTGTGTTTCTATTCCAGTAAACTTTTGACAAGTGTCTTTTATTTTTACAGATTTTACAACAGTGAACTAAATGTCTTTTTTTCTGCTATAACAACATTTCTGCCTAGTACCATTGCAATCTTGTTTCCCCAGATTTTTTTCATGTTTTTATCTCAGTTTTATTAATGAAAACTTGCTGTTTTTCAGATGAAGAATTAATTTGGAATTTCTTGCACTATTTTATCACTAATTTGTGTGTTAAATCTTTTCTCATAAAGTTTGAATGCATGAGATCTACTTCGATTAGAAGTTGTTTCCAATTTCTCATTTGCTGTTCCCCAATAAAAATTGTTTGAGGAGGGTTTATTTCAAGAAATGTCCATAAACTGCCTCTTTAACTAGACCCCTGAATGCTACATCCTATTTTCTAGACCTTCAACCTTTAAATTGTTTTCTATTTCTAAAATGTAATTTAGCTATATGTTTAGATGGTGATGGAATAAAGATGTTAATAAATTTAGCAATTAGTTCTTCATAAGTAAAAATCAACAAATTAACATAATTTATTAGCAATTTTGATCACTCCCCTCCCCCAATCACAAACATAATAATATAGTGGTGTTGGTTTACTTGTTGTCAATCTTATTTAATAGGAATTTTTTTTTTTTTTTTGCTTTTGCCTCAAACAAAAGACATTCGGAGACATTTATATCAAGTTTAGCAGCAAGTGTTTGTCCCTTTAACATTTTTCTTCATTGTGTGTGTATGTGTTTGGAATAAATTTACTCTGACTTTATTAATCTAATTGCCTTGTTAGTGTCTTAACATCAAAATTTGTGTGGAGCTATCTTGACCACAATTGACTTATCAGTGTTATGTAGCTTGATTCAGTACATCAAATGCACCAGTACTACTTACGATAAGACTAATCTCATAACATGGCGAGGATTGAAAAAACTTGGCAATGGAATAAACCAATTGGAAAGTTCCAAACATAACAAAATATGGATAAAATGAATATATAAACATACAAAGATTATATACAAATTATTAATACAGAAAGTAAACCGAAGGTTTATACAAAATAAAGGATCTGCATGACCTGTAAATTGTTTCTCTACATTCATTAGAAGACCTATAGATGGTGGGTATTTTAGAATATAAACAGCTTCCATAAAGTCTCGCGTACTAATTACTTTTGAATTTATTTATACCCTTCCAAGTGTCTAAAATAGATAATTAACTAATGCGGTTTTAGCAGTAGCAATTAGTATAGATTGTTTTTTTCAAAAAAAAATCCTCAGCTAATAGTTTAATTACAAATCCTTTGGTCGAAAAATTCAATTCTATAATTAATTGCGGTGTCTATTTCGAGGATTAGAATACTTGCACTCTAAAATATTTCCAAATAATAAAATATATACTTCATAGTTATAACAGATTTTTAAACTCATATTAGTCAAATTCTGATTGCATACATAGCATCATTCAAAACCAATCACCTGCATGTAAAAAACAAACAATATCTATCTTTACTTACTACTTTCCTAGGATCATTGGTTCTACTTCCTTGCCTAGACATAATTATTATTGTTTCATCTGATCCAATGTACAATTAATACTGTGATTATGTACAAAGTTTTCTTTGAAAAGCAATGAAATAAAAAAAAAAACAATATAAACACTACTTATATAACACGAAAACGTTAAAGTTTTACGACTCCAGTGATATCTAGTAAAGGTTCCGAATATATTAATTTCTACGCTATTTTGTAGGTTGGAAAAAAATAGTTTGTTAAATTACAGCAGGAATTTTTTAACATTTGATATAATAATAATAAAAATTAATGTTGGTTGAATAGTATAATATTTTTCTTTAATTGATAAATATATAAATATTATTATTTAAACTGAATATAATCAAATTGACTTTTATTATTTTATTTTAAATTTTTAAAAAATTTATAAGATTAATTTTATATATAAGATCTGAAATTATTGCGCATTTATTAATAATATTATTTCTAAAAAATAATTAAAATTAACCAATTACATTGTAGTTATTATTAATATTGTTCTTTTAAACATGGCCTCCGTCTATAGTGACTCGTGATTGTTAGATTAGTTGAATTAAAAAACATTAATATTTAGTTTTTAATATGCAGCTGGACAACGAAAGATAACAGAAAATGACTGATTATCAGGAAGAACAAAAAAATGAGTTAGAAGCCTTAGAATCGATCTATCCTGATGAATTTACATGTAAGATTTTGCTTGTGATTTAATAAGCAAGCAATTGTATTTACCTTTAAATTTCGCCTTGAATTAAAAAATACAGACGTAAACTATACATTATATTTAAAAAAACTTTACCATGTTTTTATTTTCCATCCCGAGTAGAGCACTATACAATATAGACAATAATGCGCAACTGTTTCTAGAGTTGTGTTTTGCAGTTAGTATTTTATTTAATAGTATTTGTCATTTAATTTATATATAATAAAAAAAAGTGGGGGGGGGGGGGATTTTCTGCACTTTATTTCAGTTTGTATATTTATCTTCAATTCCGTTGTTTTGGTTTTGGTTTTAATAAATATTTTGGTGTGATTCTAGTATACATGAGTATATTAAAGAATTAGACAAAATTATCTATCGTACATAGCTTGTTTCTATATAGAATGGATTTATATAACGGTTTTGAATAATTTAAAGAGTATAACTCGTTAATCAAGAATGGGTCCACAGAGTTTAATATTAAATCAGAATATTAGAGGATAATTAATTATCATATTTATCAAACCAATATTTGCATAGCCTAAAGTCTAGCTGTGATGTGTTCGCAATAAGTAATGATAAAACGAAGAAAGTATGATATTTAAAAGCCTATTTTTTTTTAATAATAAAACCGTAGATCGAATGCATATTAAACCATTTGTTTATTTGTCGTCACTCAAAGTAATAGACTTCAGATTTCTTTTCAATATTCATAATTTGGCCTACAAGTACAAATAATTTTAATTTAAAAGTTACTATTGTAATATAATTTTCTTTAACTGGCAATGGGGTCAAATAATGCGCTTTAAGCTGAGGCAATATAAATAAATATTGCTGCCACTATGCAATAGGATCACTGGGAACTATAAGCTAAACATGTTTTAAATTTGATGAAATGTGTGTTGATTATAATTGATCCATTGATTATAAATAAACTTTTTGGAGAAAAAAAATGTGCACAAAAAAAAATGGAGAAATAAATTGCATCTTGATCTGTGCCCAATAAAAAAGTAATATTATTGATATGAATTTGTTTTTACTATATTTATATAATAAATGAAAATATTTTACTTGCAATTAAATAAAAATTAATAATTATTTCTTAACAATTTTCTCTTAGTAGCAAAACTTACAAGAGAGTCTGAAATAGTAATTTGGAGTAACTTAAAAACTGAGAAGCTGTTGCAGTAATTATACTAATATAATCAATTCTAATTATTTTCTTAATTCTTATAATTCAAATATATTTACTATTACTTATAAACCTGATCTTATGTGAAATTATATTTAAGAATGTGCAAAAGTCTTTAAATATTAGAAAATCCTTATGCATTCTGATTAACTGATTTCAAAAAACATAATTGGAGGAAGAATTACTATAAAAATGCATTAAAGACAGCATTACAAAACTGTTTAATTATTTATTTTCATATAAATAAAACTGTCTAAATAATTATTACAAGATGACAAAAGCCTTTTCAACAGCTCTCATAGACAACAATGATGGCTTTTGCTCTGATGATTAATTGATTGGTTATGTGGTTTGCGATTTGAAATAAAAATCTTAAGTTTGGTTGGAACTTGTAAAAAATGTTAGCCTTTGTATGATCTGGAGTCTAATTCTTGACATGGAATTTGGCAGGCAAATGTACTATACCATGATACCCAACTGATTTTTATATAATAGATGTATACACCGTGTATATATTTTTTTTACTAATATATATACTTTTTTTGTTAAAAAATAGTTTAACTTATCAAGCGTTGATGGCCAAGTGGTTAGCACAGCTGCCTTACAAGAAGTTGTCTCGGGGTTCGCTTCCCAGCCGACGCTTTGACACTTAAAAAAAAAAAATTATTTTCAATTGTAATTTAACTAAGATAAAATAAAAGTTTATTTCTTAAATACCTATTTAAAAATTTATTTACAATGGTATTTATGCTATTCACTAAGCCTATTTTCTTTTTTAGTCAACTAGATGCTTTCTTTTTTTAGTGAGAGCAGAAAAAGTTTGCAATTATTTTTTTTTTTTTTTTGCAATTTTAACTAATAGTTAGAAATGTGATTTTTTTTTGCTCAGAACTTATCTGTAGGGTTAAAGTACTTATATATCACAGTATAATATAATCAAATTTGTGGACATATTGTAGTTATTATTATACTTTGGTATTATTCCTGCTATGACATATTACTCCGGTGATGTTTGTGTCTGGAAACATTTATTCCAAGTTTTCATTTATGATGTCATGGCAACCAAGAATCCTGGTATGACTAATCCAAGTCAAATTAACTGACTCTTTTCTTTTTATTTTAGAAGATATTAAACTGTTCAGTCTGCCACAGTGACTTCCCCCCCCCTCACAATATAATACATCTCTCTCATCATTTGTATGTAATACGATTTTATATTTAAAAATACATCATTTACAGCTAAAACTTTATATATTTGTGGGGTTTTTTGCTAAAACTTTATATATGTTTTTTTTTAGAAAAAAAAACAAAAAAAAAACATTTAAAATATGACTTAAACTTAAAGATAAAACTTTGTTGCAGTTTGCCATTTAAAAAATGTTTTAGGAATTTTTTTTTTCAAATTTCTTCATTTTTTATAATGAATATATCACTATCATTGGGAATAAGATGTTTTGTTTTTTTTTGTTTTAAGTTTGGTATCACACGTACTGGCTGTTTAGGAAGGCACAAGTACTGTACTGTTCTGGGAAGGGAAAGGATGGTTTTGGCAGCCGAAATGCTATAATAAAAAGGCACAACTCACAAATACCATAATGAATATATGTCCCAATTGTTTGAACTTTCATATTAGACATGGTATGATATATTACTCCCAATGACATATTCTAAGTTTGCAGTACATTTAAAATAACGCCTCCACGGGATCTGCAGACAAATTTTATCAATTAAGTTTGTCTGCATATTCTTTGGAGGCATTAATTTAAATATATCGCAAACTTATAATAATATGTCATAGCAGGAATAATACCAAAGTACCAACAAAAATTATCTTTATTAGAATCTTTTTTTTTCTTGTTTTGTGATCTTGTATATTGTGCAATATGCTTATTTTCATGGACATCCCATAATAATGGTTTTTCACTATAATGGTGCTGTTTTAGATTATGTGTATTGATGTTATTAAGGATCAATCTGTTTAAGGCATTTGTACATATCAAGTGATTTTCCAAACTGTAAAATTTTTAAATATTGTATTTAATCTTTTTATTATGTAATCTTTTTTATGTTAGCAAAATAGCATGTATATATTTATATATACTTTAAATGATCAAATTTCAATATTAAAATGTATACATAATGTTGCTTTTTATATATAAAATTTAAAATAATCAATTTAAAACAAAATTGAAACCGACAACTCGTTATAAATAAAAAGTTTATTTAATTCATCAACCCTGCTTTCATTCCTGAATGGAATCTTATCAGGATATTTTTTTTTACAAAATCACATGTGATGTGATGTACTGTGGTTTTTCTTTTATCGGAGTCAGGAATCTCTCAGCCACAATGCCCAGAGCAACTTGTTAGCCACATGACCAATTATTTAGCAACTGCACCCCATGCGGATTATTTACTTACAATAAATATATTTAGTAAAATACATACATGGACATAAAAATGATTAAACTTATTGTAATGCTTTTATATATATATATTAGATTGTTTTCTGTATATATATAAAAGTATATATATAAAAGGATTGTAGTAAGTTTAATCATTTTTATGGACATGTATGTATTTTACTAATTGTATTCATTGTAATGTAATGTCCACTTGTTGTAGAATAGTTGGTCTTATGATTTCGTAAAAAAAAAAACATTTTGATAATATTCCAATAAGGAATGAAAGCCGAGTTGATTTATTTAATAATTTTTTTATTTATAGCGAGTTGTCTCTTTCAATTTTGTTTAAAATTTTATATTAATATATAAATGTCAAAGTTTGTTTATTTGTTTATTACATTATAATTCAACAATTATTGCTCCAATCTTGATGAATGTTGCATGATTTTTTTTTTCTATTTTTTGTGGACAGTTTTATAGGCTATGCATTTTTACTTTACAATACTTCATTGTTTTAAAAAATTTAGTACTTTGCGATATAAAAATGCCTCAGAATTTGTAATGACATCATAAAAATGTAAAAAGAGCAGCACTGATTAAATGTGGTGTATGGCCACATATTTAATTTTTTATTTAGAAGTGGAGCATGAAAAAAATACATATTCAAATTTCATAGGAAAAATTATATTTTTTATGATACTGTTGTTGATAACTCATGAATTATTATCTGCAGTATAGAATTACATCAAAATGTAATCATTTTTAGAGAAATATTACATAAATATATAAGGTGTTGAACAGCCTTGTCATTACTTGTACAGTTAATTATACTAATGAATTTGATCAATTTTTAAGATTTCATATTAAATAGATTTCTCACATGATAAACTAAGTTTTAAAATGACTCAGAAATGTTAACATGTGAGTATGGTGCAACAAAATTTAATTAATGTATCTATTTAATAAAGAATATTAAAATGCAAACTATTGGAATTAAAAGCATTTTATTTCACATATAATATTTTTTATAAAAAGTGCATTACAATAATTATTTTTAATGACTGTTGATAACTCATATATTATCATTTCATGTAAATATATTTTAATTATCAACTACATGCTTTTTAAGATTTAAATATTAGAATTTTAAAACAAAGAATTCAGAAATATTATGTCTTTATCATTTATCTCTGATAAATTTGAAACGGTTTAGTTTCTTAAAATATTGCACCAGTCTTGATAAACTTTTAAGATTTTCTTTCTTTCTTTTTGAATTTAGCTCTTCAGTACTTCATTGTTTTAAAAAATTTAGTAATTTTTTACTAATACAAGCAAAGCCACAGGGACACCTAGTATTATATAATTTTTACTAGAATAGGCAAAACTCTCCGTATAGTAGTGCCACTCAGTGCAAGCCAAAGTAATCAGTGGATGCCAGAAAGCTTATGCATAAATCCCTATCTAGTGCCTACTCATCCAATATCCCCAGACTAGTTTCTAGCTTGTGGCTTTCTTCAGTGAAGAGTCTTGGATCTGAGAGCACTGCACTTAGATCTTAGAAATGATGATCATATGATGTTTAGTGATTTAATATAATTTTTATAAAAGAAAATGTCATTGGACTTTGAAAGTAGATTCAATTTATTATTATTAAGTACTGTCAAAATAACATTGATTCTTGGCAATAATATGAAAAGTATTTCTCCAGAATGTTAGCATTAGTTTGGTCTTTCAAGCTACTCAAAAACATATTTGGAAATGGGATGACACAAGTCTTTTCACTTTATTGCTGACTGTTCTTTTTTTCTTTAACCACTGATGTTTCAACGCATTATACATTTTTCAGATGAACTAAATTGTAGGATAATTTCAATAGTCATTAGTATGTCAAATGAGAGTGCAGGTCTAATCTGATCAAGTATTCTCTTATTAGTTTTCATTGCTATCCATAATTTCTCAAAAGTCTTCAGTAGTATCACAATTCAAAAGCATGAATATTTTTCTACCATTCTTTTTGGTGTCCACATGGTCATCAGTTATGATTTTCATTTTTAAAAATACATCTTGGTATCTTAAAAACTTTCTCTCTTTTTTTTTTTATAGCATTCAGTTCAAAGTTAGTCTGTATTGAATATCTTTACTATTTTGGTATTGCTGCATAATTCTAGATTAAAAACTTTCAATAATAATTTTTTGGCCCTATTTCTTATTATGTTTTTATATTTAACAGTAATTCTATCTTTTTATTCTCTTTAACTTTTCTAATAAGAGTCTTGATGTCCTCTATTTTCAAGTATGATCATGTCATCAGCATATTTAAGATTTTAATCAGATTTGAATTAAACTAATTTTTTTTTGTGTATTTTATTGTGTGTAAACATTTTGATATTTATATGTCTTGCATGTTTTGCAACTGAAGAAAGCTATTGGACAGTCAAGATTGTCAATATTTTGGAAATTTGAATATAATATGATATTTGCATTGTATCAGGTGAATAGATTATTAATATTGCTTGGTTATATTAGTTTATGTTTAAGGTTGGAAGTGCTTCTGAGTCCACAATTTATCTTTGTCTTGTCTGTTTTCTTTCCCTATATATTTATTATGTAAATTGAATACATTGGTCGACAATATGCAATCTGTAATGCGTTTGCCAATAATTCGTCTATTTTAATGTAATTCTTTTATTTATAGCTTGTGCATCTGATATTGAGATTCCTCATAAGAACAATGACTGTATTCAATAAAGTACATATAGATTTTTTCTGAGATTCCCTGATCTTCTCACATCAACCAATATTCATGTTCCTAATATCTTTGCTTTTTTCTGAGACTGGCTTTTATATTTTAAAGTTCTCTTTCAATGTAAGGCTTACACTTATTATAAGAGGTATGGTATGCTAATGTTTTCCTGAAGGTTTGTGATCGTGCTATTTTAGTTCTATTTTTGTATATTGAACTATTTCCAATATCTAATATTAAGTATTAAATGTTTTTAGAAAAATTTAACTCTATTTAAATTTTACAATTACATTCAACTGTTAATAATAGCACATAGATTAATATATGCATAATGCTTCAAGGGGTATTATTCTCCTCTTTTCTTCAGGTGTTGCTGGTCTGACCAGTGACAGTGGGAAATATGGTAATCAAACTTTGACTCTTATATTCCTGAGTATTGGAATTTTAAGATAACGCTCTAACTGATTGAACCATCCTGCCAAAGGCAATAGTCAGTAGAAATTTCATATACTTATCTATACATTTCCTTCTGATTTCTCCACTATTACCTAAGTGCAGAGTTGATTAATGGTTTCCATACATTATGTATTGTAACAATCCGGAGAAGGTGACTTACGTAAACTGCACTACAGGGCGCCATCTAGGCATTTGAATCTAGAAAAATTTATAAAGTAGGCAGATACGTCAGTCAAAAAAAAAAAATTTTTTTTTTTTTTTTTTAAATTTTGATTCCGGTCGTTAGCCCATGTCACTAGCTCAGTGGAATAGCAGAGATTTAATAATATAATCTAAGAGTATATATAAAAAAGAATAAAATAAGCCACTGCCAGTAATTAACATACAAACATTTATTTATGCACATATATATAAGATTTAAAATTATTTTAAATTAGTTTTACATTTTAACATTTAACATTATTTTTAACTTTACCTTAGATTTTAATTTACATTTTTAATTTCTAGTATATTATAAGTTTACATTTTAATTAAGTTCGCACAGATGGGATTATAAAAGCTTGTTTTAATATGTTGCTATAGATCGGTTACATAGATTACATGGTTAAAAACATTCTAAAGTAAACATAAACGATCAAAATACAAAATTATTGATTACTGACAATTGCGGAGGGAAATTTATACGTAACCCAATAGTATTCACCATAAGATACTTGCATTGTCACCAATAACTTAAAAGACATCCGAATAAATACATTTTTGATACCGTAAGGTATCATTATTTATCGAATGTCTATATATTTTGATCAAATATGGAAACGCAAAACATAGTTAACCAATAAACAATCCATGCAAGCGTCTATAAACAACTTAAATTTAATGCATTTCTATTTAGGGTCGAGTATGAATAGACCACATAAATTTGCTTTTGAAAATAAACATTCTAATCCTATTTAACCTTAGGTTAAAATTCGTAGTCAAACTGGCATCAATTCATCTGATATATCGATGTATTCAATGTAATAAAATACGGCAGCACAAAAAGTTGAGATAGGAATATTACATCTATCTGCAAAGAAGAGCAATAAAACAAAAAACTCCATAGAAAGGAACTGCGGTATCCGACTTATAATTCCTTCCATAGGCAAACGGAAGTGTGCGGCGTATGAAGCGATTCTGCCCGTAGCGAATCAATATTACATCTACTAATCACACCAATATATCCAATCCATTGACCCAATTTAACCACGAAACAAATAACCTAAGATTACCCTCCCCTAATATAACTTTACAAATCTATACAGCCATTCACGCCCGACTTAAGTTTAACATTGATATATTTTAATTTATCGGAAAACAGAAATCATAAATAAACTTAAAGAACAAAATTAAATAAATGGAAATGATTTTACACAAATAAATAAAAAATACATCAAATAACACTATTAATAAAGAATTTAGTTTGGTCAGATAGGATTCTATTGCATTATTTACTAAAAAGTTTTAAAATTTAGAGTTCTTATTGTTTCAAGTGAATATAAAGTTCTTACGATTTTTAAAACGTCCAACTTTATCCGTTGCTTGCCATGAACGTAAATTCCCACGCCGTCCTAAAGAGGTTAATATTCTGAAGGCCGATTTATTTATTCATCCGGAGATTTTTGTTTTAACTGGTCCTCAATGTAGAAAAACGATAGTTCATTTCTCTTTCTTTCTTTGGCAAAACTGAAGTGATTGAACGTGCGTCCTTCAATCTCTTCTCCCGCACCTCCGCACTAACATCTATCTGTCACATCGTAATAATCATCATCCAGTCACTAACTAATAATTTCCAAACTTGTCCTTTTATATTACTTTGAAAGATTGACTTAACATTACGTCATCGATGTGTTGATCCTTTTCGTTGAGGTCCGATTTCCCAATGGATTTATTTCATTTGCTAAAAGTTTCTATTGTTTTCCTATCTGACCGATGTTTTACATTTAAATGCCCAAGGCTGGTTTACATTTGACTAATTAAATTTATCATTTCCATTTCTGATTAATTAACCTGTTTTCCAAATCAAAGATATATTTTTATCTCTAAATCTTTTTAAGTTTTTGTTTTTAAAATACCTTTCTATTTTTAATACAGTTTTATTTTAATAATTTTTTTTTTTATCTGTGCGATTTAATATATACGAGTTTAAGATGATATTTAATTTCAATTTTTAATTCTTAAAGAAAATTTTTAAATGCGAACTTTTTAATTTACTTTCATGTTTAATAAATAAATAAAAAAAAACAATGTAACGAACGTCTGTGCTCGTTACATATCAGTAAAGTTGCTTAAAAAAAAATGATCAAAAAAAAAAAATTTTTTACTTAGGGTTAGTAATTACGGTACACGATTGACGAAGACATTTACAAAACATCCGGTTAATAATTTTACAAAAAGACTATATACAAAAAAAAAATGTTTACTATCGCCTACCTAAGGACCATTTACGTTTACACCTCCTCCCCCCGAGAATTCTATTTTATTTTATACATTTTATTTTTACTCACGGCATGACAAGCAAATTATTTAAATTATTTAGGAAGGTTGCATTGAAGTAAATATATTTTGACAGATAATTGGTTTATGCGTGTATATTTGCAGCACAATTATAAATACCACCAACTTATTTATGACTGATTAAAATGCTTAAATAGGATTACACTGAAGTAAATTTCCAACGGTACTCTCCGTAAGGTACCACATTTACCATCATAAACTTGCGTGGCTGTGCGTTCCTATACACATTAAAACAATTTATATTAACAACAAAATATCAATCGCAACCTTTTGACTTTCTTTTTAATGAACTACAGTTTAAAATTATTTATACTTTCTAGTTTTTAATATATGTGCGCAATTTCTTTCTGGCAGTGCTTTTATAAGATTTAAAATATACGACTTATGTAAACAGATAAAACATTTCATTTTGACAAAATTTGCTCAGGGTATACGTGGTTTATTTAACATCGGCCCCACGTTGGGTGCCAATTGTAACAATCCGGAGAAGGTGACTTACATAAACTGCACTACAGGGCGCCATCTAGGCATTTGAACCTAGAAAAATTTATAAAGTAGGCAGATACGTCAGTCAAAAAAAAAAAAAAATTTTTTTTTTTTTAAATTTTGATTCCGGTCGTTAGCCCATGTCACTAGCTCAGTGGAATAGCAGAGATTTAATAATATAATCTAAGAGTATATATAAAAAAGAATAAAATAAGCCACTGCCAGTAATTAACATACAAACATTTATTTATGCACATATATATAAGATTTAAAATTATTTTAAATTAGTTTTACATTTTAACATTTAACATTATTTTTAACTTTACCTTAGATTTTAATTTACATTTTAATTTCTAGTATATTATAAGTTTACATTTTAATTAAGTTCGCACAGATGGGATTATAAAAGCTTGTTTTAATATGTTGCTATAGATCAGTTACATAGATTACACGGTTAAAAACATTCCAAAGTAAACATAAACGATCAAAATACAAAATTATTGATTACTGACAATTGTGGAGGGAAATTTATACGTAACCCAATAGTATTCACCATAAGATACTTGCATTGTCACCAATAACTTAAAAGACATCCGAATAAATACATTTTTGATACTCATCGTAAGGTATCATTATTTATCGAATGTCTATATTTTGATCAAATATGGAAACGCAAAACATAGTTAACCAATAAACAATCCATGCAAGCGTCTATAAACAACTTAAATTTAATGCATTTCTATTTAGGGTCGAGTATGAATAGACCACATAAATTTGCTTTTGAAAATAAACATTCTATTCCTATTTAACCTTAGGTTAAAATTCGTAGTCAAACTGGCATCAATTCATCTGATATATCGATGTATTCAATGTAATAAAATACGGCAGCACAAAAAGTTGAGATAGGAATATTACATCTATCTGCAAAGAAGAGCAATAAAACAAAAAACTCCATAGAAAGGAACTGCGGTATCCGACTTATAATTCCTTCCATAGGCAAACGGAAGTGTGCGGCGTACGAAGCGATTCTGCCCATAGCGAATCAATATTACATCTACTAATCACACCAATATATCCAATCCATTGACCCAATTTAACCACGAAACAAATAACCTAAGATTACCCTCCCCTAATATAACTTTACAAATCTATACAGACATTCACGCCCGACTTAAGTTTAACATTGATATATTTTAATTTATCGGAAAACAGAAATCATAAATAAACTTAAAGAACAAAATTAAATAAATGGAAATGATTTTACACAAATAAATAAAAATACATCAAATAACACTATTAATAAAGAATTTAGTTTGGTCAGATAGGATTCTATTGCATTATTTACTAAAAAGTTTTAAAATTTAGAGTTCTTATTGTTTCAAGTGAATATAAAGTTCTTACGATTTTTAAAACGTCCAACTTTATCCATTGCTTGCCATGAACGTAAATTCCCACGCCGTCCTAAAGAGGTTAATATTCTGAAGGCCGATTTATTTATCCATCCGGAGATTTTTGTTTTAACTGGTCCTCAATGTAGAAAAACGATAGTTTATTTCTCTTTCTTTCTTTGGCAAAACTGAAGTGATTGAACGTGCGTCCTTCAATCTCTTCTCCCACACCTCCGCACTAACATCTATCTGTCACATCGTAATAATCATCATCCAGTCACTGACTAATAATTTTCAAACTTGTCCTTTTATATTACTTTGAAAGATTGACTTAACATTACATCATCGATGTGTTGATCCTTTTTGTTGAGGTCCGATTTCCCAATGGATTTATTTCATTTGCTAAAAGTTTCTATTGTTTTCCTATCTGACCGATGTTTTTACATTTAAATGCCCAAGGCTGGTTTACATTTGACTAATTAAATTTATCATTTCCATTTCTGATTAATTAACCTGTTTTCCAAATCAAAGATATATTTTTATCTCTAAATCTTTTTAAGTTTTTGTTTTTAAAATACCTTTCTATTTTTAATACAGTTTTATTTTAATAATTTTTTTTTTATCTGTGCGATTTAATATATACGAGTTTAAGATGATATTTAATTTCAATTTTTAATTCTAAAAGAAAATTTTTAAATGCGAACTTTTTAATTTACTTTCATGTTTAATAAATAAAAAAAAACAATGTAACGAACGTCTGTGCTCGTTACAGTATAGTCACACTAGATTGACTTATGGGGTTATTCGCCATTGTCATGTGAACAGCTTTTTTGAATTTTCTTTGTACCTTTTCTTCCTATCCAATATTTTTATATTTTCCCAATTGAACATGTTCATTAGTACATATATGGTCTGCTACCTTAGTCACATCTGCTTTCTTTCATGTAATCATCAATTTGTGTTCTTGCAATCACTTTTCAATGGGGTGACTGGTCTTATTAATATACATTCTTCCATATTCACATATTATTTCATAGATGCAGTTTTTGCTTTTCAGCATTTCAAATTTAGACTTTGTAGACATTACAATTCCTCATAGTGTGGTATAGCTCTGGAAAACTTATGATGTTATATTGATTGCAGATTTTTCTTAATTTGTCTGCTATTATAGCACTAATAATTATTATTTATTTATTTTTTTTGATGGAATAGAGCAAAAGAAGTTTCTTCCGAAACCAATGATTTGAAAAAAGAAAAGATCTATTGAACAAACTCTTATGAAAAGGGGTTATCCATCAGTTGCTATTAAGAAAACCTTAAATAGACAACAAAAAGAATCATCAAAAGACAAAACAGTTATTGCTACTATAGTATATCTATATATACCAAAAATAGCAGATAAATTAAGGAAAATCTGCGATCAGTTTAACATCAGAACAGCTTTCCAGAACCTTACTGGGCTAGGAGGAATTTTAATGTCTACAAAGCCTAAACTTGAAATGCTGAAAAACAAAACTATCTATGAAATGCCATGCGAATGTGGAAGAAGGTATATTGGTGAAACTAGTCGATGATTAGAAGAGAGAAAACAGATGTGTCTAAGATAGAAAACCATGTATGTACCAGTAAACATATGTTCAATTGGGAAAATACAAAAATATTGGATAGAGAGGAAAAAATACAAAGAAGAAAATTTAAAGAAGCTGCTCACATGACAATGGTGAATAACCCCATAAATCAATTTTGCTCTCAGAAAAAAATGTAGAAATCAGAAAGAATCTCATAGATAAATGTATGAAAATTCTCTTAACTGATGCGTTTGGCAGGATGGTTCAATTGAGTAGAGCATTACCTTAAAATTCAATACTTAAGAATGCCTTAGAGTCCAAGTATGATTCCCATGCTAGTACTGTCATTGGCCAGGCCAGCAACACCTGAAGAAGAGAGGAGAATAATACTCTTGAACTGTTGTGCATATACTAACCTGTGTGCTATTACTAACAATTGAATGTAATTGGAAAATTTAAATAAAGTTAGATTTTTCTAAAGATATTCAATACTTAATATTAGATGACGGAAATAGTCTAATATATGATTTATTAGTTTATACACATTTTTTTTTTTTTTTTTGGTAAAGAAATATAAATTGATTTATTTCAATTTGCAGACAATTAAGTACTTTTTCAGATTACAATGCTTTTATGGGTATAGTTTTATAAATAAAAAAAAATAACTGATTCAATTCCATCAATTCAATGGTCTTATCTTTTGATAATGATCTCAAAGCCAATCTAACCTCATTTTCTGTTATTGAAAGTTTTTTGATTAAAGTACCCCAACAAAAATATCTTGGTGTTTTTTTATATTCTTTCCATTTATATCTGGGTTTGTTACTTAGTTTTACAAATCTGTCTGTTGGCATCTTTCAGCAAATCTATTTATTGCTGAAATTTTTTGTTTGTTTTTATGCAAGTTTTATTTTCAATATTGTTATAATATTGCTTCTTGTTTTTCTCAAATGCTCTTTGGCATTTATTTTTATTTATTTCTTTTAAAAGTTCTTAAATTTTTTTTTTTTTTCTGATATCCATTTTGATTTTCCTGATTTTTCCATCATACTCAATTTTTTCTCAGATTTCTACTTTCATTTAGTTTAATATTAATCACATTCAAAATCTTAAATCAATTTTTGACATTATTCCTAAAAACAATAGTTATATTCTTTGGGTTTTATCTACGATATTGGATAAACTTGCAATTTTTTTTTTGTTTATTTCACTCAAAGTTTATACCTGAGTAATTCATTATCTGTTCTACAATCTGTTTTGGACTGTGTTTTTGTTATTGAAAGGGATATCTCTTATCACTCAGTAACAAGAATGTAAATTTGATTTGTATGAACTCTATCAGATAATACCAGTGTGTGTAAAATTTTAGTTGGTTAAAATATGTATTGGTAATAAAATCATTAAATTCACAAAAGTTTATTAGTTATTCTGTTTCATAACTGATTCACAAGCAGGTAATCTTTTCTTTATTTTCAGCTTTGGAATTCCATTCTCCAATCTTTAAAAGTGTATTTCATATGTAAGTTTCATCTTATTCTGCCACCATGATTTTAAAACTTTTTAATTTCTTCTTCACTTGCTTGAATTGTTAAAGCATAGATACGTATTATAATAATGCTATCCACAAAATCAAATTAATATCAATTGATCTTTCACTGGATAGCGATCATTGCAATGAAAGTTGCACTATTTATTCTGTGGTCTTTGGGTGAAAAGTTCTCAATCTACTTATATAACTTCTACGATATGAATGTTTGAGTGGTCCATTTCACTCTTCACAACATTAAGATTTCCTTGGATTTAGCCTAGGCATATTAGGTTGCAATGGTATTCAAGTTTTCCCCCATTTACTGACAATATATGTCCAAATGACATTTAAAATAGCCAGTTGGTACATAACAGAATTACTGAGAAATATCCTTGGCCCTTCTTCAGTTGTATGTTAAATACTTTAGACCTGAGATGCTCACTTTTCATCATTAAAACTTCTTTTCGTTATGATTTTCAACATAGTATGAAAGTATACTTTATGACAGGGGTGGGCAATTGTTTTGTCTCGAGGGCCACAGGTTGGCGGAGGGCCACATTGGGGGCCATTTTGTGGAAGTAAAGGTTAGCGGAGGGCCACACTCTTTTTTTCATGACCCAATAAACACACTGCTTTATTCCCTGTATTACCAAAAAATATTTGTTTTGTCCATTCTTCATTAAACACACGACATTCATCACTGACTTTACATTTTTTCGGAGGGTTCATGGTTTCACTAAAGTTGGAAATGTATATATTTGCCAATGCAAAGACAAAATTGAAATTAAACAGATCAACTAGAAAAGCACTGCACATTGTATCTATACTGCACATGTGTATTGACATGGCTATCCTAGTGAAAAATATGAGACAAATCTTTGGTTGTATATGGGAAGGAAATCTCAGTTCAAGGTGGATTTTTCTGACTGTCTTGGTGGGCCGCATAAAAACCTTTAGAGGGCCGCATGTGGCCCTCGGGCCACTATTTGCCCACCCCTGCTTTATGACTTCTTTCTTCTCAGTTTGAAGTGCTGTTTAGTTATTGGAATAGCAGTCGCCGATATTAGCCTAATTACTGCTGCCCAATATAGATATTAGTAATGATGCACAAGCAAAAGAAAGAGAGAAGTATATATCAAAACAGAATTAATATAATAAAAATAAAAGATTTAGATGCACTTTGTGAAGATACTTAGGAGATAGGAAAGTAAAACTCCATATAAATTTGAGATAAGTATATGAAAAAAGTTATTCTTAGCTACAGCATTTGTACTCACCAGCTATGACTATTTTTAAAAATCTCAATTGCAAATTTAAAACATCATATGGAAATATAAATTAGTTTAATGAAAGATGTTTTGAAGAGAATGGTGAATGGAAACAAGAAGAAAGGATGGAAAAGATTTGACTCACTGGATTATATAAGATGGGAAGAGATATGTGAAATTGAAGATTTGAGTAATAAAGAGAACAGTCTGGAGAAATGAAAATTTTCTATGTAACTGCTCTCTGGACCTGTCAATGGAACAGAATGAAGATATATCAATTATTAATTATTACTGTTGGATTATTCATTGTTAATTTCTGTTGTTAGTTTTAAACAATTCTATTGACTATCGTGTTTGTTTCGTCATTACTTCCATATTACATGTTTCGAATAAGATGTTATGCAGTAGTTTTTTGTAAAGATGTTTAATAATAGCCACAATCCAGATTCATTAGAAGGCCCTCATGGTTGCTCATGGTAGCTTTTAAAAACTCAAAATTTTAAAAATATATCATAGCTTCTAGAAATAAATTATCAATTCCTTCCTCTTTATTTATTTTTTATTGATATGATATTTGAAAGTCATTTTCTAACACTGTTATGACTATAGTGTAAAATATGGAGTTTTTTATGAATTAAATAGTTTAATATAAAATAAGCTAATATATTTAAATGCTCTGGTCAATTTAGATAATGATGGACTCCTGAACTAAAGATTTTGTATGAATATATAGAAATAGTATATTGGTTTAAAATAATTAAAAAATATAGGGGGAAAAACATTTTCACACTAATTATTAACAGTTAATATGACAAAAAATAAGATTATTTAAACAATTTTATATGTTAGTCATAATAATCTGCATTTGCATTAATCAAAGATGAAATAAGGATAAAGAAGTACAAATAGATCAAATGTAAAATGAGATTTGTCTTAAGTTTGAAATATTGAAAGTGTTATTGGTATTCATAATACAATTTATGATTTGGATATATAGCTTAAAGATTTTTTTGTTAACATTTTATTAAGAAAAACTTGATGCACATTAAAATATGAATATTCTAGAACAATATAGTATCACGTGATATTAGAAGTTTGAACAGATGGATTCTAATTAAGAAGTGATTGGTTTTCGTAGGGGTAGAACACAAAAAAATAATAAAAATTGAATTCATCCCCCCCCCCCTAATTATCACCTTATATCAAAATTTTGATTGAAAGAAAATTTATTGTAGTAAAATTTATCAAAATTATTAGATTCAGTTTCACCAAAAAAAAAAAGGAGTATAAAATGAGATTGTTGTATTGATAAAGCAGAGTAGGGGTAATAATTGATATTATTATTTTTGGAGGAACTATTTTTTAAAGTAATGGAAATTATTTTTATGTTAAAGAAATAGAAAAGAGTGAATACGTGATTTCAATGAGAAGGGATATGTATAAGAAATGCAAAAAAGTAGAATGAAGAACATTTGGAGACATCACTGATGAATATAATTGTCATTAATTAGTATAATATATATGGGTATGTGAGTATATGAGCCATTTTTATATATTCTTTTACAGTGATTACATTGGAGCCATATCCTTCATTTAAGATGAGAATTCGGTCAGAAAATTATCATGATGATGCAGAAAATGGAGGTACTGTAAGTTATAATTATACTGTAGTGGTCATAGCTATTTTTAATTATTCATTATTGTTATTTGTATATGCTAATTATATTTTATAGATACAACTTAATTCGAGTATAGTCGGAATTTTTTTTTCTTATGCCTCGTAATGAAATATTATTTAAATTTGTGATGAAATGTTAGAATAATAGGATTCTTAAAGAGTGGTAAGTAGTGTTAAATTATGACTGCTAACAATTAAATATTATTTCTTTAGTATAGCAACTTATTATTTCGTTATTTTTATCTGCTTCCTGACATAAAATTTAAAATGCATTAAAAAGAATGATATTAAATTTGATCACAGAAATAGAATTATTTTGATGAATGGAATATCAAGTCAGGATTAAGCAATCTACATGGATTTCAATGTTTTTTTTTCTTCTTCTTTTTGCAGTAAGAAGACATTTGACATTAAATTTTTATGAAATTTATGCACATGCTATTCATCAGGCTTCAAAACTATTAATATATTATACCTTTTTTTTAAATCAATGATATAAAACTATGAGCAAAAAGTGTTTATTTTACTGCTGATTACTGAAAGATGTAAAATTTTAATCATATTATAAAGAATTGAACTTCCAAACTTTTCACACTCCTGATTTTATTTATCCAAATAGAATCAGAGAAGACTTAACCAATAATAAAAACTATGGAAATTCAAACATAAAAAAGTGTATATATTTCAAAGTGAAAGAAATATTGAGGAATTATGAAACCTATAATAAATAATGAAACGTAGTTTAATTAACATTACATGTTTTTGTAAAGTCCATCAAGTTAATTTTATTTAAAATTCTCAATCAAAGAAGCAATTTAGATAGCGAAGATAACACTCGTGTATGTTAAAATCATTTCTATAACTATTGCTATGTCAAAATTAAACATCTTCAGAAATACGTATCAAAAAAAGTAGATACGATGACAGTAAGAAAAAAAATGTGGATCAGTTCGATAAATTTTGGTGCCTGAGGCCAATTATAAAAACTATGCCTTTTAAAATTATTTAGGAGAGTCTCATGATTCAAAGATAATGCATTCCTCTAACATGCTTATGATCTTGAGTTCAAATCCAGGTTAAATTAAATTCATTTTAAGAAGCGTAGGAATTTTCTCTCAGGTAGCTGATTTTAGATAATCTAGCTAATCATTCAACGTTAGTTCATAAATGAGTATTAAACTATCCTTGGCTAGAGAATAAAACAAGGATGGAAAACTGCTCCGTACCATCAGAAATTTCACCCCACTGTTAGTCTATGAAAAACTATTGGAGAGATCTTTGCCTTACCATGGGCTAATTATTATAAAAATATGTTTACCTACTTATTTAAAATTGTCCACAGAACAAATAGAAAAAAAAAAATGTATTAAATAAGAGAAGTATATTATTACAACTCATCTACAGCAAACTTTTGGTTTTAACCAACCATGAGAACAAGATGGTTTCAGAACTGTGGGTCATATCCAGATATTGAGAGAAGTTATAGAAAGGATCAATAAATATAAGTTGCCATTATGCTTTGGATTTGTAGATTATGAAAAGGCATTTGATTCTATAATCATTTCTTCACTGATTAAAGTATTGTATCATCAAGGTATAGATCCAGGATATTGTCATATTCTGAAGGATATTTATGCAACAGCTTCAATTAGATTGTATAATGATGCTAAGAAGATTAACATTGAGAAGGGTGTATGATGGTGATTCCATATTTTTTAAAACTTTTTACAGTAGTTTTGCGAGAAGTATCTTGTAGATCAAAATTAGGAGCTAAGGCAATAAAAGTAAATGGAGATTATTTAAGTCATCTAGATTTTGCAGATAGAGTAGTTATTTTTGCAAATAATATTTTAGAGCTTCAGGAAATACTGCAAGAGTTGTCAGCTGAAAGTAAGAAAGTAGGACTAAAGGTAAATGTTAAAAAGATTAAAATAATGTTCAATGAATTCTCAAATGATGAAAATAAAGATTGATAATGATGATAAATGACATTAATCATAGAATTAAACTTGGTTGGAGTACTTTTGAAGAGATAACTTCATATTAAAAGGAATGTTTTTAATAAGTGTGTTTTACCAGTTCTTATTTATAGATCTGAGACTTGGATGCTTAATAGAAGAGCAATACCAAAAATTTCAGACCACTCAAAGAAGTATGGAAGAAATTGAAAATGAAATACATGGGTGAGAGAACAAATAGGGGTTACTGAAATCATTGAAGGGATTAAAAGACTGAAGTGTAGTTGGGCTGAACATATTGCCAGCAGAGATGAAAATAGATGGACAGTTGAAATCTTAAACTGGATTCCAAGTGATTGTAAAGACCTAGAAAGAGACCACCTATGAGATGGATGGATGAAATAAGAAAGTATGCAGGGATGATGTGAAGAAGAAAGGTTAGAGATCGGAGAAAGATTGAATTTTAAGAGAGCTTCATGCTACAGTGGATCAATAATGATTGAAAATGATAATAATTAGTATTAAAAAAAACACAAGAATATATAAAATTTTAAAAATCAACCAAAATAAAATAATAAAAACCTTATAGAATAAATCATAAAGAAAATAGCTTAATAGTTTTTTTGTATTTGTTGTTGTAGATGTGACCTTTTCTATAGAATTATTGCTCCATCATTTAATTAACCTTGGGGCACTATTGTTCATAAATAATGTTTTTAAAATTTTCAGTTTGGAAAAATTGCCTTCAATTATAATTAAATATATAAATAATATGAATAGAATTCTTTGAACCATAATACTTTTGGAAATTTATATTTCTAATTCAAATCTTAATTCATTCATTCTTCGCTTCTTTGGAACAAATTTGTCACAATGCATCTCTCCACAAAAATGTTAAAAATGGATAGAAACCAGTCCCTACCTTTAGTATTGTAGTGAAAATATATACACTACAGAAATATTATTCATTAAGGAAAAGAAATAGGTTAGTACTGGAAGAATGATTTGTGAATTAAAAATAAGTAGATGGATATATTGCGGTATATAACAGTTTCAGATAAGGTAGTATCTATTTTGTCATATGACTTTTCACAGTAACTTCTAATTTCCTCTAGGAAAAGCCATTTTACATATCTAAGAATAAAGATAGATGTCAGTACTATTTAAGATATAAAAAGTATTTTGAAACGGTATAATCGTATAAGTAGTACGTAGATGATTTTTCTTTTGATTCTCATTAAAGTGGGATAGGAAATGAAAAAGAACTGAGTCTCAATTATGAACATGATCTGATAATAGGGTGTTTATAAAATAGATTCTTCTGCTATATTATATAATGGTTTCAGAGGAAGTAAGTATCAAAATTGTCCATCAAAGTTACTGGGTATATGGCCTATGCACAAAACTGACCTATTTTATATCTTGACATCATTATAATATTACTAATAATATTTCCTTTCAAAATGATTTTACTTTAATTTGATGAGTAACGAACTCAAAAAGCTGTTTTTCCTCTTGAACCACTATTTTCATCATTATATGTCATTTTAAATAAAAGAGTAAGCATCCATGATTCTAATTAATTCAATCATTATTAAGTAAAAAATAGTGATTGAATTAATTAATTTATGGCCGCACCATGATTTTATTTAAAATTCTATATAATAACCAAACATGAATCAAGAAAAAAGTTATTTTTTGTTTTATACTGCATTACTCATCAAATTAAATAAAAGCATTTTTTTAGAAAATATTTTCTATATACAGTATACATTATTTTTTTTAATATTTGAGTGCATTCCTATATATATATCATTTCAGTTTTTCGAAATCATTTGTCATAAAAAGGAAAAATTCTTATTTAAATTTAAAAACTGAGTAGGTAAGCAATGTCAACATATTTCCAGTATATGAAATTAAATTTATGCTCATTAAAACTCATTTCCAAGATTATTAAGTTTCTGAAGGTAGCAGTGTCAAAAATCAAGTTTTATTGAGCATCACTCAACTTACTGAACAGATTTCAATATGATTAAAATGAATTTCGGAACAGTTAGAATGTGGGCTGTACAACCCTGAAATATTGCCTTGTTATATTACATTACTTCAATTTTTTAAAATCGTTTTTTCAAATTTATGTTTCCACATAAACAGGAAAGCTATTTCTATTCAAATATTTAAAAAAAGTGAATCTGAAAAGTTTATTCTGCAGAAATAGTTTAAAATTTGATTATTTTATCCATCTTTTTTTTATTTATCTTTCTATTTTAATTAACTGTAAACACCGCTAAAATTTCTCAAATTAATTGAAAATATTTTCTTAAAAAATATCGTCTATTGTGCATGATTCAAAACATGCTGAATCAATTTGAAATGCAGCCCACAAACACTGTTAGCCCTGACAAATCTTAAATCTTGCATTGTCATCAAAACTGAATGTGTAGAAAATTTGAAGAAAATCTGTTTTATAGAAGTAGTTTAAATTTAAATCAGTTACAAAATTTGACTCAAATGAACAGTAGTTTTGAATTAAATAAAAGCATTTAAAAAGCAATGAATTAGAGAGATGGATAGCGGGTGTGGAAAGTAAAAGTTTAATCATGTATAGATAAAGGCAGATTATCGGTAACAAATAATTTTTTGATAATCATAAAGAAATTAAGGCTTAGAGAATATTATTTATAAATGAAGTAACATGAGGGATTAATGTTTTGATAAATTACATTTAAAGAATGCGAAAAGTATTAATTATTTATAAAATAAAAAATAATTGAATGGTCTACTGCTTGGGTATTTAGAAGAAGTTTGAGTATCGGAAATGCCAGAACTGGAAACTTATACTTGAGGATCTTATGCTTCAGAGTCCGACACTCCTTCCCCTAAACCACACAGGATAGTCATTGATTACTGAAATGTAATAAATCAATCAGAAAAAATATATTAGGGTTGAATAAACCACTAAACATCGCATGATCACCATTTCTTATGCTTGCTCATAACTGTTATCCTATGATCTAGGAGCAATACTCTCAGATCCAAGACTCCTCACTGACGAAGGCCATAAGCCAGAAACTAGTCTAGGGATATTGAATGAGTAGGTGTTTGATAGGGATTTTATGCATAAGCCTTCTGGCATCCATTGATTACTCTGGCTTACACTGAGTGACACTACTGTATGGAGAGTTTTGTCTGTTTAGGGTTGAATAATGAAAGTGATTTTGCAACTAAAGTCATTAAATGAGTAAGATGATTCTGTAGGATTGAAAATAAAGTAGATTTGAAATTGTAGAGTCTATGTAGGTTAAAGAATGTTAAAAGAGGAAAGCCAGAAAGTTTATTTTGGCTTAATAGTTCAGAGATGCCTGAATTTCTGGTTAATTGAGTTTTTTTTTTTTAATAGAAAGAGCTGAATGTCTTTTATCCATTCATTGAACATGGTAGTTAGGATCTGCAAAGTAAATGGTCTATGTGATTTAGTGTAGTTATAAAGTACAAACTTTAAGAGTTAAGCTTTATGGATATGAAGTTCACTAACCAACTATTCTTTTAATTTGAAGTAGTGGTAGAGTGACAGACTTGAGAATTAAAAGTTCTTGCATCATGCTCAAACTGTCATTTTGTTTGCTCACATACCATGTAACCTCACAATAACTAAGATTTGCCCTGTATGCACTCAAAAAGTGATAAACTTGAGAGCTAAAGATTTTTAGATTGAAGTTTAATTTGTCACTGGGTAGGTAACCATGCAATTATTTAATGTAAGTTAGAGAAATCATGATATTTCATTTTAGTAATACCAGCAAGCATCACATGATCACATCTCCAATACTAGCACATAATTGTTTATAAACAAAGCAAAGCAAAACTCCATATGATGTGATCATGTGATGCTTGCTGGTTTAACACCAATCCTGCATAATAAGGTAGTGGTGGCTATGGTTGTTAAAGAGCCAAAGACACCAAAATGTATGGGTGCTGAACTGAGTTCAGACCCATATGACTATATAGGCTATTGAGCTTAGATTGAAAATATTTTTTGTGTTTTCAATGTCATGCTCATGGTTTTGTAGTTAAGTAGAGATAAAAGGTGGTTGCTAGAGGGTTGCATTAGATCCTAAGATCTAGATGCAGTGCTCTCAGATCCAAAGCTCCTCACTGACGAAGGCCACAAGCCAGAAACTAGTCTGGGGATATTGGATGAGTAGGCATTAGATAGGAATTTTATGCACAAGCCTTCTGGCATCCATTGATTACTCTGTTTAGCACAGGTGACACTACTATATGGAGAATTGCTTTGCTTTGTTCATTTTAGTAATATTATTAATAACATATATGAATAATTGAAAGCTCATCTGTGTAGAAAATCACTTTTGAATTAATTCTTTCTATTATAAATAAATATATATTGTGCCCTTTTCTATAAGTCAGTAATAGTTTATAACAGTCAATTACTAAAAATTTTAAATTTTAGAATATGTTCTTTTAATACATTAATTATATTAAGTCAATTATATCTTTAAAGCACAATTTAAAGCTAAAGAGAATACGTAGTATAAAATCATTTAAAAATAGTTAAGTAAAGTTTAAAATATTGTTTCATATGGTTGTAAAAGCTGGCCATATTAAATAACACAGCTGTAAATAATTAAAAGTATATTTAATAAATTTGATTTTAATAGTTTAAAACTGATAAGTTAATAAATACAGTGTTTAAATTTATAATCAAAAATTAATATAGTATATTTTAAAAATAAACTTTATGATGGTGAGAATTGTATTTAATTCTATATTTTCTAAATTGTTCTTCCAAATTTTTTATAATTATTTTATATAATATAATAAGTGTATCAATTTTATAAATCTAGGCAGAGAAATAGATTAAAAATCGTCTGTCAAACACGCTTGTTTGAAATAATAACAAAGTTTAAAATTTTAAAAGTTATATTATAGAATTGGATAGAATTATTGCCTATCATAAAAGTAAATAGTATTAAATATTAAGTTAACTATCGTATGTAATGTTTTAAATAATGTAATAAAGACGAATACATTCATAATATAAAAATTAAATATTTTATTTAAATAAAAATAGATAAATTGAATATTAAGAAATGGAATAAGTTATTAAATGTTATTTTAAAAGTTATTTTAAAAGATTAAAATAATTTAAATAAAGTTATAATTGAATTAAAAGTGGTATTTTAAATAATATTTTCAGTTCATTACGTCACGATTTCTAATTTTGAAATTTAATTCTATTATAAACTAAAAATATGTAAATTTGTTCTCAAGCTAAAGTAAGAATTAACCAATAGGAATAGGTATTCTTGCAGACTATAAATATGATTTGCACGGGGGTATAAGGGGAGATTAATAATGTATTGAAACCAGAGAAAGGTAAATTATAGCTATCAAAGAGATAGTATTTTAAAATTATTATTTTAGTCAATTTTAGTGCTCTCTCATAATTTATTTGCAAAAACTAAGTAATATTTTAAAAGTAACTTGCAAAAAAGAGAGTATAAACTAAAAAATATTTTAATAATTTCGTTTAACATGCTTTGTTAAATTTTTTAAAGTTCCTTTATCAGTCGTATTTTATCTAAAAGTTTAACCTAAACTTCGCAATAAAAATGGATATACTACGAAATAAAATGGATATAAATTGTAATACTGTAAAAATGTTTGAAATATTTATTGATACAGCTTTATTAATATTTAACCGAAGAACTGTTTTGGTACATAAAAAAAAAAAAACCACAGCTCGGACATTATACGGAGTCTAAAAAATGTATTGAAACGTATTATTTATAAGTTTATCTAAGATTTATCAGTTATGTTTCATGAATTATTTTATAGAATATTATGTTCAAAGGAGTAAAGTGTTATATACTTTCTGAAGATGGCATTTTTAAAAGTGTTTTCAAGAATTAAAGAAAGAGCCCAGGAAAATATGTTGCAGAAGCGTTTTTTGATATTAAAATATCCGTTCTTCAAATTATTTAAAATATATTTGGAAAAGATTTGTTCAAAAGTACTTGAAGTTTTTATTTTAAAAGAGATTTATAAAAAATACCAAACGAAAGTTTAAATGTATCAAGAAGGAAACATAGATAAAAAAGTGAACACATAGATGAATAAAAAATGGATCCATGGAAATACAAATAGTACTTAAAAGTTTATCGAATATTTTTAAAGTTAAATTAGATGGATTGATGCATTGGATACGCAGAGAATATTGGTAGAGAAGATTAAGAAGCTTCACGGGATTAATTAATATTATCGTCCTAAAAATTAAAACCAAGGATTATTTTCTAAATTTTACTAAATGGATTAATAATTATTTTTATTTTAAACTTTAACGCGCTTGGAGAAGAACATTTTTAAAACTCTAGAGAAAATGATAAACATTTTGGACTTATCAAGAACTATCATCAAGAAAATATGTAACTATAGTTTTGATTCTTTTTATTTTGTTAACCTAGTTTAAATCTAAATTTTTATATAAGATTAGGAAAAACATAAAAACATTAATTTATTAATATTAAAATTTTATAATATAATAATCTAATAATTTAGCTAAAAATATTTTAATATAAAGTGTATGGGTGTGAATTTTTATATCTGCAATGCTCAAGTGGATAAAGAAAAGCCTACTGAACACGATGACTAGATAAAGGTTATTGGTAATAATAATAACTATTGATAATTTATAATGTATATTTTTTTTTTTTGTTTTCTTTAGATCATCCATAAATTGGAAGAATGAAGTGTAAAAGTTTTTTAATTATATGTACCGCATTTTATACAACATTTTAAAAAACATTATGAGATAGGATTGATTTGAAAATATGCATACGACAATTTTTTTTGATTTTTTTTTTTATTAGTAATATAATCCAACATAACAAATAATTATGTGATTCTTTTAAAATTTTTATGTTATGGGATATTCAAATATTGTCTAAGTAGATTGTATATGATTAGACATATAGAATGATGAAGTGGACAGACTTTTCTTATGGAATCGTAAGATTGTTTAACTATTAATGAATTTTATTTATTGTTTTGTAAATGCAGATAGTTATTTATCGATGTAAGATGTGGAAAATCTTGAGAAATAATGTTGAGATAGTGGCTTGGAAGTACTATAGTTAGCAGGAAACCAAGATGATGTTTAAGAAATAGGATGTTATAAGGAATGGAAATAATATTTAGTCTTTATGTGAATATCAGCATAGTTAACATAGCCCTATGACTGATACACATTTTATTTGGACAGTGTTTATATTTCTTTAAATATTTGATGTTCTAATAAAGCTGAAGAAATAGCTTTAACATCGTCCCTGTACTAGAGGATATTAGGCAGGTAAATGCCATACCTCTTCGCACTGTGCCATGATTTTGAGATATGTTAAGAGTAATACTCTAGCTTTCTTCCTTAATCCTATGCATCTGTTTTCGCTATCTTTATTTCATGTAACTGCATCGTTTAGTAAGATATGTTTAAGAGAAATGATAAATAATTTAGAACTTAGGTTATGCTATCGTTTTGTATAAGATTGGTTTATTTGCTTAGAAGGAATAGAATGTTATAACTTAAAATTGAAGATCCAAAGTATCCTAAGGAAAGAACAGAATCATAGAATATATTTTGAATTTTATTTTGGAAATGAAATATAAACTTTTTTAAAATAAAGTATCTAAACAAAGATATTTTCTTTAAAGTGATAATAATTTTAAATGCTTTAGTATTATTTTTTTTTTAAGAGAAAAATAAGTATTGCATATTTTTTTTTAAAATACAATAGTACAAAGTAAATTATGTAAACAATATGCATAGTAGATTTTTGTTTATTGATTAACAGAAATATATTAATGATTACACTTATATTAAACTAAAGTAAGGCTTAAAGAAGAATATATTATGATTAGTAAACATTGTGTGATAAATACTAAAATCTAGTACTGAATTTTTGGATAATATTTTGTGTAACATCTTTGACTTTGCAAGATGAAAATTTTTTTAATATTTTGAGAAGTCCATACTCATTATAAAATTTTGTTTTCTATGGAATGTTTTCTAAGTATGAATTTTTTAAAATAAGATAGTTTAATAATATTAAGGATAAAATGCTGTTGCTAATAAAGTAGATAAATATATTTGTAATAAGTTAACCATAATGTGAAACCAAATAGTAACATTTTTTTTTTTAAATTTTGTCCTAAATCTAAATAAAGATGTAATTGAAATATAAATTATTTTTTTTATAACCCGGTAGATCAAACTGTAAAGTAAAAAAGTTAAGGATATCCACTGCAAATAATGTAAATAAATTGTTTCTTTATTTGTTGTTAGTAATAAACTTTGTTAAATTTTGTTATTTCAAAAAGTTTGTGTCCGAGTTATTTATTTCTCCACATCGCTGCATGAAATCATGATATATGCATAATAACTGAAACAAATATATAATTTTGTACAAAAGATAAATAGAGAATTATTTTAAGAATTTTAAATATTTTATTGGTATTCATTATAATTAAATAATCAATCTTACATTATTTTATTGGTCATAAATCAGTTATCACAATATTATATTAAATTATATGCTATCAGTTGCCACACATATTTTGTTTATCAGATTATTAAAAAGCTACCACGTATTTATTATATCATTACATGAAGATATAAGATCATATTATATTATTTCATTATTTTATTATGGTAATAAAATTATAATAAAAGAAAAGATATACAGAATTAGTTAAACAATGAAGAATATTATTACTGTTATTTATTATTATTAGTTTAAGTGTAGTAGATTATGACATAAAATCCCTTCTCATATTTTACTACCGTATTTTAAAATTAACTTAGAATAAACTTTATGAACCTGAGATTATTTTATTTGAGCTAGATTATTATTAAATAGAAGATTAAGATTTAATTATTGGTTTAATCTTAGTGAGTAGAAGTTATTAAAGTCGTAAGAATACTATGAGTTTGTTATTTGAAATAGTAATAAGGGGGGATAGTGTTCTTATGCCATTGAGGTAGTATCCTGTGGGATATTGGCTCAATGTAATCTATCTTGTCACCTGTATTTTCACTTCAAGTCTCATGAAAATATTAAATATTTATTTAACTTATTTTATAAACTGAACCTTATTCGAATTTTAAATTTGAGCTAGTGAAATATTTTAATTTTAATGCTGAATATTTTAGTTATTAATTATTAACTGAGATAGAACCTGTTTTATTTTATATCATATATTATCTGGAAGTGAAGATGCACGAGAGCAAGGTCAGAATATATATGGAAAATGTTTAGAAACCAAACAAATCAATTAAAATTTCATTCTTATTTTAATGAAATAAAAACTGACTATTTATTCCATCAACTTCCAGATGATTCTGAAGCTGCAAAATCCCTAGTTATTATCATTCATAAAGATCTAGTCAAACTGATAAATTCTCTTTCAACAATTTCCAGTGAGTAGTTAATCGAGTAGCAACTAGAATCATTGGAACTGTCCCATACTTTGATAATTATTTTCTAATGGCTTAAGTTATCTAGGCAATTACTAGCTACTATAAGAAAATGTGAAGAGATTTTAAACTTAGAGATTACTATTAGATAAATGTTTATTTAACATGAAAGAGTTACAATTTCTTTGGTGTAAAATAAATTCACAGAGATCCGTTCTATTAAATATTACATAAGGTAATATTAGGAACTCCAAGTTACACTCACCATGAGATAATTCAGTCAAGCTACATCATAGGACTGAAGTGATTGTAAATTCAGAATAAATCAGGAGTCCTCTTAATGACAAGTCTTTCTTGAAGTTAAACATAATATAGATAAATCTAAAGAAATCATTCATTAAGAACCAGAAGGATAGTAGTTCTCAACTCATGATGTTTCTCCAGTAAGGGTTAGGGTGTCCTTTCTTGTGAAAGTTAACAGTGGAGAAAAATTACTTCCTGATTGATAAGAGGGTTCTAGCTTTAATTGCTGAAGTTAAAAAATAATAAAAGAATGATCATCTTCGAAATAGATTAAAAGCTCGCAGTGAGCACTTGGTTATTGATTCAGACTTCAAATCCAGAGTCTATATGTGCTGACATTGCAATTTATTGAGAACTTATCCATATAGACCACACTGAACTATGTAAAAGCAAGCAATTTACAATTGTTGTAAATGCCTTTTCTAAGAAATTGGAGATAATTAACATTCCCTCTTTCCATCCTTCTGTATCTATTAATGCATTATAGAAATTATGAGCCATCGATGTCTTACTAAATTTATTGTTTCAGACAATAGTATTATCCAATATCAAACCAATTTAAGGACTTGTTCATCAAGAACAGGATCCAAAACCTGTTGTCACTGCAATTTCAGGTCAAACAGAAAATATGGTCCAAAAAGCTAAGAAGTCACTTTAGAAAGATGAGATAGATCAGTCATATAACAAAAATGCTACTAGTACAGCATACAATTCCAACAACTATCTGTGGTAAATTTCTGACTGAACTGATGAATTTCCTGCTGAGGATCAATTTAACACCTCTTGAACTTGAACTATGTGAAGCAATTGTAATATAGAATGAATCCAGATATTTTTAGCCTGGTACCAGAGTTTTTTTCAGAACCTACTGAGAAAACAACATTTGGAAACAGCAACAATAATCATCTATCTGTACATGGTTAAAATATCAGAAGGCTGACACCATTGAAGATAACCGTCGTGATTTGATTACTCAGAGCCCAGCAGGGATCCAAAATATCAAGTAACTCAAATGATTATTCCAGAACTATAACCTAGCACAGTGGCAATAAGCTCAATAGAAGAGCCATAGACAATTGATCAGAAGAGATATCTCAAGCCATTAATTCACCCAGCACTGAAGACAATATGTATCAAAGAAAGGCCATAGAAACAAGTAAAAAAAAAAGTCTGAAGATAGCCCAAGACTATGAAACTGAATAAATTTCAATGGGAGATAAAAGATCTAGTGACCTACTCAGCTAATGTTTCCACGTGTGGTCACATATAACTTTTTTCATGTAATAAACTTTTTCTATGTAATGAACTGATCTTATGCACAGCATCAACAAGTTAGAAGAACTTTTTGTCACTATTCTGAATGTGCATCCAGCATATTATTTTGTCAATGAATGTCAGGAAAGAATGATTATTTCACCAAATACTAGCCACCCAATAATAAGACAAGATTGTAAAACCAAGTTACTTTGTGTTCGGATGTAGCTGATAAATTATTCCTGTTCTAAACAGTAATAGGGACTGAAGCATAGATATTTTCAAGCTATAAATGTTTACTTCTACTGAATTCCCGTAAACAATCCACTTTTGAATTTTCCCTTTAAGCATGTAATTTAATCTGACTGTTTATATGTAAATAAAGAGAACTCATTATTGTTATAATGTATTATTAACAACTAAATTGAATATAGAATATACAATAAATTAATATTTAACTTGACTTTTTATTGTGTTTGATACATAGCATAAACCTTTTTTTGTTGTTGTTGTTTTTTAAACAAGTTAACCGTTTCAACTTACTTAAGAAACTATGACACTAAATATTAAATTGCCAATAAAATTGCAGGAATATAAAATGAATTGATAAGAGTAAATTGAGAAAAAAGTAAATCTACAAAATAATTTAAATTCATACTAATTTATTAAATAATAATATATTATACTTTGTTAATAATCTCACTATAAGATTTAGCGTACAAGATGTATTTGTATTAATAAATGAAAAAAAAAAACACTCACTACATAAATTTCTGGAAAAAACCTGTTAGCATTGCACTTGAATGCTGATATATAATAGTTGACACTAGTTACATATACACACTATCCATTATTGAAATCATTCGCATACCGAAATAGACAAGAAAATTTTTGTAATGAAACTAGCGTAATATTTGTCAATTACTTTCTTATGGTTTACCTTGTTTATCTTTTGTATTGCTATGATGGTTTGTTTTGTAATTCAATTTAGTATGGAAATGTATTTGCCCTCATCATTAATTTAATATCTTTCTAAATGTTTACATTGGTTACATTATTGATTTAAGGTTTTTTTTCCTAAATAAATTATAATGTATGCATACTTTGAAATGAATGTGTATTTTTGCCTTGATATAGTTTTTTCCATGTTTTTGTGGGATTTACATTTTTGAGGATTTAACATTTATCAATTACTTTTTTACAGAATTGCATTTGCCCTCGTTACAAATTTATTTTCTTCACAATTGCATCTGCCTTTGTTGATAATTCAATTTTTTCCAAATGTTTACATTAACTACATCTTTTTGGAAAGATTTTTTTGTTCAAAAGATACTTCAGTTTGTTTTCTAAATACATTGTGTTTATTTTTATGTTATAGTGAAACTTTTAATTCATTACATTAAAATGAAATTTTGCAATTAATATCTTGACCACTTTGGCATGTGGATAGTGGCTCTACCTATCAGTGATTCATTGGTGTACCTAACAACTAACAGTTTTTATACAAAAGTAATATTAATTTTTGATTTTTTTTTTTTTCAAAACAAAAATAGATATTTTTTTTAATTATATTATGACTAACTTTTTTAGTTATTTTCTGTAATATCTTAAGCTTTCTAACAGACATTTGTATTAATAACAATTGATCAATACAATCAAAGAGGAAATAAGAATTAATAAAATAAAAAGACCCATTTACCATTTATAATTAGTTCTAGAAAAATAATAATTGAATTTGCAATGAACAGGTGAAAATTTGTATAGAAATAATGTTTATATAGGACTATTTACTGTATTTTAAAAAATCTTTTAAATAAAAAAATGCCTTTAGATTTAAAAAATAAAAGTGTGTCATTTACAATTCTGTTTTATCAGCTTTTTGAAGAATAAAAGAAAAAATTGATAACAAATTTTAATCAAACAAAAATAGAAATAGAAGAAATTTTTAAATATCCATTTTTTTTCAATAAATATAAATTTGTTAATGAGTTTCTATATATTAGAGTTGTTATTTATACTATATCGAAAAACAATATTATACAATATAAATAAAATCTTACTTCTATTTTTAAGCAGATATAGAATTTTATTTTGTTTAAAGTCATTTTATATTGTTTTATGAAGTTGAGTATTCTACTACTATTTATTATATATTATACAATTATTCAACCATGAAGGTACTAATTTACATTGAATAAATGATATGATAAATGAGGACTCTCATATCTTATTGTATAATTAGATTGATTTAGACATTTCTAACAAAAATGTGAGCTAAATACAATTTATCCAAATCAGTTTGAACATTTTTTTAGCAAAACCCTTTATTTGTACATATATACATACACCTATATTTCTACTGTCCTGCAGTCTTTTTCCACCTATGATATAATGATCAAAATAAAATACATAACTATATAAATAATACCATAAAAATGTAAACAATAAAAAACTAAAAACAATATGTAAAACTGAAATAAATAATCAAACCCAAATATTTTATATTGTTTTTTATTGTTTACATTTTTATGGTATTATTTATATAGTTATGTATTTTATTTTATTTTATTTTGTTCATTATATCATAGCTCTGAAGAAGACTGCAGGACAGTTGAAACGTAGGTGTATGTGTATATGTACAAATAAGGGGTTTTGCTAAAAAGTGTTCGAAATGGTTTGGATAAATTATATTTATATAAGATATTATAGCAAAATAAAGAAAAGAGTGATTTTGGTAAAAACGTGAGCTATTTATAGAAAAGGCATAATCAAATTTTTAGACACTGGATAATATTCGTTGTGAATGAAAAAAAAAGCATCAATTGTTTATATTTGATGTAAGTTATATACTTTTAGAAATGGAAGTTATTACAATAACTTTTTAAAGCAATTTATGTAATCATTAGTATTAAGTTAATGAATCTGTACTAAATAACCTTCATTGTTTTAATTATTAAATTTTATGTAGTTATTTTTTATCATGAACATTTTTAAATGAAAAAAATTCAAAATAATATGGAAATGTTGTTGCATGCCCAAACATATAATGTAGGCTGCCAACAAAAATAATTAAGTTCTTGAACTTGATTATGAGTCCAGTTTGTTCAGTTGTTTTATATTTAATCAATAAATCAGCTTTCAGAATAACAAATACACACACATAAATATGGATTTACAAATTATTTTAAAGTTGTTGTTTTTTTTCTTTTTCTAGTATGTTGCAATATTGTTTTTACTTATGTGGAAAAATATCCCGATGTTGTACCTGTAACAGAAATTAAAGATGTAGAAAATTTAAATGAATGTGATGTCTTAGAATTGGAGGAGCTTCTTAGACTGGAGGTTAGTAAAATATGCTGTAGCAATAGTTAAAATTAAATGTCGGATTGTTTTCTGTGCCGGTTAATGCTTCTATGCTTGATTATTTATTCAAAAATAATTTTAATAAATTGATTTCGATATTAGATTAATTTTTAAAAAAAATGGTTGATTATTAAGAAAAAAGGTATTAAAATATTTTACAAAGTTTTAAAAATATTTATTTAAGACTGCATTTTAATTATTAATAAATTTTTATACAAAATCTGTATTACCATATTGTATCAAGATAGATTTTTTTTTGCGTGTGTGGGAAATATTTTACAAAGCAGTAATAAATTTATACAGGCATTCTCTCATTTAAATTATAAAATGACATTTAATTATTATTTTTAATATTTAGATATGTATTTTTTTATATTTATAAAAATCTTGTAGGTTAATAATAGATCAGTCAAAAAATGCTCATTTTTTATTTTATTTATATTTTCATCTTTATAATTTTCTACACTGCTAGACTAACATTATATAGCTTAATATTGTATGGTTGGAATGCAAGGTCTGTGGATTATGGCCCAGTTCTGTTATTTCCTGTGCTCAAACTTGTTACGAATTCATGAGCATTATCTAATTATTTTTTTGTTCTACGTGTTTAAAAGTTACAGACTTTTGAATGCAAGATTCCATGAATTATAACCTAACTTTATCACTTCCCGGGTTTGAACTACTTAATGAACTCCCAAATAATAAACCGTTTCTTTTTTTTTTTTTTTTAATTTTTGGAAACATTTTCATCACCGAGATTTGAAAGTTCATTATTTTTGTTAAATATTTTGCTTATTTTATTATACTTATGCTTTAAAATGTACAAATAATAACCTTGTGTAAAAACACTTTGTTTTATATAAATTGAATATTCTCATATACATATGTTTGATTATCTGAATTATTTGATTCTCTTAACCAGTCTTGTTTCCAATTTATTTACCAGAGGATGTTATTATTTATGAGTAATTCAATTTAGGAAGAATAGACTGGTTTCATATTGGCAAGGATATTAGATAAATTTATCACTAGGTATTATTTTTGGGGATTATATCTTTAATAGAAAAAATCTGATCAAAAAGAAAGTTATTGCAAATGCAAGATTAAGTGAAAAAACAATCAGTGTCATTAAGCTATTTACACTATCAAAAAATATTTGTAAGGAAAATTAAAGAATAGTATAGAAATATTGAGCTGCTATAGAAAAGTGTGAAAAATCAAAGATTATATAAATTGAATTATTTAGTGTCTGTAAATTGATTTTTAAACCACTAAACATCACATGATCACTATTTCTCATGCTAACACATTACTGTTATTAAAACAGGCAAAACTCTCTATACAGTAGTGCCACTCAGTGCCAACCAGAGTAATCAATGGATGCCAGAAGGCTTGTGCATAAAATCGCTATCTAGTGCCTACTCATCCAATATCTCCAAACTAGTTTCTGGCTTCCTCACTGACGAAGGCCACAAGCTAGAAACTAGTTTGGGGATATTGGATGAGTAGGCACTAGATAGGGATTTTATGTACAAGCCTTCTGGCATCCATTGATTACTTTGGTCGGCACTGAGTGACACTACTGTATAGAGAGTTTGCCTGTTTAAATTGATTTTTAAAACATTAAACGAGCAATTTTCTTGTTTTAGTTTATGTATGGTATCTTTAAAATTGATGCAATGTATCCATACCTTGTCTAGAATGTAAATGTGGGAAACCAACTACTATCCATATCATACATACTTATTTCAGCAGAATGAAGTATAATCAAATAGGTTGAGAAGCTCTGACAGTGTTTTTTGTCATTAAAAAAGTTACAGCCATATATCTGAAAGTGCAGATTCAGTTAAGCAAGACATTATTTTATGTGCAATGATTTTGTCACAATATAATTGATTGAAACTAAAAAATATAGTATGATTGATTTAAGATTGTGATTGATTGGTTTAACAACCCTGTGATGGAATACTATGTAGTGGAACTGATCTCAGCAGTGTTTATTCAGCATGCTTAGGCACTTGTCTTTATATAGATCTTGTTTCTGATATAGCATGTCAGTAATTAGATTTAGTAATCAGTAAATATGTAGTTTAGCATTTCATAGAATCATAATAAAAGATACAGAAAATATTTTTGTATATAAAAACAAAAATCAAGGATTAGTGTTCTTGTTTACCTTTATGAATGTAATACAATGAAGGAGGAGAAAGTTAAAGTATTTTTAACTAAGTATTGCTAATAATTTTTAAGATTATAATGGATAATAAGGAAACAAATAAATGGTAACTAAATTTTTACAATTGACCAGATTAAAGTTATCTTATTTTAAATGAAAGTGATTCATTTGAAAAGGTTGTAATGCTTGGAAACATTGATGGTAAAAGTATTCATACTACAGTGACTAAATAGAGTCATTTGACAACAATAAATATGCATTTGAGAAATATATGACCAAAGCAAATGATAATTATTTTGAAGAAATGCTTATGTAGACTACACCTTCATACCTAGTTATTATTGAATGAAATTAAGCAACAATGGTACAGTAAGAAAATAATAGAATTATGCAGCATGGTGTAGAATGGACCTTTTGGGTATATTCCAAAAAACCATCTACTTCTTTCCAATTTATAATTGTCACATCATTTTGCCAATGATGATACAGTTCTTTTTTTTTTTTTTCATTTTCTTCTTTTTTATTATAAAGGCTGAAATAGAAAATTATAAAAGCTCTAAGTCTTTCATTTCATTTCCTTTTTTCGATTCCCATTTATTTTGTTCCTTTGTCAGCATTTTTTATTCCAAAAAGAAAGTTTTATATATTCCATTCCCACATAAGCCATCTACTGTCCAACGTACGATTAATGATAACACATTAATTTTTTTTATCTTGACAGTAGGCACTGATGGAACATTATTTAAGTTCATTGGTTCAAACATCGGAAGATGTCTGCTTGTTTAAATTTAATTATTCTCTGGGTTTGTCTTTTAAAAAATGATAGAAATATATTTGTTATCAAAAATTTGAATAAAACTCTCATCTGCAATATCAGCCATCCATTCTTAAAAATAAAGAAATACTAAAAAAAATTTGATTATAATACTTCACAACCAAGAAACAGTTTTGAAAAGTTAAGAAATAAAGGAATTTTCAGTTATTTAGTGAATTGAATTTATATGGATAATTTTGCATTATCAATCATCTAAATCTAGTATGACCGGTCTGTCTACTGCATAAAGCTTTCAGATTTGTCAGATGATGATAATCACATTTAATTGCAAGATTTTTTCTTCAATTTATTTATGGAAAGTTATTACAGTCATTTCAAATCTGTTTATAAAAAGATAAGTAAAAGCACTTTCTATTGATTTTTATCTACACTCTTGAGACTTTTATTCTCTTCTATAGTTTTCCTTGCTTGTTCATAATTATACTTTCTTATATCATTATCAATTCTTTTTCACACCATTTTACAAAATTTGAGATATTTAATCCTTCTTTATGCACCATTTTTGTATATTTTTATATTTCTTTTCTTCATAAATTCTCTAGTCTCGGTAGAAATTTTATTGGTCAACTGCTACTTTTTCTACCAGCTATCTGTTTCAGTTTGTAAAAGTGTATCAGTTACTTTCCTATTAATTTCATTCCAATCTGAATAATGTTCAAAATTTGCTAATATTTGAAAACGATTTGCAAATTCTAATTTAAATTCATTAGAATGTTTCTGAAGATTAAGAATATCAACTGTGAATATTATTTTTCATAATAATTTTTGCTCTCTAGTTTTGCATCAACATGTATCTTACATCTCACTAATTGATAATCATTTCCTATGCTGAATTTATTAAGAACATTACGATCTTGAAATATATATTTTCTGTTAGTCAATATATAATCCAATTCTACTGTGTCTTCATTTGGATGCTTTCATGTCCATTTCCTTTTAACATTTTTCTCAAAAAAAGAATTCATAATATAAAGTTTTTCTTTTTCTGCAAACTCCACAAGCCTATGACCTCTCACATTTTTATTACCATAACCAAATTTATCTTCAGCACTTTTATTTTTAAATTGTTTACCAATTCTAGTATTAAAGTTGCTCATAACAATTTTAAAATGTTATTTGGTCTGATCAAAAGCCTTTTGTACAGCCATATAAAAATCTTCTACTACTTCATCACTATGAGAACTTGTTGGGGCATAAATCTGAATTATCTGCATTTGGTATTTGCTAGTAAGTTGAATAACTAATCTTGGCACTCTGTCCGATACACCATCAATCTCCACATTGTTGTTCTTCCACTTTTTATTTATAATAAATCCTAATCCACTTGTACTTCCAATATTTGTGCCTTTATAGTAGAGTACACATCCACTTTTTAAATCAATTGTCTCTTCACCTTTTTTTCTAACTTCATAAAGTTCCAATAATTTCTCATTTAATATATTTCTTCCAATTCTTGGAATCTTCCTTAGCTTGAAAGTGATTTGCAGTTGTAAGTGCCTAGATGGAAAGTCTTCTTCATATAATCATGAAAACATTGACTTTCTTAATGAAAACTAAAGAATAGTACCTACTAAACATTAAAGTTAGGTTTGGAAAAATAAAGGGAATGCAATAATAAATTAAACTTTTAAAATCTACTGTTTCATAAATTCATTACCTTTTTGCATATTTGTGATTTTATTTTTTTTATCATTCGATGAATGAATTCTTATGGTGATCATGATGAAATTCTGTGGGGATGGAATTTTGATTTTTTTATCATGAGTCTCGAAATTCCAAATATAAATAATTTATTTTTTTGAAATTGATCACAAAACCAGTCATAGCTCATGCCGAGTCTTTGGGTTTCATATATATTTCAATAAACACTTATTAAATTGTCGTTCTTTATAATTTTTAATAAGATTCTATTCTGTTGTTATCCATATCTATTGTTTATTTTTTCCAGTCCCTTGAGAAATGATAGATTGAGCAAATATTATTCTTCACAAGTTAATTTTTTATGTGAATTTAAAAGCCAAAGATTCTTGCATCGATTTCCACCTGAAAAAAACATCTCAGTTTGGTCACCTGACAAAAACTTTTGGATTCTTTTTGTCACTTTGTTGCTCCAACATAAATTCACTTTTTCACAATTTTTTTTTTTTTTTGATCTCCAGTATTCCTCAACAAATCGGTCTCATTACAAGTTAATATAAAGAAGACTTTCTATTTTAGGAAGCTTCTAAATTTCTTCAGTTTTCAATAAAACTTTGCTAATTAAAATTAGTAAGGGCAGTAATAATTTATTTTTTAAATTTGTTAACAATTATCATCATACAATTTACAATCTATAAAATAGAAGAAAATTATTAAAGGCATTTTTTGTTTTTAATAATATTCTGTACTACTTATGTATTCTTAACTGCATGTTATCTGCCAAAGGCATGTAGAATACATAGATAACACTGACCATGTCATAACACTCAATTAATCATTGGTGATAGTTTGCCATTATTTTCTAGAATTATTTATGCAAAAAAGGATTTGGGAATACAGAAATAACTGAACAACTTTTTGATTGTTCTCACCTTTTGCATGAACATCACCAAAATTTAATTAATCCATACAAAATAATAATCCCAAAAAAAAAAAACATCATAAATGAAAACTCATTACTTTATAAATAGGCTTGATTTTTTAAAGATATCAGTGATAATTTAAATCCTTTTTAATTTTAGAGAATGAATATTTTAGCAATTCTTAGTTATAAGTGGTCACTGTTAACCACTTATTGGGATTAAGTAAATATTTGAAAATTGCATAGAAGATTTTTTAATGCTGCAGATGATTGTACAATATTTAAATTCGTTATGCTCTTTTACTGCCCTCTATGGATTAATGCAATAATAGAATGTTGGAGTGTGGAACTCAAGGCCCGCAGATTGCAGGTCCATCTCTTTTTCTATTACTTTTTACAAATTCCCTAACAATAAACTATTTGATTATTTATTTATACATTTTTCTGACAAAGTTCTTTTTAAAAAGGAAATTGCATTATACTCGTGACAATATATGATGACCCCCTTCAGGAAATCTTTAACCATATTTTGAATCAGTGTACATTTTTTACTGGTCATGAGGGGTGCTTATCTAGACATTTTACTATTCTGCTTTGTATAATAAAAGGTAAATAATACTCTTTTTAAATCGGATATATTTGATTTTTTTAGATGTATGAATTTGCTGATACAAATTTTATCTGTTAGAATTTTTTCAATAAATATTGGTGAGATACTATAATAACAAAAGCATCTAAAAGTTTCTCTTAGATATTCTCTATGATATAAAGATTTCTTTATTCATGTTGTATATGATTAATGATTTTTGTTTTTGGTTTTTTTTTAATGCAGAACACATAATGTTCATTTTAAGACTGTAATATTACCGTGGATGAATTGATTCTTTGAATATTATAATATTTGTTCACTATTTTTATGAGTAATATCAAAAAAGAACTATGGACAGTAGTGTATTACTCTCCATTATCTATATAATAAGTCTGAATTTGTCTTTAAGTGAGTCACATTTACATTTAGATTATCTGTCGTAAAAGTTTATACTGTAATTTAATCAATGAGTAGTGCATATAATTGAAAACTTTATGAGGAATTTTGTAATGAATTTTTATATCGAACTTTTCTGTTGACATTTATGAAAATATTAATTTTTTAATTTTTCCTACTGACTGTGAGAATTATTCTATATATAAATAGTTGCTTGTTAACTAATAATTGTATTGTTTTGCAGTTGTTGTTTTTTTTAAATTTTTATTATTATAGCAAATTCTTCTATTTTTTTTTTGACTAATAAAACTCTTTTATTTTTCTCTGTAGATTTTTCTGTTGTAAATTAAGTCCTAATGTTATGACATGATATTTCTCAAATATTGTATAGATTCTACTTAATATTGTATAAGAACAAATAAAATATCTCAACACAAATTTGATTTTTATTGATGCATGGTAAATGCATCCACAGATTGACAGCCACTTATATCATGCATGATGTTCCAATGCATCAATCAATATTGCAACTTTTATCGATCCTTTGGTAATGACATTAGCTTAAAAATAATCAAGTGTATACATATGTGAAATGAATTCATTAAACTTCCGCATAACAAATTTGCTGAAGTGTCAATTGTAATTGCTGCATTAAAATTGTGGAAGCAAAAATTACGAATATAAATCTTTGCCTTTTAACATCTTACAAACATGGAAAGGAATTAATTTTTATACCATACTTATGTTGAGCATAGAATTATTTAATGATTATGTGTTTATTTCTGTTTTGTTTTTGTTTTTTAAATCAGCACCCATATCATATTCACACTAAATTACATCATTTCTCAGAATGTAAGCTAAAAGTTTGTTTGGTTAAAATCAAAACTGCAGTAATTACCAAGGTCATGTCATATTATTTCTTCATATCTGCAAACTACACAACATGTCTGCAATTAGAAATGCAAGAAACTTTACTAAGCTTACCCAATTATCGGTTGTTTTCATTATGAAACTCAATTTTTGAAGTCTATATTATAGTATAACCAAACATTATGTCAAACCACTAAACATCACATGATCACTATCTCATACTAGCACATAATTGTTATTAAACATCCAAGGCTCCTCACTGATGATGGCCACAAGCCAGAAACTAGTCTGGGGATATTGGATGAGTAGGCACTAGATAGGGATTTTATGCACAAGCCTTCTGGCATCCATTGATTGCTCTTGTTAGCACAAGATGGCACTACTATATGGAGAGTTTTGCTTTGTTTGAATTGTTTACAAATATTATATCCTAGCAAATTATTGGGTTTTTAGACAAGAGTTCTCAGTTCAGTGGAATATATGGTTTATAAATGTAGAATTTTAATAAAAAAATACATTCAGTCATCAAAACTATTTGGTTTTTTATGGCATCAGCAGTGGAAATCCTTTTCTTTAACATTTTCATTTGTAGTTCTGTACACATTTTTAAGTATTAAAAATAATAGCTAAGGATATAATGGCTACTGTTCATCTTTGGGTAAAAATTTTGTTATCATTTCTTATATAGATCATCTACTGCATCCTTTAGCATTAAACAACTCTATTTGAATGGCATCCTAGCAAATGCTTGGGATTTCACTTAATTTCCCATTAGTTAAATTCAATAATAATAAAAATTAGCAAAGCACAAAAGGTATGCCTGGGGCTTTAGGTCAGAATTTGTTGACTATTCTTGCAAACTATGGTCTTTATTTCAGAAGATCAATGATTATTAACTCTTTTAAAATACATTAAGAACTTCTTGTGGTATCAAGATTCCTAGTTTTGCCAAATTGTAGTTTTTATACTTCAATCAACAAAAGAGATTTGAAGCTCATCAATCACAGCCTTCCATCATTAAAGATCAGATTGTAATTAATTCTAATCCAAAACAAAATAAATACAACCTTAAGATTCCAGACAATGGGAAATGACATATTTTTAATTAGAAGGCTATTATACAACAGGAATTGGTGGAATTTACTTAATAATCTTCAGTATGCTTAATACAAAGGTTTCATAGAGGGTTAAAACACCTGTAGAGGTCCCTACTATCGCATTTTTACACGCATATTATCGAGGTTATAGCCTCAGTAAATATTACTTACATAATCAATGTGCGTTTAATAAATTTATAATTACAACTTTAAATAGAGAAATATTGCATATTAGTTAAGTGATAAAGTCAATTTTATATTTAAGTCTGTAAGTAGGATAAGCATAGATAAATCTACGGCTTCCTATTGAATTCTTGAAATTGTTTATATATTTTATGCTTATTGAAATATATATTTTTATGTTACAGTTGCAAATGACAAATCTTGCAAATTTTTCTTCCTTTTTCTTATTTTTTTTTTTTTGCATATTGTTTTTGTAGTTCTCTGCTGCATTATTTGTAATTTGATTTTTCTGATTTATTAGAACCCAATATGTTAATAATAACCTTTTTATGGAGTCTTGATAGTTATCATAATGTAATCTCTGCTCTATTTTAAAGATATAAATATTGATTGAATGTTTTCTTTTGCTTATAGACTTCTTTATACCATTGCCAAAATCAATTGCTTTGTTTCACACTTCAATAAGTATATACATGAACATTATAATTTTAGATATGGCATATTGCTAACAGCATAAGAGAATGACTTCTATGAGTAAACAGTGTAGATTGTTATTGGGGTCTTGATGTTTATCAAATTATGAGATCCAATGGAATTTTACTATTTTTAATAAATGTCAAGCAAAATACCCGTATAACTAAAACAGTTGTAGTGAATATATTTTTTTTTGTTTTTTTTTCTAGTATAATAAAATTCATTTTATAATTTATTATAAAAATGCATTCATTCAATGCTTAATATATTATTTACTAGAAAACTTTCATGCCGATTAATTGGTGAATCATGTATGTGATTAATTGAGTCATCAATTCATTGAAATGAAAGGTTTCTATTAATATATGTGATTAGTTATATTGCTATCAGTTTATGAAACATACAAATATATTTAGAGTGATTTTTTTAAGTTGTTTTTTAATTACATAATTTGTAACAATAAAATTTATCTGAGATTTTTTTTAAATGTTGATGTTTAAAAAACCAATCATTGGTGTGCTTAATTTTATTTAATATAGGCAGAGGAAAATCTTGGAATGGTGATGGTTTTCACTTTAATTACAGCTGTTCAAGAACATTTAAACAAAAAAGTAGATGAGATGAAAAAACGAAAAGAAGAAGAAAAAGAAAATTTGTTACGAGAAAAAGAAGAGTTAGAAAATGTAATTAATAAAATTACTTGTTTTTGTTTGTTTAGTTTTTGTTCTGTTTTTTAACTTTTATTTATTTATTTAATTTTTTTTTATTAGAAACAATTAATTGGGACCAGAGTAACAGTTGAATCCTTTTTAGCCTGGAAAGCAAGTTTTGATGCTGAAATGGCAGAATTAAAAAAGCAAAATTTAAAAACAGATATTGTAAAAAAATTAACAGGTGAATTAACATTTCTATTATAATATATTTGTTTATGAATTTTTTATTAGCACTATGCATTTTATATTCTAACAGATATGTATTGATAGTGAAAGCCTTATAGGGATAATTTATAACATGGAACTAGATTTGTTGTATTTAGAAATATACATTTTTTTTTAAAAAAAATGTGTGTATATATATTTACAGCGGGGGGGGGGGGTACTATGATTTAGAAAATATTTATTGTAATTTACTTAATATTATACAATATTTGTTCAAGATTAACTTGAAAGTAATAATTTTAAATATAGTAAATTGTTATTATAATCTGTTCAATATTATAGATTAAATTCATTTAACCCCCCCCCCCAAATAATTGCTTAACAAAAATGACTTATCACCATTACCAATTTAAAACAATATTTTTGATTTTTTTTGTCATCAAAAAGGCATATATAATGCATTAAGTTGTATCAAACATTTTTATTCTTTTTATGTAGTACTTTTATCGACAATTTAAAAACTATTCTTTAAATATTGAATAAAAATTTTGAAAACAATATTTTGTGTTGGTTATTTTTAACATGATGTATTCGTAAGATACATAATTTAGTTCAAGAATTGTAGTTGGCATCCAATTATGTTATGTCCATTCAGCTGTTGTCCATTATTTGGAATTGATATGATAGATTTAATCTTATTTATTGTATTAATATGGGATTTTCAAGATTCTTAATGTTAATTAAATCCTGGACTTTTTAAACTGTGATAACTTCTTCATTTAAGTGCCTGTGAAAGTTGTTAAGTTACATTTAATCTTTTTATTTTAAATTGAAAGCTTCTAAAAGATAAAAGAATATTTTTTTTAATTAAATAGTGATGTTCTCTTCACTTGAGAATTGAGTATTTATTTTATAAATAACTAAACAAAAAGATAGATGAGATTATATTTCAAATTAAAATGATTTCAAGTGGATTTATTATATTACTAATATTCAATAATAAAAAAATACAGAGTGTAGATTGTATGGTAGTATACATAAATGTATACGAGTATTACATACGTATATCGGTATACTCTAAAATAAAAATTATTTCCTCCAAGGCTTATTTCACTGCAAATGTTTATTATGCTCAGAATATACTTATAAATTCATTATAAGATTAATTTGCTTTTTTTATGAAACTATATACTACTAAAATAAAATTATATTTTTTTATATATATCAGAATCATTAGCAGTTACTTGCAAATGAATATGCTCAATCTAACTTCAGAAAAAGAAATTAAAAAATTATACAAAACTATCAGTAAACCATAATATATGATACATGTTTTGATATCAAAGTTTTTATTTGATATTTGCCATGCTACACTTTAATTTTTTTGCAGCAAATATTTCTTTCTGGAAGATTTCAACATCTTTTCTAATTGTAGCTCTCCACTAATCTCCATATCTTTTTAATGATTAAATAGGGTCTGCCATTCTCATGCTCATATTCTCGATAAAATACTTTTTTAAAAAATCTGTTAGTATTTTTTGTTGTATAAATATATATACATTTTTAACATGTCTATATTTAATTTGTTTGAATATTGATTCTCATTTTAATATATAAAAATTTCAAGTCTACTTTTTGGATTGATTTCTTGTAAATGTTATGAATAATGTGAATTAATATATTGTAACGATCCGGAGAAGGCGACTTAATGTAAACTGCACTACAGGGCGCCATCTAGGCATTTGAACCTAGAAAAATTTATAGAGTAGGCAGATACGTAAGTAAAAAAAAAAAATTTTTTTCTTTTTTCTTTTGCATCCGGTTGTTAGCCCACGTCACTAGCTCAGTGGAGTAGCAGAGATTTTAAAAATAATATAAGAATATATATATATATAAGAGGAATAAAATAAGCCACTGCCAGTAATTAACATATAAACATTTATTTATGCACATATATATATAAGATTTAAAATTGTTTTAGTATTAGTTTTACATTTTAACATTTAACATTATTTTTAACTTTACCTTAGATTCTAATTTACATTTTAATTTCTATTATATTATAAGTTTACATTTTAATTAAGTTCGCACAGATGGGATTATAAAAGCTTGTTTTAATATGTTGCTATAGATCGGTTACATGGATTACACGGTTAAAAACATTTCAAAGTAAACATAAACGATCAAAATATAAAATCATTGATACTGGCAATTGCAGAGGGAAATTTATAAGTAACCCAGTAGTATTCACCATAAGATACTTGCATTGTCACCAATGACTTGAAAGACATCCGAATAAATACATTTTTGATACTCACCATAAGGTATCATTATTTATCGAATGTCTATATATTTTGATCAAATATGAAAACCCAAAACATACTTAACCGATAACCAATCCATGCAAGCGTCTATAAACAACTTAAATTTAATGCATTTTTATTTAGGATCGAGTAGGAATAGACTACATAGATTTGCATTTGAAAATAAAATATTCTATCCCTATTTAACCTTAGGCTAAAATTCGCAGTCAAACTGGCATCAATTCATCTGATACATCGATGTATTCAATGTAATACGGAATACGACAGCACCAAAAAGATTAAGAGAGGGCATTGACCCTCATCAGATAGGAATATGACGTCTATCTAACGAGAAGAACAATAAAAAAAAAAACTCCATAGAAAGGAACTGCGTTCTCCGTCTTATAATTCCTTCCATAGGCAAACGGGTGAGTGCGGCGTATATATAAACGATTCTGCCAGTAGCGAATCTCCGACTACATCTACTAACTACATCAATATATCCAATCCATTGACCCAATTTAACAACGAAACAAATAACCTAAGATTACCCTCCCCTAATATAACTTTACAAATCTATACAGCCATTCACGCCCGACTTAAGTTTAACATTGATATATTTTAATTTATCGGAAAACAGAAATCATAAATAACCTTAAAGAACAAAGTTAAATAAATGGAAATGATTTTAAATAAATAACTAACAAATACATCAAATAACATTATTAATGAAGAATTTAGTTTGGTCAGATAGGATTCTATTGCATTATTTACTAAAAAGTTTTAAAATTTAGAGTTCTTATTGTTTCAAGTGAATATAAAGTTCTTACGATTTTTAAAACGTCCAACTTTATCCGTTGCTTGCCATGAACGTGAATTCCCACGCCGTCCTAAAGAGGTTAATGTTCTGAAGGCCGATTTATTTATCCATCCGGAGATTTTTGCTTTAACTAGTCCTCAATGTATAAAACGATAGTTCATTTCTCTTTCTTTCCTAGCAAAACTGAAGGGATTGAATCGTGCGTCTTTTTTCAATCCCTTCTCCTTCACTTCCGCACTAACACATATCTCTCACATCGAAATAAATCATTAACTAACTAATAATTTCCAAACTTGTCCTTTTTATATTAATGTGAAGGATTGAATTTACATTACGTCACCGATGCGATGGTCCTTTCGCTGCGGTCCAATTCCATAGGGATTTCTTCTTATTTGCTAACAGTTTCTATTGTTTTCCTATCTGACCGATGTTTTTACATTTAAATGCCCAAGGCTGGTTTACATTTAACTAATTAACAATCATTTCCATTTCTGATTAATTAACCTGTTTTCCAAATCAAAAATATATTTAAAGATAAATTTAAAGATATAATTTTATCTCCAAATCTTTTTAAAATTTAGTTTTAAAATACTTTTTCTTTAATAAAGTTTTATTTTAATAATTTTTCATTATCTGTGCGATTTAATATATACGAGTTTAAGATGATATTTAATTTCAATTTTTAATTCTTAAAGAAAATTTTTAAATGCGAACTTTTTAATTTACTTTCATGTTTAATAAATAAATAAAAAAACAATGTAACGAACGTCTGTGCTCGTTACAATATATATTGTCAAGTATACACTTTTCAATTCATTTTATTGGAGATTTTTTTTAATTGTATTAAAATGTTTTTTTGTGTTGTTTATTGGTTAAGTTTTTATTTCTTTATTTTTCTCCTAATTATAAAATAAAATTTTTAAAAATCTTTATGAATTTTATAATCAATATAATAATTAAATAGATTAATATTTTTTAAAAACTTAATTTATTCTAAATTAAATGGGTAATTGCATAAAAAACATAATATTATAAAAATAAATTTGCATGGAATGAATATTTTGTAAATAATAAATACCTGAACTTATTATTTTCAATTTTTTATTTAATTGTATATATACTTAATTCTTGATCTCTTGTATACGCATGCATCATCTTTCCATATTCATCATCTTTCTTCTGTCTAAAATCAGCACTATATAAATATATTAGTCTTTTTACAGATCCATCGTTTTTTGAACTGTTTTTTTTTTTTTTTGCATCTATCATTGACAAAAATCACAGTCTCAATTCAATATTTTTTCATTTGAAGAGCTATTTTTATCTTGAAAATAAAGTACCTTTTCATTATTTTATTAAAAATAACTTTGTTTTTTTCCCCAATCATAAATAATTAACTTCATTCTCAATTTTTTCACATTTTGTTTTTTATTTTTTAAAAATAGAATGGTTTTATAGTTAGTCTGCAAGTTTTGTCTTTTTAAAATAAATTTTACAAGTAAATACTTTCTGTATGATTTCAGATGACAGTTGAAATATAAAAATTTCCCAAAGCAAATAGATATTAATTTACTTATTTATAAAATTTAAATAATTACTTAAATTATTTTTTATAAACAAATTAACGTTTAGGTAAAATTATTTATTTTAAAAAAGGTAATTTTATCTAATTATTATAGTCAATATTAACTCTGATTTTTTAACATGTTACTACTATGATATTAAAATTATATATATATTCATAAGAATATTTTCATAGATTACAGATTAAAAGACATATTTTGTATATATATACACAGGCACACTTTACAAATAATAAGTGCAGAATGGTTTGAATTATGATATCTAAATTGTATTTAAAGCTAACAATTAAACTGTATTTTATGGACTTCCTTTCTATTGTTTTATATATTGGCGATTTGTTTTCTCTAGTCTCATGAAAAATGGTGGATCAAGAGTTAACTGTGAATATATATATATATATTGTAGAATGAAAAACCCTCAGTAAAAAAGTTTGAATTAAGACTTTAAATCTAAATAAAATCTCATTTCAAATTATTACGTAGAGATTACTATTCATTATTACATTGTAATATTTTCACAGTTCTTTGATATTAAATACATAATATATATATTTATTATTTTATAGGTAGAGAATTATTTGAAAAAGATGCTACACTGAACGAATCCGATATGTCTTTTCTTCAAGAAGGTGAGCATAAAAATACTTTTAAATATGAAATTCATAAATTTTACATTATGGTCATTTAAAGTGATACGCTTGAAAAAATGACAGTAGGGACATAAATTTTAAATCGTCATATGTGTGGGTGATAAGCAAATGACTGAATTATTGTGTAAATAAATTAATAGGTATTTAATAAATACTATTATATGATATTTGTTGATTACTCAACATTACAATAGATGTGAGCACTGAAGTAAAATAAAGATAATTTGCTTCTAAAAAGCATTATATAAGCTGCAGATCATATGATATTTTTTGGTTTTAAAACATTTTAAATTAATAATTAATCTTATTATGATCTATAAAAAGTATTTTTTACTGTATTTAAAAGAATGTTATAGTTGTTTTGTTTGTTTGTTTTTTCACTTTTTTTTTTTAATTATTTACACCGGTTGTATGAATTTAAAACAAATAATTCAAAATGCAGTTCATCAAAAGTAAACATTCTTAGAAATCTTTTTCTAATAAGCATTACTTTATGTTCAATCTAAAATCTGCAGTATTTTTTTTAATTATTACTTTGTTTTGATGTGGCTGATTATGTACTCATGAGATTATTTTGATATACAATATAATCTTCTCTCGTTTGCTTTAAGAATTAGAGTTATAATTAAAATAGTCACATTCCTCATGCTATATTTGTAACTGATTTGTTGAAGCAAACATTTAATTCTTCTATGGAATTGTAAAATTACTAATAATATTGGAAATTAAATCTTAGAGATGTTACCAAATTCACCACTTCCTTTATTTTGCTGTAATATCTTATATAAACGCAATTTATCCACTCTATTTTGAACACTTTTTAGCAAAAAGCTTTTATTGTACATATATGCATACACATATTGCTTATATCTACAATAGAAGGTTTTTGCTAAAAAGATTCAAAGTGAAGTAAATGAATTGCATTTATATTAGAGATGTTAATTATTTACATATCAATTGATCTGGCATTATGTATGTTTCTTAGAGTTTTTAAATTTTTCTTTTATAAATTAAAAATATCTCTAAAAATTGTTCCTTGCCTCCAATTAAATAAAATTTATGAACTGAATTTCTATTTGATGGCTCTTGGTGTTTAATCATTGATTTTAACACTTCTGAAGCTGAAGTTAATAATAGAGGAATGGATTGAGAACTAACTGTGAAGTGAAGAAAAGATTCGTAATTATTGTGTGATTTGTATGGGTATGGTAGACAAAATGTTGAACATTTATTGTTAGAAAATAAAAGTTTAGTAAAAATAAAGAAGTATGAAATTGTGAGAAATACATAATGAGGAGAAAGACTGTGGTCCAAAAACTAAAGGCATTGATTGGGTTTTTTTTTTAAGATGAAATATCGGAGAAATTAGGAATGAAATATCTAATATAATAATGAAGAGAAACATAAAATAAGATAGAAGAAATATTAATTGAGGATAAGAAATTCTGTAAATATAATTAAATTAATAGTCGCTGACACTTTCTAAGAATGATATCAGTCAAGGAATAGTTACAATACCTTGCATCACATTTTAGATAGTTATTGAGTGTTTTAGTGAAAGAATGATATTAAGAGTATTAAAAGCAAATCAAAGTATTATTGATAAGTTAAGAATTGGGAGTCAATGAGAGATGAGATGTTGGAAGTTTGATTATACGCAGATACATTTATTTAAAAGTAAAGTAATATTTTAACAGTTAAAAAGACTTTTGAACTAAAATAATACTAATAAAATTTAAAATATAATTAAGATATGTACACTATTATATGTTTATAATAATTGATAAAAAATCAAGTCAGATGACCTAATTTTAATAAAGCTCCTATTTACAATTGTTATATATAGAGTAAGTTAAAAACAAACTCTTATGAAGCTTCAAAAATACCCTCAACCTCAGACCGCGGTTTCTGCCTCTAGCGTCATCAATGAGGTGCTAGGGAATAAAAATACTAGAACTAGTCCAGCATTTTATCAATGCCTAACTATTGAGTTAGATAGCTGGATTTTTGGACATTTAAATGTCTGAAAGTTTCAGATTTTCTTCTCAATAGTTAGGCATTGATAAAATGCTGGACTAGTTCTAGTATTTTTATTCCCTAGCACCTCACTGATGACGCTAGAGGCAGAAACCGCGGTCTGAGGTTGAGGGTATTTTTGAAGCTTCATAAGAGTTTGTTTTTAACTTACTCTATATATAACATTTGTAAATAGGAGCTTTATTAAAATTAGGTCATCTGACTTGATTTTTTATCAATTTAATTTTAGTTTTTTGCTATTAATGCTTTGGCGATTTTATATTGCTAGAGCTTTAATATATGGTGTATCTGAACTTAGTTCAGTCCCATACGGCTATTTGAGTTAGATAGCTGGATTTTTGGACATTTAAATGTCTGAAAGTTTCAGATTTTCTTCTCAATAGTTAGGCATTGATAAAATGCTGGACTAGTTCTAGTATTTTTATTCCCTAGCACCTCACTGATGACGCTAGAGGCAGAAACCGCGGTCTGAGGTTGAGGGTATTTTTGAAGCTTCATAAGAGTTTGTTTTTAACTTACTCTATATATAACAAATGTTTATAATAAGCATGAAGTGTAGTGAATTTTATGGAAGGATATTGGCTTTCTAGGCTTTATATCTATATTAATGATATGTATTTACAATAAAAGGTAATGAATCTTAATGAAAAAAACTCAGAGCAATTGAAAGATACACACAGTGAAAATGTGTGGATAGAAAGAAGATTAATCAGGAAGGGATGGATTGATGTAGGGTTTTTTTTATGTATATAAGTAGCAAAAAAAATTCTGATGGTAGATAGTTATAGATATTGATATAGAATGAAATATATAATGTAAAAATATATAAATTTAAGGGAATGAAACCAGTTTTCCTCAGGCTATGAATAAATAATACTCTTATCTTATGTTATGCATATGAAGAGTACTTTTTTTTCATTGTACATCTTAATAAACTATGGAATATTTGTCTTACATTTAACATCATATGCTTTATTTTCATCATTACTGTAAATGGCTTATCCCTATTATTTTTTAAAATGTGTTATTTTAATAAGTAACTTTTTAAACAGATATATTATTGCCTTAATGATTCAAAATATATGGAAGTCGTGGACTGTATTACTTTCATTAAAGAAAAACTACAAATGCAAGATGTGTAAATCACATTAATAAACATTATTAATTACTTAAGGCTTACATCTTAAATATGCTTAAATAATGAAATGCCTAAATTATATAATGAACTTGATCATCTATCTAAAGTTGAAACATGTTAAACAATTTTATCTTTGTACTATTCTGCAGGCTGTATGTTGCCTGCTTGTATTTATTATTTTAGTTTTCTTGTATTAATTTTATAAATATTATATATAGAGCTCACAAAATAACCTCTTAACAAGCTTTGCAGAATATCCCCAACCCCTGACCGGTTTCTGCTACTGGCATCCGGTCTGGGATTGGGGATATTCTGCAAAGCTTGTTAAGAGCTTATTTTGCCAGCTCTATATATAACATTTGTAAATACAAGCTTATTAAATTAGGTCTTGTGAGATCTGACTTGATTTTTTTATAATTGTATTAATTTAAACAATTGTAATTTATTATGGCAAATAGTTATATAGAGTACTGATGTTCTTTCTATTTTGCTTAATAGGAAAATAAGATTTATTAGATATTATATATTTGTAGCTTAATAATGTATATAATTAGTGAATTTGGGAAAATTTATAAAATACAATTAATTTTTCAATCTTGCTTGCATACATACTTTTATGCAGAGAGTCTCCATTCATCATAGTTTCACAAAGATTTAGTTGGAATAAGTGTAGTACAATATACTAGAAATTTTCACTTAATTATTTATTGGAAGTTTTGTGGACCGAAAGCTCACAAAATGTTTTCCCAATGAGCAAGCTCAAAAAAAAAATATGGAAGTGATTTAAAAATCATTATGTATATGTATTTTTTTTTATCATAGCATATTTTTGTGTTTTTATTATGACATCAGTACTTTCTAAATATAAAAAAATTGCTAAAAATATTTATGGCATAAATATAAAATTAGAAATTCTCAAAGTCTATCAAAATAAAGATATTAAATAACATTTGAATCATGTTTGATGAAGACAACTAAAGAATTTTTCAAACTACAATCTGTATATATTCTATGTTTTATATAATTGGTATTTATGTAACATCTTGTAAATTTTATTTTTATATCATCTCGGTGCTCTATTAAATGTAAAATCCATTCCAGCTTTTATTAATAGTAGCAAAATAATTTGAAAATTTTTCATGAGACAGCAAATGTAATTAGAACACATGCATATCTTAAATTGTCTGTTACCATTCTATTTATCTTAACTGTTTCTGAATAGAAGTTGTAAATAATTAGAGCTAGCATAGAATTCTCATAATTTTTCTTGTTGCAATGGTCATATCTTCTTGTATTAATTTTGAACTTTGATTTCTAGCTTTTGTTATCTTTTGATTCTATCTTTATATTATATAATTTTTCTCTTGTTTGTACCATCTTTATTTAATCATTTATTATTGTTGTAGTTTTGTTTTTTTGTATAGTCTTTAAAAAAAATAGAGAGTAATGGAATTTTCACTTTTAATTTTGTTTTTGTGGATTTATTGTCATGCTGATTGTTGTCACATTTGTAATCTGATTTGGACTTTTGTTTTTTAATTTAAAAGTGTCATAATATTGATGGTACTTTACTAATTAATTGTATATAGGTGTTATTAGTCTCAAATTTAAGATTGGGATTTGTGTTGAATGAGGATCAAATCAGAAATATTTCTAGCATCACTTATGGTATTTGAAATAAATATGAGATGTCTCATATCATATCCCAATTAAAATACCAATATAGATTTGCTTTAAATGGGAGTAATTATGCTTCCTTACCTTTGATCGTTTTTTTTCTCTCTGTAGACTTCTTGTTGATCTTGCTTTACTTACATTTTGTTTGCCAATATAATATGTTATTTGCACAAGTTCTTAATAGTCGACAATTTATTAAATCATTGTTGTGAATTTATGTTTATTTGGTTCAATTTTGTGTGTGTGTGTAATTCTATTTATGTTTATTTATCTATAATAATAATGATATTTTTTCATATATTATGTACTTTTTATAATCTTTAATTTATATTCTTTACATTCATATGTTATCTTTCTTTTGATGATATATTTGCAATATATCATTTTCATTTTAATAAATTATATCTTAGTTATTCTAATATAAAAATTAGCAATATTAAAATAAATTCATTGCACTTAATATAATACACTTTCTTTATTAATTTTTTTAAATTAAGCTAGAAGAAAAGTAAAAATATTTCCTTTTTATTTTTTATATTTTAATTATTAATAGCCTTTAGTTGTTATAAAACTTAGATACCAAAATGTGTACTTATTGAATTGTCAGAAGTATATAACTAAAACAAGCAAAAACTTTCTATACGTATTGCCACTCAGTGCAAGCCAGAGTAATCTATGGATGATGGAAGGCTTGTGCATAAAATCCCCATCTAATGCCTACTCATCCAATATCCCCAAACTCTCGAAGGCCACAAGCCAGAAACTAGTCTGGGGATATTGGGTGAGTAGGCATTAGATGGGGATTTTATCCACAAGCCTTCTGGCATCCATTGATTATTCTGGCTAGTACTGAGGTGGCAATACATACAGAGAGTTTTTGCCTGTTTTAATAACAGTTATGAGCAAGCATAAGAAATCGCAACCATGTGATGTTTATTGGCTTAAGTATATAAATATGCAAGCAAGTAGATTTGGATTCAAAACATTCATTTGTTTTTGAAGTTTGATAGTAAAAATAAAGAAAGATGGCTAGCTGCTGAATGAAAAGTGTATTAGGTGCAAAAGATCCAGATTCAAGATTTTTCTTGATGAAGGTCATAAACCAGAAACTAGTCCTGGGAAAATGAATAGGATAGCAATGGATATGAATTAAATAAGCATTGTCATCTGTTAATTACTCAGGTTTACAAAAGATAGCAGCACTTTTGAGAGCTAATAGCAAGGAAAGTAGTTTACTATTCAAGGCTCGAACAGGATTGTCAGCAACAAGTGAATATACACCTAAATGGAGAAATGTGGGTGATTTATTCTGCAAGTTATGTAAGGAAGGCATAGAAAATATTAGGCATTTGGTTAATTGAATGTAAATGCTTACAGGCAGAAAGGGTGCAAATAAGGAAGTTGTGGGAAAATAAATATAAACAAAGTGATTATACAGAAAGTGGGTTCTTGATTTTTATGTTGGGTTTGGAAAAAGATAAGGGGGATTTAGATATAAAGGCCATAGAGTGGACAAAAATAATATTGTGAATGAGAAAAACTTAGGATGGGGAATGGGAAAGGAAGGTAAAGTGGCTTACAGGTCTTTCTGGGCATAGTGATTGAGAGATTCCTGACTTAAGAAAGGAGAAGCCATAATGCATCACATTGTTCCTGATAGGCATTGTATATAAGTTGGGATTGTACATTGGTTTTTTGATTTTGTTTATATTAATATATTTATCAATCATTTTTAAAAGATATATTTTATGTCATTTTATTGTTTGTTGATTTAATAATTAAATAAAATATACATACAAAGGTTACTCTTTGTATGTGAGCTAGCAAGGAAAGCTGTAGAAGAGAATAAAAGTCTCAAAAGTGTAAAACAGCATTTTGGTATTGGTAGGAAATTTATATCTGCAATAAGGAACAAAGATGGAATTATTACTAAAAAGAGAGATGACATCATGAAATGGGTAGAAGACTTCTATCAAGCATTATATAGTAATAAAGAACAAGTACCTCTTATATCTATTATATCTTCCGAATTGCCCAGAATTTTAAATGAAGAAGTGAGACATGCAATTAAATTTATAAAGAAAGGAAAGGCTCCAGGTAATGATGGAATTATAATTGATATATTAAAAGAAGCCAGTGAAGAAATAGAAAAAAATTTAGCAAAGTTATATACCAAATGTCTAAATGATAAAGATGTACCAGATGATTGAAAGAATGCATTATTAATAATTAAAAAAGGTGATAAAGAAAATATTATAAATTACAGACCTATCATCCTTTTATCAGTTTTATACAAAATTTTTACCAAGATAATTACAACTCGTCTACAGAGAAAATTGGATTTCCACAAACCAAGAGAAAAACTGGATTTAAAAGCGGTTTTAGTACAGTAGATCATATCCAGGTATTGAGAGAAGTTATAGAAAGGACAAATGAATATGAGTTGCCATTATGCTTTGGATTTGTAGATTATGAAAAAGCATTTGATTCTATAAACATTTCTTCAGTGATTAAAGCAATTGGATCATCAGGATATAGATCCAGGATATTGTCCTATTTTAAAGAATATTTATAAAAATACAACAGCAACAATTAGAATACATAATGATACTAGGAAAGTTTACATTGAGATGGTTATAAGACAAGGTGGCTAAATATTTCCAAAACTTTTTATAGCAGGCTGCAAGAAGTATTTTGTGGATTTAAATGGGAAGCTAAAGAAGTGAAAGTAAATGGAGATTATTTAAGTCATTTAGATTTTGCAGATGATGTAGTTGTGTTTACAAATAATGCTTTAGAGCTGCAGGAAATGTTGCAAGAGTTATCAGATGAAAATAGGACTCAAGATAAATGTTAAAAGACTAAAGTAATGTTCATTGGATTTTTTCAAAATATGAAAATAAAGATTGATTATGATAAGTTAGAAGAAGTTAACAGCTACAAATATCTTGGTCAGATTATTAATACAGATGGAAACATAATGGATGAAATTAATCATAGAATTAAACTTGGTTGGAGTGCTTTTGGTAGAAATAACTTGATACTAAAAGGAAATATCCTATGTGTTTGAAAAGGAAGGTTTTTAACAAATGTGTTTTGCCAGTTCTTACTTATGGATCTGAGACTTGGACACTTAATAGAAGAGCAATACAGAAGTATGGAGAGATGCATGTTAGGAGTAACAAGAAGAGATCAAAAATGCAATATATGGGTAAGAGACCAAATAGATGTTACTGACCTCATTGAAAAATTAAAAGACTGAAGTGGAGTTGAACTGGACATATTGCTAGAAGAGATGATAATAGATAGACAATTGAAATCTTAAACTGGATTCCAAGAGATTGTAAAAGACCCAGAAAGAGACCACATGTGAGATGGATGGATGAAATAAGAAAGTATGCAGGGTAATGTGAAGAAGAGAAGCTAAAGATCAGAGAAGATTGATTGAACTTGGAGAGACCTTCATCCTGCAGTGGATTGATAATGGTTGATGATGATGATATATATATGTATATGTAGAAAGGACTTTACTGTTAACTGAAAGAAGATATTTTGATTCCTTTTTGAGGCCTTAGAATAACTAAGCAGGGCAAATTTCTAATGTCACTCCATACATTTGTGTCATTGCAGCTATTGTTTCTATATAATTGCTCATATAGTAAACAAACATGGATGGTCTTTTCACCAATATGCATCAGTGAGCATGATGGTCTTACTGATCTTTTATCTCTGAGTTTAAAAATCAAGAAACATCATGATCTTTCTTTTCAGCTGTTTGATAGTTTTAACTGAAATATCAGTTGAGTTTTCTTGAAGGCAAGATGAATATGTGTGAATGAATTTTTATATATATAGATGACAGACAAAACTAAATTATAATTCTTATTCCCAGTAGACTGTAAAGTTGCCAGTCAAAGCAGTGATTGGTTACTAAGAATCTCCTGATTGGATCCAAACTGCCATTTAAAGATAATCCTTTTATGTAGATATTTACAACTGTAGATCACTTTAAAGTGGAGAAAGATTGCATGAATTGAAAGAAGAACTGCCTAATAATAAATGAATTATTGTGGGACTTTGTGAAGTTAGAAGAAAAGGTGAAAAAGACAATTAATTTTTTACTTTGCTATAAAGGTACAAATATTAAAAACACGAAGAAGATGATTCATTATAAATAAAAAGTGGAAGAACAATGCTACGGACATTGATAATATATCACACAGAATAACAAAATTAGTTATTCAAATATATGTTTCCATTGTGATGAAGATGTAAAGGATTTTTATATGGATGTTAAAAATATTTTTAATCAGACCAAGCAACATTTCAAAGTTGCCATGGGGAACTTTAATGCTAGAATTGATAAACAATTGAAAAATGAAAAAATGTTAGGGGTAATTTTTGGTATGATGATAAAAATAAGAGGATACAGCCTTGCAGAGTTCACAGGGAAAAAAAAAACTATATATTGAAAATTGTTTATTTGAGAAAAATGCTAAATGGAAATGGATACAGAAGTATCCAAATGAAGGGACATTAGAATTGTATTATAATATAATCTTAATAGATTCAACATAAGAAGTGATCATTGATTGGCGAGATGTAAAATATGTTTTATTGCAAAAGTAGAGAGATGAGAATTATTTTAAAAAGCAGTATTATCAGTTGATATTCCTAGCTTTCAGAATCCCTTTATTTATTTTAAATTAAAAGTTGTAAATATTTTTTTTAAATATTAATAGATTTTGAAACTGGTTCAGACTTTAATAAATCAATAAAATGATAACTGATACACTATTAAGAACTATGACAAGATAGTTGATACAAAAAAAGAAATAATTCAACACTAAATTTCTACTGAGATAAGACAATATTTGAAGAAGGAATATGATAATTTTTAAAAATAATCCATTTAAAAAAAATGTAATATCTAGAGTTTCGCAAATTTGTAAAAAAAGTTTTAATAATGATATAATTGTGAATTTGCAAAATTATATAATAATTAGGAATAAGAAAATATTAGATCTTCTACAATTACTACATTTAACTAGTCCAGCATTTTAAATGAAGAAATAAAATATGTATTTAAATCTATGAAAAAAGAAAAAACTCTAGGAAATAATGGAATTATAATGATTAAAAGAAGCTGGTGAAGTAATAGAAAAATTGTTGGCAAAGTTATATACCAAATGTCTAAATGATAAAGATGCATCAGATGATTGGAAGTATGCAGTAATAATATTGATATTTTAAGAAAGGTGATAAAAAAGATATTAGAAATTACAACACATCAGTCATCTAAAGTGAACATTAGATTTTAATCAATTAAAAGAACAAACTGAATCTGTGATTTTAGCATAGTGGATCATATCCATGTATTGGTAGAAATTATAGAAAGAAGTAATGGATATGAATTCCCATTATGCTTTGGATTTGTATATTATGAAAAGGCATTTGATTCTATAAATATCTCTACAGTGATCAAAGCGTTAGATCACCAAAATATAAACCTGGGATATTGTCATATTTTGAAAAATATTTGTCAAAATGCAATAGTAATGATTAGATTACAAGGTGGTACTAAGAAGATTAACATTGAAAAGGGTATCTAATATGATGATAGTAGTGTATAAGAAATATTTTATAGATTAAAATGGAAAACTAAGAAATAAAAGTAAATGGAGATTATTTAAAGCATTAGATTTTATAGATGATAAGGTTATTTGCAAATGATGTCAGATCTTCAATAAATGTTACAAGAATTGTCTGATGAAAGAGCGACTAAAGATAAAAGCTAAAAAGATTAAAGTAATGTTCATTGAATTTTTTCAAAGAAGAAAATAAAAACTGGTAATCATGAAGTAGAAGAAATTAACAATTACAAATACCTTGGTCAGATTATTAATACAAATAGAGACATAATGATAGAAATCATTTAAAAGGAATTATATATATATCTGTGTGCTTAAAATTAGAAGATTTTTAATTGATATATTTTTCAGTTCTTTCTTATGAATCTGAGATTTAGACACCTAATAGAAAAGTAATTGAGAGATATCAGACCCCTCAATGAAGTATGGAAGAGTGAATGTTTGGGAATAAAAAGAATGGATTGAAAATGAAATACTTGGATGAAAAAATAAAGAAATATCATTGAAGAATTAAGAAACTAGAACTGGGTTAGACATATTGCTAAAAGAAAATAATAACACATGGACAATTGAAGTCTTGTACTGAATCACAAAATATAAAACATCTAGAAACAGACCACATGTGAGATAAATGGATGAGATAAGGAAGTTTGCTTCTGTTCTATGGAGAAGCGAAGTTATGGATTAGAGAAAATGGATTAAATTTGGAGAGTTCTTCTTCCTGCAGGGGATTGATAAAATTTAAAAATGAAGATTATAATGATATATATATAATAAAATGACAAGTGCATAAATGGATAATAACCCATATTAAAGCAAAGAATTAATATCCCACTTTACATATCTTATTCCATAAGTAGAAACTCCCTCGGTGTGCCAGAGCTGAACACCAACCCCATTCAATACATAGATATGATATATATAATATTTAAATTAGCAATACATGAATTTAGTTAAGAATGAACAAATAAATTGAAAATCTTTGCAAAAGTATATAAGTTATTGATAAAATACATGTAATTAAATCTCATGAGACTATTTTTGGTTATTATATATACATCAAGAAACACACATATAATTTAATAAATCAGTCAATATCTGTGCTCATTTTTACTTTGGAAAAAAAAACTTAAAATTAGATTAAAATTTACACTTGCTCATTTAATCACTTATCTGTCTGTGTTTGAAAATGTTTTAGTTATATTTTAAATTTAAGCAATTTCAGTAATTAGAGTAATTACATTCTTTTTTTTTTAATTATTGAATAATTTCTTTAGAAATGTAAAAAATGTATAATTTTTCTATATACATTTCGTTTTTTATCTATGAATAATGGGTTCTGCATATATGGTTATGGGAAAGAAATTTGATTCATAAAATAAGATTTATAAAGAAAAATTTTGTAGGAATTTTTTTTTATATTGGAATTAATGAGTCATTTTTGAAAGAAAAAAAAGGTTTTTATGTCAATTTAAATTATATATATTACTAAAATTACATTTTGATAGATATAGAAGATTTCTGTTGTGTTTGTACATCAAGTTTGCCATCCCTTATTAATGAATGATGTGTATTGAAATGGAATTTATTGGAATTATGCCTATTGAGAATCTTGTTTGGTTGTTTAATGTGTAAACTGTTGATTTTTATAGTAAATAAATATTAAACAAAAAAAAAGAAAATATTGGAAGATTTAAATGTACTACCCATAATTTCATCCTGTAGTAAACCAAAAAAATTGCTTTTGTGTGATATATAGCTTCTAAATAGAAATATATTTTTTTTTAAAAAAAGATAAAATATATGAACAATTGAAAATAAATATCTATTATTTTTTTTAAATAAATAATTTTAAACTTTTTATTAATACAGTATAATAAATTAATAATTAGTTTTAAGAAAATATTTAAATGCAGTATTTTTTATTATATTTTTATGATATAATCAATGCCATAACCATAAAAATAATACTTTAAATACAACTTATAAAATAAGTTTTTTATTATTTTAAAATTTTTTTATCGTTTTATTTTAGTTGCCTTTTATATATTTATTAGCAGGTGGGGATGTTGTAGTTGATGAGTCATTGTTTCAGGATTTGGATGACCTTGAATTAGAAGAAGATTTGGAAGAAGATGATGATTGAAATTTATAAATTTGTTTGTATATGTTTTTTTTGTTTTTAATTTAAAATGTTAATAAATATGTTTATTATGAAACAGTTTTAAAGAAATTTATTTCTCAGGAGAATATTGCACAGAAAAATATATATTAATAATATGTATAAAATAAAATAATAGCATTATGGCTTATCCACAGATAAACGTATTTAATAATTAGCAGAACATAAAAATTTTTACGGTTATTTCTATATCTTCTAATTTAAAATAGCTAGACATTTAATTTGATTTGTTTATAGTCTGGCTATTTAAAATGTCTGAACTATGTGGGAATTTTTTATTTATCTGAATCTTAGAACACATGAGTGATAAGCTAATACACTAGCCTCTAGAACATGGGAATTATTAATGTTTATATAATAAAATATTTATTCATTTGCATAGCAAATTCTTAGATAGAAATCAATCACTTGCATGCTTCTTGCGGCTTGTTGATGGCACTGCAGCATCACCCAGCGGCCACGTGATGTAAGTTACAACTACCAAACCTAATTAATACTTTAATTATTACACTGTAATTCTTTGTTAATATAACAACCAAAGTTCTATATTCTAAAAAATATGCATTGGAAAACAATGTTGTTGGGTTTTTTTATTTAGAAAATCATGGTTAATTAAAAGAGACTAAATTAATATTTAAGAAAAAAGAATAACTAAAAAAAGGATATTTATTATGTTGCTTTAAAACACTACACAAAGAATTTTGTAATCAAACAATCTATAGAGAAAAAAAAAAAGCATGAACAAATTTTAGTATAATGTGTATTGAGATAAATAACATAGAGATGTTAAAAAAATAACTAATTTAGTAAGACAATTATTTTTAGAAACAGAATGATATAATGAAGCAAATCTAAAAGATTTATGATATAATACATATTTATAGTGAAAAACAAATATTCATAACTAAACAACAATGTGAAAAGACTGAAGAAAAAAGGTAAGAGATGAATTGTTGATGAACTGAAATGAACAGTTTTGGATGGAACCTAAACATGAGAACAATATTCAATAGAAAATTAAACTAAAGCCTTGGTAAAGGTTTGTGGAAAACTATATTTTAAGAGGTAGTATAAAGAGTATAGAAGCTAAAGATCGGAGAAGATGGATTAAACTTGGAGAGACCTTCATCCTGCAGTGGATTGATAATGGTTGATGATGATGATGATGATGATAAAGAGTATACGTTCTTGTGTTAATTTAAATTAATATAATTAATGATTTTTATTAATTTAAATCTTAAAAATCACGTAAATTAGCTCTCCATAATTAGCAATTACTGTATATTAAAATTATTAAATTCATTGCCGTTTAGACATTTTTTGTGAAGCACTTCAATTCATATCCAAAGCAGAATCCTTGAATATTTCTAGAGAGCATATTAATTTATGCAGGACTTTACAGCTGTTATCACTGAAGACAACTGATTTAATGATTGTTGTGATATTAATCACTGCTTATGAGTAAATATATTTTAAGGTCTCCTCTAGATTAATGATTTCAAAATAGCTTTGCTTTGACTCATACATTAGTTGAAAATGTACTATAACAAGCATGTAATAGTCTTACCTGTTTTCTTTCTGATGTTTTTAATAATGCAATGAACAAGGGAAGTTAGAGAGTTTGGAAAAGCATTGCAACTGGTAAACGGTATATATGGCTTAATGATTTAATTTAATAAAAAATCAACAGCTAGTGCTTGAAATTCAAATCGAGCTATAGGAGTGTACTCTGTTTTTGGAGATACAGCTGTTCTATTTGGTAGATCACATTTTAATATTATATAATGTATTTTCATTAAGAGCAGTAATCCATATTATATGACTATTCTTGGCCTCATTAATAATTTCAATGAAGCCTTTTCCATAGCGATACATATTACTGTGCTATGTATGTATGCCATGACATTTACTAATTTTATATTTGTGCTTTCCATTTTTATTTTTAACAGTTTTTTCAACAGTCTATTTGATTCTGAATAGCAGAATGATGTTCCTATATATTTGATGCTTCTGTTATTAAAATAAATTATAAAAACTTTGCTGTGAAACCAATTCCATTGTGCATATATTATTTTGATATATATGGGAGGCAAACATATAGTCAAGATGGGTGTTGTTCTGCAGATTTTATAATTACTACAAAACAGTATTTTGTCTATCTTGAATAAACTTCCATTATGATCAAAAAATTATTTGCCCCAGAATTTTGACCAATATGATTTATATTCATAATTCCAAGATCTAGTGGCACAAATCCAAATATATGATTTCTTCAAGAACTATAATAACTACTCTTTCTTATTGCATTGACAAATGTATACCATATAATAGTAAATTGTCCAAGCACTTTACTACTGTTGTACAATGCTTTATTTACCACCCTTTCTTATAGTTTACAGTTTTGATTGCCCCAGCAATTTTCAGAACTTTATATCTCAGGCAAAAACTCTCCATACAGTAGTGCCACTCAGTGCCAACCAGAGTAATCAATTGATGCCAGAAGACTTGTGCATAAAATCCCCATCTAGTGCCTACTCATCCAATATCCCCAAACTAGTTTCTGGCTTGTGGCCTTCGTCAGTGAGGAGCTTTTGATCTGAGAGCACTGCATCTAAATCTTAGGATTTAATGCAACCCTCCAGCAGCAACTTTTTATCTCTACTTAACTGCACAACTATGAGAATGAAATTGAAAACACAATATTTTCAATCTAAGCTCAATAGCTTTTATAGTCATATGGGTCTGAATCCAGTTCAACACCCATACATCCTTCTGGCATCCATTGATTACTCTGGTTGGCACTACTGTATGGAGAGTTTTGCCTGTTTTAATAACATTTATGTACTAGCATAAGAAATAGTGATCATGTGATGTTTAGTGGTTTAACTTTATACCTCCTAATCTCAATTGCTACATTCAATTGTAACAGTTGAGGTTAGGAGATATAAAGTTCTGAAGAAGATTGCTGGGCAATCAAAACTGTAAGAAATGGTAAATAAAGCATTGTGTAACAGTAGTAAAGTGCTTAGACAATTTAGTATTATATATGATTTCTTACGAGACTCAAAAATGATTTTTTTAATTTCATGAAACAATTGTGTCACCACACTTAGCTTATAGGTAATAATTTTATGAGGGTAGTAGTTTTTCTAATTGATGAGTATTAAAAGTGTTATCGTGATACACTCATTCCTGATGAAGTCTTCATGAGATCCCCAGAAGTGTTGTTACATTTCTTAAATTATTGTTTGGCTATCCTTTTTTAATCCACCTTTCGAGGGAACTGTTAGCCATCACCATAATTAGTTCCCACTATTACAATTTTTTTGCTGTCAATGCAGTAGAAAGCTTTTTAAAAAAAAAATTTATTTCCATTTTGAATCTGCCGCTTTTTGTTAGTTCTTTGTATAAGATCTAGCATGACTTATCTTTTTTCCATTAGTATATTATAAAACATTGTCATATGTAGTTAATTTATTATTTTATCATATATAAAAAAAACATTACATAGGGGTTTTTTTTATTTTAAAACATTTCTAACAATATTGATAATAAATTACTAGTTTAAATTCTTTCTGTACAGATATTGATAAAAAAATATTCACTTCAAACATCAATGTTAATGCTTTATTATGAGTTAATCAACATTTTTTCGATAATAAAGTACATGAAGCATATATAATAAATCCTTTTTATAAACTAGTTAAATAAAAATAGCCGTATACTAAGGAGAGAGGGTCTAATATGATAGTTACTAAAACTATTTTAGCTTGAATAATGCATCAATAACTGATCAGATATGTGAATTATTTTTTTTATTTCAAAAGTTATATGTGCTTGTTTATTTCATATCTTTATGGTCTCTTTTTTAGTAGAGATATGGTCTTGCTTTTGAGGAATGATATGTTAGAAAATCTAAAATAGATAGCAATGCCCAGTGTACTGCTTTTACTTTTTTGGGTATAGAACAATAACAATTTTTTTAAATAATATTTCCAAGGAACAACTTCTATTTCCTGAATATGTTTTTTTAAGATTTAAATGCATTCCAGTTTTTGCAATATTTTTATACATCGAGTTCTCTTTTCTAAGATACCATTGTATTAACATGTAATATGTTATCAAAATATGGGATAGCTTCTTTTTTGTTTGTTTGTTGTTGTTGTTGTTTTTTTTTTTTTTGGGGGGGGGGTGGGGGGGTGAGACTAATTTATATTTGACATTGAAAGTTGTTACCATGAGCTATACTGTATAGTAATAATCAATCAAGTCAATAATAATAAATATCAATTAAATATAAATGAATAGAAAAACTTATCTTTTAGAACATAATGAATCGTCCACTGGAGACCACTATCTTGAGGTTCAGCAGTCCCCAAAAAATGAGCTTTAAACGCCTCATAGCATTAATTATTTAATCTGCTAAGCTAACAATGTTACAAGTCAATATATTAGATATATAATTAAATCATTATA